>JADLZL010004684.1:0-559271 GCA_015844335.1 Chrysopogon serrulatus
TATGGACTATGAGGAAGTTTCTTTTTAGCGTCGTACCGATTGAGGAACATTTGTGGGCTCTTGTTGGACTATAAAATGGGTTGGAAATTTAAATTAGACTGAAATATTTTGATCGGTTAGGTTTTATCTTGGATCACGCTGAAATGGACGAATCTTGGTGAAATTCAGGGTTGAATCCTATAACCCTAGTCAGTGAACGATCGATGAGTGCTTAGTACTACCAATGCAAATGCTTGCAGAAACGTAACGAGATGAGCAGGGTTTACGAACATACATCTCTGTCCACCACCCTGCAGGCTGCAGATGATGCATCTCTACTCTCTAGCTAGGCCATCTCAGGAGTGAATGGTGAGCGAGAAGGCAAGGTTTCCCGTGCGCAAGAAGCGACCGATGTCCCGCAGTACCCTGTGCGACACCCTCTCTGGCCATCAGCTCACCCCAGCCGTTCCTGAAAGCAATTCCGTCCGCACCTTGCTTGTGTGCAAGTGACCGCTAGGCGCGGTGATGTCGAACCAGTGCATGGCCTGGCCGGTTGTATGCTCTCCCAAATGCCACGGCGGATTGGGCATGACTGACATCACGGTGCTTGGTCTCGCGTTGCGCCTACGCTAGGAATGGCAGCGGAGGGCCACTAACGCGCCGGCATGGTCAATGCTGCCTCACAGGTCCGAGAAGCTAGTCAATGCTATGTTTCACTTGTCCGTAAGGCTTGGTGCTGGTGCGCCCGCCAAATTCGGACCGATTCCCGGCTGCCGGACGGGCAGCATACCTTCGCACCCCATCTCTTCCGCACCATCGGCCGGCGTTTCCACTCGGTATCCGTCAGGGAAGCACTGTCCAATCGTCGATGGGTGCGCCACATCGTTGGGGCCTGCTGCACGGCCCCTGTTCTTTGCGAGTATGTCATGCTTTGGGACAAACTTGAGACTATCCAGCTGCGATCTTTGGAGAGCGACCGCTTCGTCTGGCGTTGGACGAACAACGGCGCATACTCTGCCGCCTCGGCCTATCGCTCCTTCTTCGTCGGACTGGCCTCTATGTTAGGAGCAAAGGAACTGTGGAAGGCGTCGGTGCCCTCCTAAGGTCAAGCTTTTCTTTTGGCTAGTACTGCACGGTCACATTTGGACTGTTGAAGGGCAGTCGAGGCATGGCCTTCATGATTCTATGGAATGTGCTCTCTGTGAACACGAGGTGGCGACTGTCGATCACTTGCTCATTTCCTGTGTCTTCTCAAGGGAGCTCTGTGGGACAGCGTCACGCCGCTGGGTGGAGCTGAGCTTGTGTCATGATGGATGGACAGTCGGCGTCTGGTGTCGGCTGCGCTACAGAGGGGTTTCGACTCCGCGGTTCTCCTTCTCTCCTAGTCGTGATGGAAGAAGCGAAACTCCCGGGTTTTCGATCGCAGGTCCAACTCCGTGTCCCTGCTTGCAGGTTTGGTTCTTGAAGAGGTGGACCAATGGCTGGCGGCTGGCTTCTCTGCGCTCTCTCTGTTCCTGGCATCGGCTTCAACCCTGACTTAGTTAGCTAACGTTCCCACTTGTCTGTTTCCTTGCCCTGCTATCTTGCTCTCTTCAGGTTTCGTGACTGAGGCAGCGCGTCTTATTGTACTCTGGACTCACTTTTCTCCTTAGTACATTACACGTGAAGTCGTGTTCTAGAAAAAAAAATGTCAAATTAGTGCTGGGAGACACACTCGTCCTCTACGCGATATCCTCTCAGCAAGAACTGAAACAAGCAAATTAAACGTTCTAGCTTAGTTAGTATGATTGCGCGCCTAAGGTTTACTTACTTGTTAATTAGAACTTAGCTACCATCATCTCTGATACCCCGCCGTGGAACTTGATGAAAGTTTGATCCTACGACAGCCTTGTGCGTTGGGGACCGGAGCTGGAGCTAGAGCTAGAGATGGCAGTGGTAGGTCGCTTGTCGCCAGGGAGACGATTGGTGGTGGTGGTGGCGTGGGCCGTGGGCATGTACAGTTTCCATCATCTGATAGATGCATGTGTTCGTCACTTGAGATCTTCATATGGGAAAGTCATATGGGAAAGGGAAATCTATCTAGTGGAAACTACTATGGAGCCTTGAGGATAAGTTGCCCGGCTCGTGGGAGCGTAGGAACGACCTGCGCCGGAGGAGACGGAGACAGGGGATGGGGTTGGCGGCGGCGAGAGCAGGTTGGCAATGGCAAGGGCTGTAATAATGGTGTTGGTTGATCGGCTGCCATGGCTTCTTCAGTTGGGGGCGCAGCTTAGCTGATCGATATATGGTTGTCTTTGTGGTGGTCTATGGAGATTGGTTGGAGAGGGAGGGAGGGGGATTATGGGCGTGATTGTGGTTCGCTTCTCTAGCAAGCCTGGGTCGCATCCACTATGATTGGGCATGTTTGGTACTAGTCTATATAGGAAGTTTGTTTGATTAGCTGAATTAGAAACAAACCGTAACCACATGCATGTAAGCAACTGTCTCGCGCTAGCCAGGCTCTAATTTCATTTTAGTGATTGTTCCCCCAATTCCTCCTCAACAAATAATTAGACAGAGTCGGACGCGTCTGATCATTCGCTAAAAAGGAATCAGGTGAATGATCATTAAAATGAAGTTGGACATCTGGGATATCAAAACACGCCAAGCCATTGCCGCAGCATGAGGAGTGGGTACTAAGGCTTGCATTGCCTCCATAAATTTGACGGCTACCGGTAGAAATCTATGGACAAATGAATTTTTTTTAGGAACTAGAGGGGCGAGCCCCTTAGAGAGATTTTATTAAAGAGAAAGTTCATATACATAAAAGTATATTTGAGCCATTGAGGACAAGCGCAGCGTAAACATACACTGCTATTAGCCTCATTAAAAAATGAGCCTATACGTAGGATCAGAGAGCTAGAAGCCTACCTCCTAGCCGTATCCTAAGCAAGCTGTTCTGACATAGCACTATGTTTGACTTTAGAACCTTTTCAGCCTTTGCAACTTTATCAGATGAAAAAGCTAACGTTTCTCTTTCTCACATCACGTCGTAAATATGTCTCATCTGTAAGATGCTACAAAACTTAGGAGGATATCATCTTTTCTCATCCGATCCTACGTGGCCTGACAAAGCCAACGCCCAGCATGAAGCGTTGGGGGTGGCCTGATGAAACCCTGTTACTTGAAATTCAAAAGGGGCAAGGGATGACGACTGTGTACTTGAATGAAAAAGCATGCATACCTTCATAGCACATCGATTTGAAATTCATAGCCGTGCGGGCGTGCTCTATGGCCTGTTGACTTTATTTTTTTATATAAATACGGCTCGAATTCAATAAAAATAGATAAATATGCAATTACAACAACTGCCACGCCCATTCAAATTATAATCCTTTGGGCTCTATTTGATTTATGAATTCAACACCTTTTCAAAACATTTGGAATTCGTGGCGCTCCACCTACTACCTGGAGATGAGGACGACCATGCCGACTCAATACATTACTAATGCTGAATATATGGTTTGTTGTTGTGAAACAAAAGGTGATCCATGTAATAGTATCACCAGTTAAATATTAGTTACATCTGTATAAATGAAAATGACTTATGTACTGTCGCCAAAATATACGACAAGCACTTCCATCACCGGCAAATTAAACGACCCATATCCATGGATGCATGGATCAAATAAACACAAATGTGTCATGTATGTATTCATCATATGCCACACATTGTTTTGGCAAAGAAGAATCTCAATAATATTTAAATTTACTTATTCTTACTGCTAGCTTCTTATTACACACTACGACAAGCAAAATGTAAAAAACTACTCCCTCTACCTTCCTTTTTAAATAAATTAATTTTTAAAGTTACCATAAGTCAAACTTTTATAAAAAAAGAATATTAACACATATATGATACCACATAAGTACACTATGATGGTGCCTTCACTAGACCGCGGTATAAGAGCAACTGGGGAAGTTGTCGAGATAGCAGTGGATTGCTGAAGTCGAAGCGATTCAGGATGGTCCGTGCCTCATCAGCAGGAACCAGAGAGCACATATAGCAGAGTCCGATGCTCCAGAGGTGGTCTCCTCTGGAAGAATATGACCAAGCAACAGTCCTTTGCAATAATTTTAAACAAGATAGAGAAGTCAGCTTCTGCCTTTACTTATTTTGAGACTATTCATAATAAGGTGGGAAGCAAACTTTGGAGCGCATTCTTGTGCCCATTTTGCATCTTCTTTTCTAGACACTCATGTTTGGTTTTCCCCCTGCATAGCTTCCTGCTATGCCGCTTGTGGAATCATTGTAATGATATCTCTTAAGTAAAAGGTACACTATGATAAAGTTCATGATAAATTTAATGATAGTAATGTTATCCAGTAAATGCTGGTGCTATTATTTCATAGATTCAGTGAAATTCATAAAAGTTTGATTTAAAGCAAGTATGAAAGTTGAATTATTTGAGAGCGAGCCGTAAAAAAAGAAAAAAAGAAACTATATATCATACTCATACACATGCATCATGCATGCAGCTAGATACTACTAGTTATATATAGCCCTAGCTACATATATATATATGGAGTAGTCTTGCAAGTACATGTATGTTGATCTTGATCGTCGCGCACGATTTGTGCTCTATGGCACGTCAGTAGCAACAGCAGAGTAGCATCTGCCGGCACAGCTTGCCGTTGCCACAACCAAGTAAACCAGCAGCATCACAGCCGCGCCGCACCAGCTCGCGAGCGCGGCCACGGCGATCTCCCGGCCCACGAGCGAGGCCACGGCGATCTCCCGGGTCGAGGCGAATTTCCAGACCTCAGCGCACGCGAGGCCGTAGAGGACCAGCGCCATGGCCAGAGCCACGCGCTTCCCATGGGCCCTCTCGGCTTCGACGCCGCCGTCGTCCATGGCCAGCGCGGCGTGGTGCACCATCAAGTACATCGCCGTGAAAGCCGCGCATGCCAGTGCCAGGTCGTCCGGCCGGCTCAGGAGCTGGGCGTACGCCACGGCGAGGACGCCGCCCCGCCACTATCGTCACCGCGGCTGGCATCGTCCTTGCTGGTTGCCCCGGACGGCACTACTGTTTGCCCGCCGACGACCTCTGGTCAGAACTACAGAAGGATATGGATCATCAGCTCAGCAGAATGTGGAACTACAGCATCTACAAGAACCTATTTGTACACTGATGAGCTATATATAGCCGAGACTATAGAATAGATCGAATTAGCCCTGATACGGTGGTTTAAAAGGTTCTTTTCTTGGCATCTAGTGTGTGACAGAGACTGAAGAGAAAGGACTCTGACTAGAGCACCAGATGGTTGCAGCTTAAAATTATAATAATATTATAATAACAATCTTTTTTGTTCGAGCCATTAGGTCATTCAGAGAAGAGCTACAGGATTTCTCACTATGGATAGGAGGATGCCTGTAACTACTACGTATATGGTTGGACAAAAATATAAGTTAGTTTACGAGTTGAAGCAACAAGTATCGTATAACTGGCTTTGAATATGGAGCCGGCCTCTCACTAAACATTCTATGTGCTGCTACACAAATGCACACAACCAAGGTAAGCCATCCTTCAATATTATTCCCTAGGATAGCATGTCTCAAGGTCAATCACTTAGTTATGTGCATAAGGAAATTTCATAAACATAATAAATACTTAAATATATGTCCATTGCTCTAGGATATAGCATGTCTCAAGGTCAATTATTTAGTCATTTAATCAATCAATATATACACTCACGGCTATAATTCACATAATAAACAAACAATCAACAACTCGATCGACAGTTATTCTACTAATCTAGAACAAAAATGGAATATTTACCTTGGTCCACAGATCAGTGGAGTTAAAATAATTTTGTGGCAAGCCAAATAGCGGTGTTTAGCGACTGAAGCATTGCATAGCTATAACAGCAGAACAATTATTAGTAATGTCATTGCAGTAGGCCTTAAAAAACACTATGCAAGCGTCTTCTTCTTAATGGCACGACTTATGACTTATTGATCAATCCCATCTGTTGTATTTGTTAGTATAAATATAAATAAGAAGTACTTATTAGTAAGAGGAGGCTTGCACATTTCCTTTTGCTTGCATCGTGCTTCAGGCCTCAAGCCACAAGAAGGTTTAACTTATTTACTCTCCCTCCATCATAATGTATAAGGAGTAACCACTTTTTATTCAAGTGCTAAAATATAAGGCGTGTTCTATGTTTCTTGGTCTTTAAACCAGAGGTGGTTACGCCTTATATACTATGACGGAGGTAATACTTGTCTTTAGGAGTTGAATAGAATGTGATGATTAGTCATCATATTTTGAAGTTTAGCACGAACGAATAAGGATTCACGACACGGAATTCCATTACTAGAATACTCTTTTAAGTTATTACTATAACTTATAACCATAAGACAATCCAACAGAAGTTAGTGGTGATTAGAAAATAAAAAGTACATACAAGATTAGTAATGAGAGAATCTAACCATTGGTGTCATTTTCCCCTCATAAACGGATCATAATAAGGACTTGGAATTGGTGGAATAGATAAATTTCCAACTGACAACAATTGCCACGCCAATTCAAGCCAATTCAAATTAGGTTCTATTTATAAATTCAACTTGTAACAGCTGGCGGGTGGGGTGGATTGGGCATGACAGCGACGACGAGGAGGACAGCGGCGTGGTGGCCTAGCTAGGTGGCGGCCCTAGGGTTTGGGGGCGGTGGCTTGCGGCCGGAGACGGCGGTAGCGTGAGGGAGAGGGAGAGGAGAGAGGTGGCGGTGGCGGTGGCTACGAGAAAGAGAGAGAGTGGAGATAAAGAGAGATAGAGAGCTTTTTGTCCAATTACTTCTTGATTGATCTGTTACAAATGCCTTCTAGTATTTATAGTCCCAATTGGACTTGGCCTACATGCAAAGACGGAGGAATCCTTATCGAACACCTAATTCCTTCTTTTCTAAATCAATCTACTAACTTCCATCTAAATAACCAATTATTTCAAAATTAGTAAAATACTAAAAAAGGAAGTTCGTGGGAAACTTGAAAGGGAAACAAGTGGCAGCGGCGGGCGGGCGCCAAGGGCGGCGGCCACCCTTCTAGGATGCACGCCCCCTCCTTAGGGCAGGCCGTGGGGCCCATCAAGGGTGGTTGCGCCTTCACACGCACGGCCCCCCTCCTGGCCTATTGTTGGTGTCGTCGGTCACCGCCCATGCCAAGAGTGTGACACAACCCCTCTCAAAACATTCAGACAAATATATAACAGGTGATGCCACAAATTGGTGGCTCCCACCTACTACCTAAGAGCGACCATGTCAGCTCAATACATTAGAATGCTCAATATGCATGCATGGTTTGTTGTTTTGAAACAAATAGGTGATGTCTATATTATATGTAATGGCATTCTCAACCAGTTAAATATTAGTTACATCTGTATAAATGAAAATGACTCGTCTGTCGCCAAAAATGTGACAAGCACATCCATCTCCGACAAACGACCCATATCCAGGGACGCATGAACTAAAATAAAAATAATAAATATAATGTGTCATGTATGGATTCATGCATCATATGCACACATTGCTTAGGCAATGAAGAATGTCAATAATATTCAAATTTATTTATCCTTACTGCTAGCCCTCTTTTGTTACCTTGTTACACCACGACAACCGACAGGCAACATGTAAAAACTACTCCCTCTACCCTTAAATAAATTAACTTTAAGAGTTAACATAAGTCAAACTTTTATAGAAAAGAATATTGAAATATATGGTACCACGTAAGTACACTGCAAGAAAATATAGTCCATGGGTTATTTGATGATATTAATGTCATCCCATAAATATTGGGGTTATTAGTTTATATTCAGTCAAATTCACAAAAAGTTGATTTAAAACAACTCTAAAAGTTGGATTATTTGAGAGCGACTCGTAAAAAGAGAAAAGGACTATATGGGATTTGCTAAAATTGAATTTAGGTGCCTGAATTTGAGCTTGCTTTTTCAGAAAACGGTCATTGCATATGGTTTATATTAAAATTAACTAGTTCATCAACCCGTGCGTTGCACGGGTATTTATTTGATTTTTTAATGTTAGTATATTTCATAAAGCTTGATTATGGTTTAGAATATTACGTGAAGCAAGCATGTTATTATCAAGACACAAATTGAGTATAGGAAAGACACATGTAGTACCCGTGTTTTGAATCATAATTTACTATATTTAACACAACCAATATTAAAATAAAGTTAGGCAATCGTAAGTTGTTGATTTCATTGCGTCTGCAAAGTTTCAATGGTTATATGTAGTTGTTTCTGCTTCTGTCTTGTACTTTCTCCTCCTTGTGTCTGAGTTTTGGGTGCTGGTGAAGTTCATAGGGGTGTGTGCAATGGTTGTTTTGTCATTCAACTGTGTAAAAAATATTAAAAGAAGTAATGGATGGTTCACTTGTAAAGAATTAAGAGATAACATGATTGGTTATTTGTCCTAAAATTTCTTTTCCCAAAATGTTTTATATCTTTTTTGTTTGACTTCAATAGATGTATTTTTTTAGACTCCCCTTCACTAATTCCATTAATCATGGGTTTTTGAAGTAATAGAATTATTTCCTTGTCGTTTGAAAAGTCATTAGAAAATTTGTTTCTAAAATAATAAAATATTTTGTGCCATACGATATATATATATATATATATATATATATATATATATATATATATATATATATATATATATATACATATATACACACACATATTTTTCATTTAGCGACATCTAGTTCCCAGTTCCCTCCTTGAATCTTATTAATAAACATGGGTTTTAAACTTTTTATTGAGAGGCCAACAGTTTATTATATTTATGTATAAAGATAGGATATAGTTTTTCATTACTTTTATTTGCGTTTGCGTATGGCCAAAACTCTATCTTTGAGAACATATGAATACGCATATATGGAACATTGGCATGTAGTCCTGTGCAACATATATATGGCTGTATGCACGTTTAAATAAATATAATAGAGACCATGATACATTATTATATGTTCCCCATAATAAAAATAACAGCAGCGTGTGGTAAAAATAACAGCAGCGTGTGGTGGTTGAATTATATGGATACATTGATCCTATTATATAAATAGCACCCAGTTATTATGCTTATGACACACTAAGCTCCACACAACAACTTCAGTTCTATCTAATGTCTATTACTTATTTGGTTATAAGAGACAATTTAAAGAAATGCAGAAGACAAATTCAGAGGTTGTGTAAACTGTGCCCAACTGATAAAAACTCAAAGAAATTAGCTTTAGAAAAGTACTGGACCATGCGCATATTATATTGACAGAATTAATATACTACTTTGTTATAGTGTAAGCATACCATATTACCTAAACTACCATTTAAATTTATTTAAGAAATTAGCAGTGATGTTTTTTTTTTTTTGACAATTAGCAGTGATGTTAATTTATTATCTGTATTTCATCATGTGAGGAATATTTGTTTGCATGCCTTCGATCGTGAGCATGATGTAATGCATGAGCGCATATACATGTAAAAAATGTTATAAGTGATGAATTTGCGTTTGTAGGTGAACTGTGCAGACACTTTATGTACAGCCATATAGTCACATTATATCTAGTGGTTAATTGGTTGTCAAAAAGAGACTTTTGCATGCTGACTCCAATGAACTCTGACCTAGAGGCGGCATGGCGTGTGATCGTGCGGTGAAGAAAGCTCGTTGAAATTGTCATTAATCTTCTAAGCAGGGCCAGTGGTGCTAGCTCGGATCCATCACGCAGCAACATATATGCATGATATATCTTTTGCACATGTAACCGTAGCTCGTTCGCTCCAAGTGCGGATCGACGTGGCAACAGGCAACCCAACCCCGCCGCCGGTTTAAGCTGTCGTCAGCATGCATACTGATACAGTACCTGTCCTGTCTGGCACCATAGCTCGTCCATGAGACGATATGCATGTATGACAATCTACCAATCTGCCATGCTGCTCTTGCTCTGATGTATGAAACTGCCTGCTGTACGCCCAAAATCAGATTAATTAAAAAGGAGATCGATCAGAGGCAAACCCACTTAGGCTATAGAGATATAGATCGATCACTGGCCATGGTTGCCAAATACCTGCGGCACAATTTGAGACCCCGGGGATGGAAGAGCCGCCGCCTACATAGCATACGCAGGATGGAAAGGTCACATACTCTTTTTCTGGTTGAATCTCAATCGGCGACTACGTTTGAGCGGCGGCGCCGGGGCTTTGCTAGCTAATATTTAATCGGGGCTTTTCTTTTCTTTGCTAGCTAATTCCACGTGAGGTGGCACAGGTCGGTAATTTGTTTAGAAAAGATAATAGATCTAATGGCTGTTAATATTATTGATGGTTAGAGTCCATCAAATGGATGGTCAGATCTTTCTGTTTTTTGTGAGAATTTTAAGGATTTTTCTTTTTTCTTAGCGCATCTGGTGAGAATTAACGTGGAGGCTCCGTTGGAGCCTCTAATTAGTAATAGTAAGATTGCAGGTTTTTATATATAGTTGCAATTTTTGTAGGCGCAAACTTGATAAAATCTTATATGTGTTGGCACAAAGACAACTTAACAATTTATAGTTGCTTCTATAGTCAAACAATGACAAAAATTTAATATGTTACGAAACAAAGACAAATCACAAATCACAAAATTAACGATTTACTTGTACGTACAAAAGTATATTATCTGAAACCATCTTAAAATTTAGACATCTCAGGAGAAGTGAGGAACTATATATCGTACACATATGCATCATGCATGCATGCAGCTATATACTGATAAGCCCTAGCTAGCTACAAGGAGCAGAGTCAAATACAAGTATGTCGATCGTCGCGCACGATTTGTGCTCTATGGCACGTCGGTAGCAGCAGCACTGTGCAGGCATCCGCCGGCACACCTTGCCACAACCAGGTAAACCAGCAGCAGCACAGCCGCGCCGCACCAGCTCGCGAGCGCGGCCACGGCGATCTCCCGGCTGGCGAGCCCGGCCACGGCGATCTCCCGGCTCGAGGCGAAGTGCCGGACCTCATCGCACGCGAGGCCGTAGAGGACCAGCGCCATGGCCAGAGCCACGCGCTTCCCACATGCCCTCTCGGCCTCAGCACCGCCTTCGTCCATGGCCAGCGCGGCGTAGTGCACGAGCAAGTACATCGCCGTGAAAGCCGCGCACGACAGCGCCAGGTCGTCCGGCCGGCTCAGGAGCTGGGCGTACGCCACGGCGAGGGACGCCGCCCCCGCCACTATGGTGACCGCGACAGGCATCCTGCTTGCCGCCGGCCCCGGTCGACCTCGCTCTCTAGTCAGAAGGATATATATGGGGGCAGAACGGATTTGTGCACAGGCAGCAAGGCATCTGCAAGAAGCCAAGAACCTATCAATGTGTATACACTGATCGAGATGAGGTATATATATAAGCAAAGACTATAGAGCAGAATTAACATCCCTGATACGTACGGTGGTTTAAAAGGTTCTTTTTTCTTGGCATCTAGTGTGTACGGAGACTGAAGAGAGAAAGGGATCTGACTAGATTCCCAGATGGTTGTAGCTAAAAATTATAATCTTTTTCGTTCGAGCCGCCATTAGGTCATATTGGAGAAAAGTTAGAGTTACACAGGACTTCTCACTACGATAGGGAAGGATGCATGCCTGTATAACTGCTACCTTATGGTTTGGACAAAATATTAGTTTACGAGTTGAAGCAACAAGCATCGTTGTCAGTGTGGAGGAAGTGGATTACCAGTTGAATATATGAAGCCGGCTGCTATACAAATGCACACAACCAAGGTAAGCCATCCTTCAACATTATTTATAAAACGCTATGACGGGATATATCAATATTAAGTGGTTTTTTTAGGCGTAGTCCTGTCTCACAAGCCGCCGCCACGTAGGCCACCACGCCACTTGCCACAACTCCTGATTCTCGCCACCGCCGCCGCCGAGCCTAGGGCTCCTCTCTCCTTTCTCTAGCTCCGTCATGTCTACAAGGGCAAGAAGGAGATGGGACTCATCTTTTAGTTTCCTGCAGTTTTTTTTTCAGTTGCATAGGGGACCAAACCATATGGCCCGTGAAAGGACCAAATAAATCATATCATACTAAGGATTTATAATTAAACCACTATTGTTATATCAGATTTTGACCTGGACTTCAAAATTCGGCTACCTCATATTTGTCATATCAGATTTCGACCATTAGACCGGTGAAAGGACCCATGAGCACCTGTATCTAATTCAAATGCAAAATCTAAGGCTTCAATTAACTACCACTAGAAAAATCATAAACTACTCTAGTATGATCTGCACTTAAGGTTTCTTTCTGTTGTGTCTTAGCTTAGCAACCAACCAATCATATAAACTAGCCTATAGTTAATATAGAAAAGGAAAGCTCACACAAACAAAGCACTAGCAGAAGCTATAAACATGCTAAGTAAAGAGTTGAGGATAGAGAGTGCACACTCCAAAAAAACGTGATGATATATCAAATGGCGTCGGTCAATTAATCGTAACCCCTACTCTACATTGGAGCTCCTCTGAGCGACCCTTCCCATCACCAAGTCTATTATAGTCATGGTGTCTTCTTGACCCAAATTAAAGGCAATGGAGTCACACAATCTCCACATGCCACCTGTTCCGCCCTAAGGGCGTCCTCAACGGACAGCAGCAAATCGCTAACCGAAAAATAGTATAAATTGCGGAAGACTGTACGCGGAGGGACTGGAGCTGAGATAGATTTTCCCATCACCAAGTCTATGGTGACCGCGACGGGCATCTATCCTTTGCCGCTGGGCGCCGGCCCCGACCTCGCTCTCTAGTCAGAAGGATATGGGGCAGAACGAATGTGTGCAACTACAAGCAGTAAGACATCTGCAAGAACCTATCAATGTGTATACACTGATCGAGATGAGGTATATATATATATAAGCAAAGACTCGAACAGAATTAACATCCCTGATACGTACGGTGGTTTGAAAGTTTCTTTCTTGGCATCTAGTGTGTGACAGAGACTGAAGAGAGAAAGGGCAAAGGGCCGCCGGATTCTGACGGCTAGTATAGAGTTCAGTTTAAACTGTAATTTTTTCTCGAGCCGTTAGGTCATTTGGTGAAGCTCTACAGGATTTCTCACTATGGAAGTATGGATATAGATTAGGGAAGGATGACTGTAACTGCTTACGTCGAAAATGGTTTGGACAAAATAATAATTTACGAGCTGAAGCAGCCTCCTCGTCAGTGTGGAAAGTGGCGTACAAGTAGAATATGAACCCGGCCTCTAACTAAACATTCTATGTGCTGCTACAGAAATGCACACAACCAATGTATTAAGCCATCCTTCAACATTATTTATAAAAATACTATAATGGGATATATCAACATTTATTGGTTTTCTTTGTAGATGTAGTCCCCCATCTCGCAAGCCGCCGCCACCACGCCACCTGCCGCAACTCCTGATCCTAGCCGCCGCCACCAACATGCCAGTTACCACAACTCTTGATCTTAGCCGCCGCCACCACAGCGCCTAGGACTCCTTCTTCCTCCCCATCGTGTTTGTCGGGGACAAGAAGGGGAGGGGATCTGTCTATTTAATTTTCCACATTTTTTCGGTTACACAGTGTTTAGTTTAAAGAAATCGCAGGCATCGATTTCATCGGCAAGTGGCCCAAATTGTGGCCATTATCTGCAAGGGGAGGGGTGCTTCTGGGCATCCCAACAAAAACAGCTACTCCGGGGCATTGAACACATTGTTGTTGCTCACAAAGAAAAAACTAAGATTTAAAGTGACGAATCTACATCCCGTGCTGCTCCTAACGATGTAACTGCACATATTCTTTAGTTGGATGGAAGGAATTAGAAGACCACTTCCATATATTACATGAAAATACTCCTCTGTCTCATAAAACTTGATATTTTAGTATTGCTCTAAGTCAAACTATCCTGGGTTGACCGAACCAATAAGTTTACGAATAGTTATGGCACCAAATAGATATAATGTGAAAATTTGTTATATAGCGAATCTAATGATACTTATTTTGTAACAGAAATATTAGCTCCACTATATAAATTTTGGTCGAACTTTAGACTTGGAACAAAAGTAAAACATCAAGTTTTTTTTTATGTGTAGGAGTATTTATTTAGAAACAAACACCAGCAGTTATTGTTGCGTCACGCAGATGTCATCGAGTTCAGTGGCTGCAATCAGCAGCATCAATCGTTGGCGCTAACTTTGCTCCTTGACAACTTTTAGTTCTGGGGTCTAGACTTCAAAATTTGGCTACCTCACTATTGTCATATCATATTTCGACCATTAGCTAGCTAGGCCGGTGAAAGGACCCATGAGCACCTGTATCTAATTCAAATGAAAAATCTAAGGCTTAAATTAACTACCACTAGAAAAATCATGAACTACTAGCTCTAGTATGATGTGCACTTAAGGTTTCTCTATTGTATTTTAATTTATCCTCAACCCACAAGGTCTTAGCAACCATCCAATCATATCAACTAGTCTGTAGTTAATATAGGAAAGGAAAGGTCACATAAATAAAGCACTAGTAGAAGCTATAAACATGCTAAGTAAAGAGATGAGGCTAGAGAGTGACTTCTATGTTGGAGCTCGTCTGAGATACTGTTCCAATCACTAAGCCCGTTCTAGCCATAGTGTCTTCTCAACCAAATTAATGGAGTCACACAATCTACACATGCCATCCGATCCCTATTCCTGTGTTGGACTGCCACACAAGGTCTACCACCACCACTCGTGGAGCTATTTTTTTAGAAAAGAGAATATATATTAATATCTCAACACTGCATCGACCAATACATATAGCTGTTCCTTATTACATACAAAAGTTCAAGGGTCCAGGCAATCTCAAATGTAGGGGCCACAATGGGTTGTACCCTTCCTTGCCATCAATTTTTGATGAGCTAGATATATTTAGAAGCAATCTGAAAAAAAATCATATCAATTAAGCAACGATGGCCATTTCTAACACAGAGCAGCAGTAAGCACAATCGCTCATCATCAATTCTTCATCTCGTTGTTAGCAAATCGAGAAGCCTTGTCCTCAAGGATTTGATATTTAGGAATGCTACTAGAAGGGAAATGGAGTAGTAATATCGAATAGTTTACATCATTTTTACTTCTAAGTACTCATTTAAAATTATGTGTTACATAGCTATATTTTGTGTTATTTTTTAATCACCTGCTCAGTTAAGAGGCACGCTCCACCACTGCTCACCATTGTCGCCCGATTTGATCAAGGTGTCACCAAATAAGTAAAACAATATGATACCAATTTGGTGTCATAAATGTAGAATTGCATCTACTTGGTGTCATAAATGTTGGCCAAATTGGTATCACTATTGTTTTACCTATTACCTCTCTATCTAATAATAAAGAGGCAAAATTTTAACCCATCTTTTTTCGTCCATCCTTTTTTTTCGTTCACCTCTTCCTAACTACCGGATAGTGGAGAGTTTCTTATGTCTAGATTTATATGATCTCTGGTCATACGAGTTAGGATAGCTTGTGTCTAGCAATAATCGAGACAGAATCTGATTTCAACACATATTAGATTTTGCAGCTTGTGTCTAGCTCTATGAATCAGGACTCTCCTAATCTATCGTGAATGACAATCTTTAGATTAGAGTCCTAGGCTAATAAACACGGATACGTGAGGTGCACAGCATATTCCATATCGGATACGTATCCGATACGGATACGCACAGGATACGGCTTCGATACGTATCACAAACGTATCGGAATAAAAATAAATTTGATAAATCACGATACGGCAGCCAGATACGTATCAGGACTGTCGATACGGCCCAGCCCAGCTAATTCCCCGCGCCCTTGTCTCGTGCGTTCAGCGCATAACGCCGTCGCCTGCCAGCACGCACAGGCTTTTGATACAGCACGGACCAGCACCCCGGCCCACCGGCTGCCGGCATCAAAGCATGCACAAGCGCACATACGACGGGAAGAGGGCCCCAAAGTACCCAACGGAATTCAATAACCTCCGGTTCTTTCTTCCGTTCTCCAGTTGTTGATCTTTTGCTTGATTGATTGATTTTCCTTATTCTCTACTGATTGGAAACTGGAAATTATTTATTGAATAGAGATGCTGGGCTTTCTTTTCACTGATTGGAAAACTGGAAAAGAACAAAACAACAATATTTGCAGGCAATTTCGATGCTCATTTTCGCTGATGTCGTTTTTAGGACTCCGATATGTCTTATATTTAGTTGGTACCAAAAAAAATTTATTATTTTTATTATATAAATTTGATCAAACTTGAAAAATTTTGACTCCCCAAAATTCTTGAAATGACTTAAAATTTGAGATGGAGTAGCTTTTTCCCACCCGTGGCAACGCACGGGCATATTTGCTAGTCTCTACCTAATAATAAAGAGGCAAAAATTTCAGCCCATCTTTTTTCGTCCATCTATTTTTTTTTGTCCACCTTTTCCTAACTCTTTGGATAGTGCGGAGTTTCTTATGTCCAATTTATATAATCCCCTGGTCATACGAGTTAGGACAGCTTGCGTCTATCAATAATCGACACAGAGTCTGATTTCAACACGTATTAGATTTCGCATAGCAATAATCGAGACAGAGTCCAATTTCAACACGTATTGGATTTTAATTATTGTATTACTGTGTCTTTGTAGGAGACAAAGACTCGGCACATGTTCTTAAGATAACTTTAATAGCTAGGAGTCCTTTTTTAAATATAATATTATTAGATCCTAAGTAAGTTGAATAGGAATTCTAATAGGATAGAACGTTGGAACGAAAACAAGCAGCACGTGGTTGACAGCATCTTCCTCGACGTTGACGCCCTATATACCAAAGCTCAAGAACGTAACGCCGACCACGACACCGTCGACACTTCAAGCTGGTCACGAACGATGGTCAAGCTTTGAGGACCTGCTCAATGTGGTCTGCCACATCGAGGCCATCATCAAGGAGACCGTGGGGCAATCCGAGATTAAGCTGGACATCATGGAGGCACACGGAGCAGAACCTCGCCGATGCGATCTACCGCTTCTGTTGGTACTATGTACTTGCCCTTCTTCCCGAAGAAGACCGCGGTGATGCCCTCGGATAGCCTGTTCAAGGACGTGACCAACAACGATAAGACAACGAAGCACATACTGTTGGACTACATGCACACATGAGCGTAGTGAAGCCGATGCGGGGAAAGGGGGGGGTGGGGCGTCTCCGGCAGCCGTCTCGCATGCCGACGGCGGCGAAGGATCTCGGCGGTCGGGGGTCCGTCTCCGGACCTCCGACAACGGCTGATGCAGCCGGCGTAGGGTCGACGGCGCGATGCTGGTGGTGGTGGGCGACTTCAAGCTGCCCACGGTGGCCAGCAGAAACCTTCTTCTGGAGGGGAGAATGAGGAGCAACAGAGCAAGCCAATCACGCGCGAGGACGGCGCATCAGCCGACGCGTGCGGGCAGATCCACCGCCGTGCCGACGTGGTCTGCGTGCAGGAGTTGATCAAGTAAAAATCGGCAGATGAGGGGCACGCCACGTACTCGTTCGTGTACATGCATGGCCATGGACCGGAAGATGAACAAGGTGAGAGATCACGACCAGAGGATGGCGAGCTTCCGCAGCTGCAACGGCGTGATATGGCCACCGTTCCATCCTACTATTTTTTTATGTCACTTTAGTTTCTATTCGTTTCGGCTCTAACAAGTTTTCCTTTTTTTTTTTCCCGTTGTTTTTTCCCAGTGTCCCGTTGCCATTTTATTTTCTTGTTTTTCTTTCCTATCCCATTTATGTGTCATGCATCTTTCCAAAGTTGACTCTAATGCTATTTTGTTTTTTTAACAAATTTTCATCTTTTTTTTCTCATGTTTTTTTTTTTTGTTTCTGCCCTATAAATATAGCTAGATTAAAAAAAATTTTGTGTCTCTAAATAAATTTATTATAAAAATATGTTCAATATATCTAATGATATTAACTTTTTTACCATAAATATTATTATATATATTTAGTCAAAATTATTTTAAATCTATTTTCTTCTAACTACCTAATATTAAAGTGGATTTTTTCCAAACCTCCCAATGTATCCCGTATGTGATGATTGAAGAGTCCAATTCGAAGACATATTAGCTTCCCCTCAATGTCCTAATGTGATCCCAATTCATGATTCGTACTCATACATGTTAGAGCAACTCACGTCTATGATGATGTAAAGTTTTATTTGAAAACATATCAAGTTGTCGTTGCAACGCACGGGCATATTTCCTAATAATAATAAAGAGGTAAAATTTTAGCTTATTTTTTTTCGTCCATTAATTTTTTTAGTCCATCTACTTTTTTTTGTCCATCTCGCTATCTCCCACTTGAATATATGTTCTTCAAGCTTAGATAGTTAGAATCCTAATCCAAATACATACATCCGATGAGTACTCGAATAGAAATAGAAACTCTAATCTAAATACAAAAGGCTATAAAAGTTTTACTTTTCCGTGGCCCAGTCACGTACCAAAATAAATTCTAACAAGTCACGATTACATGTCACGTGGTTTGACCTTTCCTCCTACCAAATAAACAAAAAACGTAACTAAGCAGGAGTAGATCGATCACATAAGGTACCGTATGCCAGCTTCGACTGTGACAACGGCGGTGACTTGTGCGGTGACAGCTGGCAGTCCCACCTCCACAGCAAGCACTGCCCCAACGATTTGCTCGATGATGACATTGTCCCTCGTCCACAGCACTAACAACTCGATGACGAGTTGTTAAGAGGACCTCCATAGCGGCCTTGCTGCCACCGGCCGGGCACCATCGCAATTAGAAGGTCAAATCGGTGACCATGGCCGGTTAGACGCGACTGCCAGTGCACGTCGCGTGGCCAGATAACAGCTTATGGACGGCGTGGATGACTACCACGTTCACTTTATTTGGCGGCCAAGTGAGTTGTCGTCGTCGTCGTCGTCGCTGCCGGCCGTCTCACTGGTCGCCGTGCCGGGGAGAGGAAACAGGACCGGTCGTCCGTCAATCCATCAAGCATGACATGTGATCATGGTCGCAGGACATGTGCCAATGCAAGCATCCCTGTACCTTGCCGTAACCCTAACACCCCCCGCTGAGGCAACGGAGTTCGGCACCGGGACCTCGAGGCAGCAGTGGCCGAGGAGCAGGCGAGTTCATAGGGCGCAAAGCCATGTGACAGCTCGGAGACGCCGCACTGGCGGTCGGTATCGGAAACGCGTGCGACAAACGGTGCACCCACGAACGAGCCGTTGCCGGAGGACCGGCGACCACTACACACTAGTACAAAAATTATTTTTTCTGACACCTTGTTTTTTTTCACATGCGGTTCACAATTTCACGACGCCAGTAGAAAATTCTGTGGGCCCATCAAGAGAACCGCCTGTGTAAATATGTTTACACAGGCGGTTCACTTAACTTAACCGTCTGTGTAAACTGTCCATTTATACAGGCGGTTTACAATAACAACCGCCTGTGTAAATAGCATTTACACAGGCGGTTTGTATAGAGAACCGTCTATGAAAATTGCACTATTTACACAGGCAGTTTGTATAGAGAACCGTCGTGTTAATTGATTTACACAAGGCGGTTCTCATTGTAAACCGCCTTTGTGTAAATAGTTTAAAATTAATTTTTTGAGTTTTTCAAACTTCCTCGAATAGAAAAAACTCCCGAAATAAAAGTTGTAGATCTCGAGAAGTTATGAAACTTTGTAGTTGACAACTTTTTCATTTGAAGTCATCTTTTTATGGAAAACTACAACCGAAATTTTCAAATTTAAAATTCAAATTTTGCAAATGACCTCGGATAGAGAAATACTCAAAATGAAAGTTATAGATCTCGAAAAGTTATGAAACTTTGTAGTTCACCATTTTTTCATTTGAGTTCGTTTAGACCCTCAAATATTTAATTTTTTCTGTCAAGTTTGTATAATATGTGGGGAACAAAAATGATATTTAGACACAAGTGAGTGTGTGGTGCGGTGGTGGTAAGGGAGGGATCGCGACGAGGCCGAGCTCACGGGTTCGAATCCTACCGGCCGCAGTAGCACGCGATTTTACGCGAAAAAAAAAATGCGCGACTTCGACGGAGACGGGGTTTGTGCCTCTCCCGGTTTTAAAAATATTTTTTGCCTTTTTAAAAATATTTTTTTTGCTATTTTTTCGTGTTTTTACGGGCAACGATTTTCACAGGCGGTTAACTTAGTCGGCCGCTGTGTAAATGTATATTTACACAGACGGCCGACTAAGTGAACCACCTGTAAAAATCGAATTTTCACGGTGGCTCACAATCCACCTTTGTCTTGTGGTCAATTTGTATCGACCCCCCTCGCAGGCGGTGGGGGCTGTGCCGCCTATAAAAATGCTTCTAGCACCGCCTATAAAAATGTTTTGTGTACCAGTGACATCCACCTAGCCGTCCGTGTTGTTTGAATTGATTTCCAAATTGAAGCGGATCCATGCGGCAATACGAGTCGTATTCTGACATGGCTCCTAACGGCAGATATAAAACGAAAACCAGGACATGCTAGCGATGATGAGACAAACACAAGCTCAAGCACTTATTTCATCGAGGGTCCACATAGGACCAAAAAAAACGACCAAATCGATTCTCCACGTCAAATATAAAGTACAGAAAAAAAGCATCATCTTCATGCAAAGGATATCTGCTAAAACAATGTAGGAAGGCATACATCCACGGTGGTAACTGAATTTTGAAAAGTCCACATCAAAATTAATTGTAATATGCTAAAACAAATTTACTCATAAAAATATTATTAAAATTATAGATCGCTAACACGTCTAATATATATTCCGGTGACCAAGATTTCGAGCGAGGTCATCAAACACAAAAAAGAGGGCCTGAGCCAGTTTATGACAATGTATCTTGAAATGAATATCCCACGCATGGAAGAACTCTTAGGCCGAGGGTCCGAGCCATAACGACCAAGATTTTGAGCGAGGTCATCAAACATAAAAAGAGGGCCTGAGCCGGTTTATGACAATGTATCTTGGAATAAATATCCCGCGTATGGAACAACTCTCCGGCTGGCACCTAAGAGGGTCCGAGCCATAACGGATTGACCTGACCAGCAGCGCATTGGAATACGAGTCGTCTGATTGAGGTAGTTATGGGACTTATCTAACATAAATTAATTAGAGTTATATGGAGGAAGGATTCAAAAAAAAGATGGGGGTCAGGGTGTATAATACGAGCGCCATTTTCAGGCAAATGAGCGAGCTTAACACTGGTTGCTTAATAAGGATTAATAAGTCATGTCATATTAGATCTGCTACTAAGAAAGGAAGAGAATGAGAGATTATAACTATTAAAGAAAAACAAATATACTTTAGGCCTGATATTGTAAATGTTTTTAAAATATATATGAAAAACATTATAATGATGAAAAAAAAATCTGACATATTGTATTAGGTTGTTCAACAATTCCTATGTAATTCACTTTATCAGTACCAGTGAAAGACATTATGAGGATTACCATGTGGAAAAATAGAAGAGTTCTTCTAGGCCAGTCCTTTGACATAACGGTAACTAACTCCTTGCTCACTATATATAAAAAATAGAATTACAAATTTTTATGGGTCTAGAAAAATGTCATTGAAACTCGATATTAAACTGTAACACGTACCAATGTATATGTAGTGTGAAATTAAAATTATTATATATTTACTAAATATGTTTGTGTTGCAATAGGAGAAAAATTCTTGATTTAAATTTGATACATATTTAATAAGACATCTTCATATTACTATCAACATTAGCTTTAAAATAAACTATAGCCTTGAAAAATTTAGAAGGAGAAACCATAAATATGTAATTATTATATGGGTGATCATTTTTCATAAATGTTTGGGAGTTTTTTTCTCTCCCGTTGCAACGCACGGGCATGTTTTGCTAGTTTGGTATTATAGATGTTGTTACTATTTTCATAAAATTGGTCAAATTTAACATAACTTGACTTAAGGTGATGATTCTAAAATTTGATTTGTTTGGGATGGAGGGAGTAAGTTTATTCCTCCGTTTTTTTTTTCTGCCTAGGACATTTATTCCTTCTCTGATTCAAAATGTAAGTATTAAGGATAATATCAAAGAATCAAATTAAGTATTAAGGATAATTTCAAAGAATCACATTAAGCCATAGCAACATACGGGCCTATATGCCCTAAACCCCCCGTAGCAAGCACGGACATCCACGGCCCACATGTAAAATGCAGATCGATTGGGTTGCTTGCGTGTGCAGCCCAAATGTCAGCTTAGGTCTAAACTGGCAGCGTTGCTGAAAGATGCGCATCTTGTAACGGTATAGTCTGCCTTCTGCCTGTGCAGTTTCGTGACGAGCGAAAGCAGTTGCTACGCGCTGCTTGCATGATTGATCTCATCAAGGAAATCTTATTTAATTTACCGGAACTCATCATCAATCGATTAGAATTTGGTTAATATATAAAAAGGATATATACATCCAGAGTGATTCGTATTCTCTGGATGTTCGACGATCCGTTTGTTAATTGCGCCGGTAATGCCGGCCTCATCGTCAGTTTATTGCACGCTAATAAGCTCGTGACACGTACGCATCATGCATGTTCTCACTCATTCCTTCCCCTGCTCGTTGACTTGAGACACCAAACTAATTCCCCATCCATAATAATCAGTTAATCACTCAGTCCCAATCACGACGCTGTCGTTGACCCAGCGTCTATGAAAGCCTACACACGATGACACGCTGGGACATGACAATTTTTTTTTGCCTTTTGTTCTGTCCTGCCAAACACCCCGTAGAAGTCCGATGCATTATATTGGTCACTTCACCTATCCACCAACCAATGTCCAATGCGAAGTCATCAGGTGTGACAACTGACAACCAGACCAGCAGCCATGGAGGCCATGTTCTCACCAACTCGTCGCGCCATTCCCTCCCTGCTCATTGACTTGTGATAACAAACTTCTCCATCCCATATATCTATATGAATCACGACGATGTTGACTATACCTCTACTCACGACAGACACGACGACGACACGCTGCTTGATCATCCATAATTCAGGTGGTGTGGGCGACAGGCTGACAAGCAACCAGCTCAGCTCACACATTTTCCGATGCACGTTGCCATGGAGGTGCCGGCAGCGACGGCGACCCTCCTCATCCTCTGCCTCGCCGTCATTGTCTCTCCCAGGTTCGTCGCCGTCGTCCACGGCCAGCTCGACACGCTGGGCTTCATCAGCATCGACTGCGGCATCGCCGAGGGCACGTCGTACGCCGACCAGTCCACGCGCGGCCTGCGCTACGTCTCCGACGCCGGGTTCACCGACGCGGGGGCCGGGCTCAACGCCGCTGTCAACCCGCCCTACAACGTCAAGGGCATCGCCGACCGCTACCTCACCGCCCGCTACTTCCCCGTCGACACCGGCGGCGCAAGGAGGAGGAGCTGCTACACGCTCAGGCCGGTGATCCCCGGCGGCAGGTACCTTGTCCGGGCCACCTTCTACTACGGCAACTACGACGCGCTCAACAGGCTCCCCGTCGTCTTCGACCTCCACCTCGGCGTCAACCGTTGGGTCACCGTCAACATCACCGCCCCCGCCGCCATCTACATTTTCGAGGCGGTCGTCGTGTCGCCGGCGGACTTCTTTCAGGTGTGCCTGGTGAACCGAGGCCTGGGCACGCCTTTCATCTCCGGGCTTGATCTGAGGCCGCTCCAGGACGACATGTACCCGGAGGCCACCGTGAACCAGTCGCTGGCGCTGCTCAACTTCCGGCGGCCGACGGCGGCGTACAGCTTCAACCGCTACCACTTCTGGCGCCCGGCCAGTAAATTCCCTGTGTTCAGGTGAGTAAGCATGGTCCACATGATGCCGCTTTAATTTGCCGCTAATCAAGTTTGAGCGTCAAAATGCGTGATCTTACCAACCTGAGCTGATTTTCAATTCATGGAGTTTTGTGTTCGCTTGTTAGGCGTTAGTTATATATATATGTGTGTACCATCCATCTGAATTTGTTATAGTTACTCCTAGTCTCCTACCATCCAAGAGAAAATGTTATTCTGATCTTTTATTTGAAGTCAATGAACCTTGCATTCAAGCAAATATATAAAGAAATGATACGAATATTTATGATTTGTAATAATAAATACCATTAGATGAATCATGGAATATATTTTTAATAATACATTTGAAGATAAAGTGTTGATAATATTTTCTACGAATTAATATCTTAGATTGAGCATGAAGTATACTTTCATAAAAACTTATTTGAAGATACAAATGCTGATACTATTTTCTATATTCTTAGTTAAACTTATAAAAAATTGACTGTTAGGATGCTTTTCCATTCATTTCTATTTCTATTGGAATTCTTCAGCATTCTTCTGTTTTCAGTGCATTCCAAAAGAGATAAAAATTATGGTTTGATTCTGATTCTTAAATTCGAGTCGCCAAAACTTTCTGAAAAACGAAAACTGACCAGATCTGCTAAAAGTACTAAGCCTGACTGAAAACCCATTCCTCTTCCAATGTCAAACAAGCTACAATTCTGCATTTAGATCTCTAGTGTGTTCTACAATTGCTGCGGCCTACTACTTCCTGTTATGGTCTTCTGCATAAATTCCAGCACCCTTTTGTCAATTCCTTTCATTATGCTCTTCTGCAAACAACAGGTACCCATTTGATCCATACGACCGGCTCTGGCAAGCCTATGGTGACATTGATGCATGGACCAACATAACAAGCTCGACACCCATCGACGTCTCCAACATCAGCAGCTTCCATACGTCATCCAAGATACTGTGGAGTGCCACCACTCCAGTGAATGGAACCCAGATCAATTTTGCATGGAGCCCGGATTCCTCCATAAACAATGACAATACATCATACCTCCTGTTGCTGTACTTCGTAGAGGAGCAGAGGTTGCCAAGCAATGCTGTGAGGCGGTTTGATATCCTTGTCGACAACTCTACATGGAATGGCAGCGAGTGCTACACCCCAAAGTACCTGTCTGCCGAGCTTGTGAAGAGGATGGTGCTGGGATCAAGGCAAAACACTGTCTCATTGGTTGCCACACCAGATGCGACTCTTCCACCAATCCTGAATGCATTTGAGATATATTCAGTGCTGCCAATGACTGAGCTTGCAATAAATGATGCAGATGGTATCAATTTTGACATTTTACCTTGCTAAAAATGTTTTCAGTCAACCTGCATCCATTAGCATTACGTTGTCTTCGAAGAATCATGGGATTGGCACATTTTGATTGCAAGCAAATAGGGTGCATAACTTCTTTGCATTGACCTGTTCATTTGATAATTTTGTCAACATACCTTGATCTCAACTAAAATTTAAAATCTCAATTTTCAATGGTCTGGACGTTACAAAGCATGACTTCAGAATTACCATCTTTTTTTCCATATTAACAGCCAAGGCCATGATGGCAATTCGCACAAAATATGTATTGAAGAAAAATTGGATGGGTGATCCTTGTGCACCGAAAGCATTTGCTTGGGATGGACTGAACTGCAGTTATTTTTCATCTGGCCCTGCATGGATTACAGCTCTGTAAGTATGACCCCTAAAGACATTACCATGTTTTTTCTAAAAACAAAGGTTACCATATTTTTTTAAAAACAAAGGCATTCTACCAGAATATAGGCCAGAGTATAGGTAGACTTACATGGATGCTAGATAACTGAAGATAATGAATAATTTAATATTGTTTTCATTCCCTGAGATTCGATTAATTATTAGACTTGCTGGCTGCTGCAGACGCTTGTCATCTAGTGGGTTGAGCGGTGGAATCGATGCTTCATTCGCAGATCTAAAATCCCTCCAATACCTGTAAGTCAACATGATTAAACAAAACGTAGCGCTTGGTAGCTTGGTGAAACATAAATACAATAATTTAGTTACTAGTTGATCGAGGTTACAAAAATTAGAATTAGCATAATGTTCATGTTTTACTTTTATTCTCTAATGTCTATCTCAGTATTTATCACAAGAATATAATTGCAGGGACCTGTCCAATAACAGTTTATCTGGTCCAGTACCTGATTTTCTAGCACAAATGACATCACTCACATTCCTGTAAGTATTCTATATACCTGAACAGAAACCACTTTATCCAAAATTCAATCAAACATATCAAGCTGGGTTTCTGCAGTGATTTATCAGGCAACAAACTCAGTGGACCGGTTCCAGCTGTTCTACTACAAAAACATCAAAATGGATCTCTTGTCTTAAGGTTTGCATCACGTAGCTGACTTCCAGAGTTCACTTTCCAAAGAGGTTCTTTTTTGAGGGATTATGCAGTTCCCCATGGACAAGAAACTGTAAAAGAAACAACTACTATACTTGAATCAAATAAGTACAGTCACTACTTTCTCTGCATTTAACCAACTCAAAGTGTTGTGCCAATGCTAGGATTGGTAACAATGCAAATATGTGTGACAATGGTGCTTCTACCTGTGAACTGGAGAACAAGAATGGCAACAGAATACTTGTCATCGCAACAGTTGTCCCAATAGCAGTAGCGACACTACTGTTTGTGGCAGTACTTCTTATCCTTCGTAGACTGAAACATAAACAAGGTAACATTCAATAAACGAAACCATAAAATCTGTATTCACTGAAGATTGTTCATATAAGATGTGGTTTGGCTCTAGTTACATGGACAGCAAACAAGTCAAGGCTTCCTAGCCCTCAAGAAAGGTCGAATGCATTTGGAAACAGACAGTTCACCTACCAAGAGTTAAAGCTCATGACAGCTAACTTCAAAGAAGAAATAGGGCGAGGAGGATTTGGTGCTGTATTCCTAGGATATTTAGAGAATGGAAGTCCAGTTGCTATCAAGATGTGTTCAAAAACATCCCAAGGGGATAAAGAATTTTCAGCTGAGGTAAGACATTCAGTTGAACTTACCTTCTGTATGCACTTGAAAACTGAAATAAATAACCCTATTACATGTTTCAGGCTCATCACTTGACTAGAGTTCATCACAGAAACCTTGTTTCCTTGATTGGATATTGCAAAGACAAAAAACATATGGCCCTTGTCTACGAATATATGCAAGGTGGAAACCTACAGGACCGTCTAAGAGGTATGGTAGCACCTCTTGAACTCATAAGGGAGTTTCAGATAGCTTTGTCCAACACACTTTCAGACATTCAGAACATATGACAAAAAACTTATGGAGATATTTAGTTGGTTATGGTTTCAAACACACTCAATTTCAATGAGACCAGTTTACTTACCTATTGCTACCATCATGGTGTAGTGTAGTTAGAGGCCCCAGTTCTTCTACAAAGGCACATTATGAGTTTGTGTGAGAATAAGAATCGAGTAACTTACACTGCTGTCCAATTTCACCAATGAATCACATGCTATTATTATCATGATTTTGCACAAACCTTTCTATAACCAATTTGTTATGATCATACATCGCAGGCGAGGTCTCTGCTACAACACCCCTCACATGGCATCAACGTCTGAAGATTGCTCTAGACTCTGCCCATGGTTTGTAAGCCTGTACAGACCTCAAGTATTAACATAATGAATTAGTAATAAGAGATAGACACACCTCAAGTATTAATATAATGAATTAGTAATAAGAGATACACATATATCCTGTATGATGGTACATTGAACTTAAATGCATGTACTATCCAGCTAATTATCCCAATTAAATCTGGGATGCCTCAAATTAAGCTTCGAATTCACCAAATGCTTAACCAATTGTGACATAATTACTAGCTACTGCATGGAAATGCAGGCTTGGAGTACCTACATAAGGCATGCCAACCACCGCTGATCCATAGGGATGTGAAGACGACAAATATTCTGCTATCGGCTGATCTAGAGGCAAAGATATCAGACTTCGGGCTCACGAAGGTGTTTGCCGATGATTTTGATACCCACATCACAACCCAGCCAGCAGGTACCCTAGGGTACCTGGACCCTGAATACTATAACACATGCTGGCTCAGTGAGAAGAGTGATGTGTACAGTTTTGGAGTTGTGCTACTTGAGCTCATCACAGGCCAGCCACCAGCAGTCCCCATCACTAGCACCGATAGCATCCACATTGCACTTTGGGTGCGTCAGAAGCTCTCAATGGGTAATGTCGAGAGCATTGTTGACCCGAGGATGGGAGGAGAGTATGATGTCAACTCTGTCTGGAAAGTTGCAGAATTGGCTCTGCAGTGCAAAGAGCGGCCATCACGAGAACGACCAACAATGACTCGTGTTGTGATGGAGCTCAAGGAGACCTTAGAGCTGGATGCCCTGCATGCAATGGGATATGATAGCTCAGCGCCGAGCAGCACAGTCAATCTCTGTGCAACTAGTGTTGACTTGCAGAGTGATGCACAAGCAAGTGAAGCAAGGCAGGAAACTATGCTTGGGTTGGAACAGGTCGGCAATATATCAGAAAATCAAATTGGTCCTGCACCACGATGAGACCAATCTTTCGAACTGTGTGGTTAAGGTTCAAGAATTCAGAGAAAAAATCAAAGATGCATCAGGATATTGTTTTCATCATGTTATTGAGCTGTTAAATCAAGTGACTAATTGCACAAATCTCCATAAATGGATGTTTGATGCTTACAATATAGAAATTAAGCCTTTCCATTATCTAAAAGAATTTCTGGAGTGGAGCTAGATCTGTAGAAAACTTGTTTGATGCTAGCTCCAAAACTGAGGCAAACAGTGTAACAGAGCTAGGGAAGAGAATCAAAACTCAAAACATCTCTCCTGATTGCTATGATTCTTGGGTATATAAACATTGTCTGATGTGAACAAGTTTGCTTATATTATACTTAACTGCTATTTCCAGTTACCAGAAGATATATATGAAATCCATGCCACAAGGGAGACCCTTTCATCCCTTAATACAAGATTGATAAGTATTTAACAGCACTAAAAAATAGAGGGTTCATTATCTAATGACTTTGCTATTCCACTATTTCTATAGCACATACTAGTCTCAGACGCTCTTTGTCATCATAGTTTCACAATTAACCTGTACACTGAGTGAAGAGAATCTGCTATTTCAGATAAGATTTAATCAATGATAGCATTATGCAAGCATATTTCTCTACAATTGGTCAGTTCTCATACAAATAGCCAGAGTTAAATCATGATAATGCAGAATTTTTTACAAAACTGAGTTGTTCCCATTAGAGTTATCAGATTACCTTGTAGTAAGTCAGAATTCTACTCTTTATATAAGTATATGATTGTTTGTACAGAGCGCGGATTAATAAATGACAAAGTATATAACTGAAGTGAACGCTAAACAAATTAGTTCAACCATGTTGGTTCCTGTTCACATACTGCACCTTTACTTTCTAAATAAAGGTGAATAACAGAATAACTAGTACTGCAGAAGGCAATCAAAGCACGGCACCATCTATATGCAGCAGAAAAAACACCAGAATTATCAATAACTGAAATATACCAAACAGCTGATGATACATATAGCTCTAGCCATTTTCGTAGATGAAGATATACCATTATACCAAGACATTAACCAAAGCATCTTATATTAAACAATAAGCCTCCATTGCGCCCGCAGTGATGCATAAGGGGGCGTTTGGATGGGGTGGGATAGGGAATGGGATAGGGAAAGAGAAATAAATGAACGGCTAGGATTAAATGAGCGTAAAGAATAAATGGCTAAGATATAATAGGAGGAGTGGAAAACCTTATCCCTATCCCTATCCCCACTCATCCAAACGCCCCCTAAAAGATAACTGAATAACCAAGCTGAGATTCCTCCAAAAAACAATCAAATTGATAGTGCGGGAATGACATGCCCGACGAATGACTATCCTAGAGAGAGATCGATTCAACGCACCAGCGAATCATCTTGCTCGCATCACAACACCATATGACGCAACAGTCGGGAACTAGGGAAGTTCCCTTTTCTGCATATTTAACCCGCGACGAGGTCCTGGATATCTCTGAGTTGGCTCAGAGCTCACCAGCGGAGGTGGACATAGAGGCGGCACGAGATCGAAGGGCTGCGACTGGGGAGAGGGAGACGGACCCCAGCACCCATGGTAGTGCGGGGTTGCCGTCGCCGGCGCCGGCGACGAGCCTGCCTGTAGGAACAGGTGGTCTGGGTCGGGCTGGGCAAGGCCGTGGCCCGTGGCCATTATTTTCCGGCCTCACTAGAGATCACGTGGCCCAAAAGGCCCACGGCATGATCTGGGTATGGAATGCGACTTCAAATCAAAGCAGTACAGTCTGCCTCAAAAAAAAAAAAAAAAAAAAAAAAAAAAAAGCAGTACAGTCAGTACATAGGTGTAGATAGAAGATGCTGTAGACTAGTATATACTTCTTTTTTGCGAAATTCATATATTTAATTAACTGTCCATTTCAATCAAGTGCTTTTCTTGAATAACAAGCAAATAAATAAATTTTTAGAAACAAGTCTTCTGACCACCTATCATCCTTGGAGTTGCCGTGGCCACCTAAAAACATGTGTCTATGTACTTCACGGCCTGGCTATGCAAGATTTGTTGCAATCATCTATAAAAATTAGAATATATATATATATGAGCGCCCTTCGTGCTTATCGCCCCGGCGCCCTTCGTGATTAGGTGGGACGGTTCTGCGGCGAAGTCTTCAGACATATCTCTTACTGTTGCCTGGACAGCTGGTCGTCCTGGCTACAGTGTCTTCACGTGGTCATTTATCCCGTCATCACTTGATGATTAATGCTAATGCATGCAGTGGCATTGCATGCATGCAGAGAATATATTAATGGATATATATGGGTCTTCCACGCCCGAAAGATTGATGTTGCAAAACATCAATCTAGAACTCGACATGGTTATATATATATATATATATATATATATATATATATATATATATATATATATATATATATATATATATATATATATATATATATAGGTATAGATAATTTAAAACGTCTAATTAGAGAACTCCCAGTACCAAAATGTAGGGTATTAGGTTTATTCCAACCCTAAACAAATGTTAACACCTCTAGTACCAAATAAATGCAGAACCGTGGCAAGGAGTTCTCTAATAAGCTGATGTTACAGGTGCAAGAAACAATTCGTCCATGTTTTAGATACGAGCCTGTGTATGCCGTTTGTTTCACGGAATGGATTCAACGGGTCTATCGATGGCCAATACCACATCAGAGCAAAAAAATCAGGCGGAGAGATTCCACGTGAAACCGTCGAATGGCCGCATGCCCGATCAGTTGACTCCGCGCGGTATCAATCTCCAAACCAAATACTCATAAATGTAGGCTAATTCTGGATCTTTTTTTAAATTACACAGACTTAGATGTTCACAACACATGTACATTCACCTCCTATTAACTAATAAGAGCTAATGCGGGTTTATTGGGGTAGATAGAGTCCATTAGCTCTTATTAATCTATAATTAGCTCATGTTTAATCCAATTTTATAAGGTGGGCTGATTTTAAGCCCTGGGATCTAAACATGTCCTTACTCTAAAAGCACTACACCACAACCCAGAAATAGCATCAGAGGTAAACTAGTTAAGGTAATAAAACAATTTGTAAGTTTTTGAACAGATATGTATAGATACTGTATATATGATTTAAGATGTAGTGTTAAGACCTTGAGTTGAATTAGTTGAGCAACACATATGTTCAAATAAAGGACCTATAGTGCACTATGCTCCTTAACCAAGGTAGCAGCTTGCAGCATGCACATGGTAGTTTGCAGCAGGCACATAGCAATTCAATTCCAATCATGGAGTCCATTCTAGTGAAATCAGCCCAAGTTCAGCAGCTGTCAGAAATCAGAACTTTCCATTTGGTTGCGACTAAATCTGAATTGGGGTTGCTAGTGCAGTATCACTTTGATACCGACTAATGAATTTGTGGTGCATGTTCCTAACCCCGGAAGGTGTGCAAGAAGAATACAGGTAAAACTAGTATTATCCTGCACCAAGGTGCTTGTAGGTAGGGGAGTACAAGCAGATGGAGAGAGGGAGCTGGTCCCAAGTCTCGTGAGTGAGCGACTTGAGGCAAGTGTCAATATCGTGTGTGTGGAAGGGCTTAAGGTTGCTTGTGTTCGTCTGCCCGAGAAGGGGCCCGGTCCTCCCCTTTTATAGCCGCAAGGGGTGAACAGTGTTTACATAATGTGTCGTCGTGTGAAGGGAAGAGGCCGTGAGCGTCTCTCCCTCCTGATCCGAGGCCTCGGAGTCCGCCGGGATGGGCGCCAAGATTGTGGAGCTTGTCCGCGGGCAGAGCATGTGCGTGGCCGTGAAGGGTCGCGCCCTCAGCCCCGGGCGGCGGAAGGAATGGCTGTCCCTCAGAGAAGTTGACGGAGAGGCTAGGGGGACGATTGAATCTTGCGGCGCACTGTAGCCTTGACTCCCTCCGGTTCCGAGGCTCGGAGGGCCTCGGAGCCCACTGCCGTACGCAGGGCAGTTGGCACAGGAGAGAGCCATCATCGGGGCTATCGTTGCCCATTCCGGGCTCAGAAAACCTGGGAGGTACTGTTGTTTGACCAGCGTCCCGGCCGACCTGACTCCCATACGGAGGATGATACTGGATGACATCCCCTAGCGTGGCGGCCACCATCCTGAAGCCTCGGCGACTTGACCTGGCAATAGGGTTAGGATACACAGTGCCTCACAGTGGCAGGCTTGGCTTCCACTATGAGGGTTAACGTAATCATGAGCGCGAGTGAGGGTTGTGACGGGACGGCTCTTATCCCCCCGCCAAGGGATAACGTCGGTCTGATGGGTACTGTGGGAAGGCGGGCGGCAGATATACATCAAGTCAAAGGCCTGGTTTGACCGGGAAGCGCTTGGCGCGCCCCGTCCGAGGCCTAGGCACGGGGGCTCTGCGGAGGACGGAAAGTGGGCGCCGTCCGAGGCGCTCGTGTGAAGGGTCGGGCGAGGCGGAGGCGTTAAGCGCCCGTCCCGAGGCCTCATCGGGGAAGGCTCGGACGAGGTGGAGAGTTAGCGCCCGTCCCGAGGCCTCGGCGGGGAAGGCTCGGGACGGGTCGGAATGTTAGTGCCGTCCCGAGACCCCCGGCGGGGAGGCTCGAACGGGATGGTGAGAGCAGTGTCTTTGGGCCTTGGCAGCCGTGTTTTGCTCTTGTATGGCCCGGTTTTTGCGTTCGTTGGGCCTAATAGTTTGGAGGGCTCTTATTTTGGTTCCCGACAGTAGCCCCCGAACCTTCGAAGGAGTGAGTACACTCGTTCGGAGGTTGTGGCCTTGAGCTAGGTTCCCGTTAGGCACGTTGTTAGATGTTTTGGGCTTTCCTACGTCGGGTGCACGCGAGCGCACCCGGCGGGTGTAGCCCCCGAGGCCTTGGAGGAGTGTGAGTATTCCTCCGAGGGCTTATGCGTGTTTGGTGAAGGTGCTCGTTTGCCCCGGAGGTCACGTTCTCCGGCAGGGGCGCGCGAGCGCACTGGGCCGGGTGTAGTTTCGAGGCCTCGGAGGAGTGTGAGCATTCCTCCGAGGGCTTACGTGTGTTCTGATTTGTGGTGTCCTTACCGTTTGCCGAGCCCCCGGGCCCGTTGGCTTGTCCGGGGGTTTGGCGAGTGAGTTAGTTGACGTTTCCCAACCTCAGCCCCTGTGCCTGGGAAGCCCCCGAGCCCCGTACTGGTGTGGGACGGCCGAGCGGTACTTGGTCGTTAGTTTTGTCCGTGCCCTCGCATCCTTTCCCGAGGGGAGGAGGGTGGATCTTACCATCATGCCGCCGACGTGTGTCAAACATGGCTAGATCCGGTGAGCTATTAACGGGTCAGGCCCAAGTGGAATGCCTCGTGCCCCGATTCGCTAGGGGTTGGCTGGGCCCGGAGGCGCATTCCATTAGAGCCTGCAAGGCGTGTCTGAGGTGGGGCCCGGGCCTCGTCCGCCAGGTCCCGAGGGCTCGGCGCACTCCCACGCGGGATCCCCCTACTCAGACTGCCTCGCTGGCCTCGGACACGGCACGGGACGGTCCCCGCTTGTGCGGGGCTAGGCTGTGTATGAGACTGTCCGAGCCGTCCCTGACTCTGGTGGCCTGAGGTGGCTGTCGAACCCACCGGTGGGCCAGCCTCTGAACCTCTGGACCGGCCGTCGCCTAGGCTCCTTCACGGGAAGGGAAGCCCATGGTCTATCCCCACGCGGGGACGTGGGTGCGCCTTTTGAGGCGCTCTTCTCGGAGCGTCCGGCATCATGGCGCCGCTTGCTATGGGAGAAGTGGCGGGCCCCCACGTCCAAGGCGGTTGGTGCGCTGCGCGTGTGCTCGTGGGTCCCATACGAGACGTGATGGTGGCGCGCGCACGCGGGCGGCCGCCTTGTGGACACGCCGTCGGGGCCCGGGCCCGTGAGCCGGGATCTCCCGTGGGGGGGGAATTATCCCCGCAACTTGCGCCGTATTTTCTTAACCCCGCGGTGTGGCCGCCGCGTGCGCGGGCGCCCGGGGCTCCGTGTAGAACGCGTGTCGAGTAGGGAGATACGCATTAAATGCTGGTAGGTGAACGGGTTAGGGTTTTTACCGGGCATAAATACCTAGGCACAGCGGTCGCGGGGTTTTTTTTTTCTCTCGCTTCCCCGCCCATTGCCTCGCTTCCCGCCCTTGCCGTTGTCGGAACTTTGGTCGAGCGCCGAGAGCGAAGGAAGAAGTGAGAGGAGAGACAACCTTGCCCGCCAGCCGCTCAATCCAGCCTCGCCGTCCCCGATGGCGCCGAGGGTTGAGATCATCGGCACGGAGGATCGGGAGTCGTGGCGCGTCACGGAGGCCGAAGCCGGGCGACGCCGGGCGGAGAAGGGCCTTCTCCGTGTCCGTTCCGACATCCGAAGCCGGGAGGGATCGTGCCCCGAGCACCAGTTCCCCGATGCCGCCGGAGGGATACGCCGTGAGTTTCACGGCGTTCCATGAGCGCGGGTTCGGGATGCCGGTGGGTCGGTTCCTCCGGGCGCTCCTAGAGTATTACGGCCTGGAGCTGCACAATCTCGCCCCAACTCGATCACGCAGGCGGCGGTGTTCGTCGCCCTGTGTGAAGGGTTTCTTGGAGTCGAGGCCCACTGGGACCTTTGGCTCTACTTCTTCGAGTCCGTCCTCTTCTTGAAGGCTCCTAAAAAATTTGGAGAAGGGGAAGAGGCTAGCCGTCCGAGCCGGGAGCTGCACGTTGCAGCTACGAGCCCGCGCCCGGGATGCCTACATCCCGGCGAAGCTCTCGTCTTCCAATCGTGGCTGGCACGTGAAGTGGTTCTACCTCCGGAACGACCACGGCCATCTGCCAAGGTATACCGGGAAGTGGTTCGACGCGGAGCCACCGTCGTGGAAGGTGGAGCTGATTGCGAGGAAGGTGACGCCGCTGAGGAAGGTGTTCTCTGCCTTGGCGCGTCTGACCTGGGAGGGGTTGGACGCGTCGGGAGTGATCGCCCGTTTTCACCAACGGCGGGTGCTGCCCCTCATGTTAAGACGGTATTCCCTGTATGACATGAAGGACGGCACCGAGTGGAGGGGCACCCGGATGGCGCCCAAGGATCTTGACCATGACGAGATCCTCGAGCGGACGAAGAAGACGGTGGCGGCGGACCTCGCCGTGATGTATAAGGTGACGATGCGGCCCGAGAAGGGGTACATTCCCTTGGTAAGTGTCGCGCCTGCGTTCTAGGCTTGCCCTCTGTCTCCTTTTCCGACCTTACCCCCGCTGCCCCAGGGCTTTTCGGGGAAGCCGGGCGGCGTCCAAACCGCCTATCGCCGCAGAGAAGGAGGCGAACCGGGCCCACTCAGAGGTGAGGAGGAAGGAGAAGGAGAGCCAGAGGGAGCGGAACGTCCGCAAGCGGCGGGAGAAGGAGGAGCTCGGGAGGCGCCGGTGCCGCTAAGAGCGTGAGGGCCTCCCCGCGAGAGGATACGCCGTCGGACACCACCGACGCGGATGACGATGGTGATGACGACGCAGAGGAGAGGTGGTACGATGACGACCTCAGCCGCTACTTGGGGCTGGACCCCCCGGGAGAGGTGTCGCACCGCCAACCTTCTGGCGGTGCGGAGCGTGCGCACATGGCGGAGGAGCCCGCGGGCGAAGTGCTCGGCCTCGGCCTCCCGGAGCCGAGGCCGCATGGTAAGGCCGAGGCCACGACGCCCCCCCCGAGGGGGAGGCGGAATGCCGCTGGGGGAAGAGTGCCGCCGAGGCTACACCCCCGGCCCGAGCGGAGGGGACGCGTGGACGGCCGGGGGTGCGACTCCGGCGGAGGAGGCGCGGCCCCTCCGAGGCCAACCCGTGCCGGTGACTCCGAGCGGTAGCGGACCAACTCCACCTCTGAGCAACCCGAGGCGGCGAAGAGGAGGCCCGAGGGCGAGGGTCGACGCCCGATGGAGGGGTGAGGACGGCGGAGCGCCTGAGGCCCCTTCTTTGCGAGTGCAGCCTCATCGGGCATTCGGATCAAGGTGCCGGGGTAAGTGTTGTTTGGCCGTGAGCTCTGTCTTTAGTAGTTGTTTTTGTTCTTCTTTTCCTCCGATGCCCCCCTGCCTTGTCCTTGCAGCCTGAAGCGTAAGACCGGCCCGCCCAGCCCCCGCTTACCGCGACAAAACGGCTAAAGTCGAGGGCGAGGAGCGTGAGTCTCGGGCTGCCCAAGAGGCGGTGGCACAGCCCGCAGCAGAGGCCGAGGCGCGACCGAGGTGCCGCCGGCCGGGAGACGCCCTTGGCTCGTGATGAGGACGCGGCGAGGACGCCCACCGCGGAGGTCACCGGGACGGGGCCGCGACGGGACGTGGCCATGGCGGGGACAGCGCCGCCCCCATTCCCGCCTCCGGTCGTGGACGAGGACGCGGGCGAAGACGTCCGCCACGGAGGTCGCCGCGACGCTGACGCCGCGGCGGACGTGGCCATGACGGAACAGCGCCGCCCCACCCCGCCCCCCAAGTCATGGCGGACGAGGTGGTGGAGATTGCCCCCTCGGAGGAGGCCACCGAGGCGCGGGAAAGGAGGCGCTATCCGGGGATGCGACCTTCTCCGGCGGCGAGCCGGGAGGGTCGCTAGTCGAGGCGTCTACCGTGGCCGGGAGCGGCCGGCCGAGGTGCCCGCCGTGAGTGAGGGTCCGCTTGGACAGGGGGCCGCTCGTTCCGGTGAGCTCGCGAGGGCACCGCCGCGGCTGATCTGGAGGGAGCGCCAGACCCCCGAAAAGCGACCAGTCTTCGTGCTGGACGACGCCATGGAAGGAGAGCTGTGGAAGCAGGCTTGGATGTGCTAGGAGCTGTCCGAGAGATCGCTCCAGACCCTCTCGTCGCTCATGACCAAGGGGTTCCCTGATGCGCTGAAGGTAAACTGACCCCCCGTGGTTCTCTCGCTGTGAGAGCTTTTTCTTGATGGCTGAGCAATTGGGTCTGGTTACTGCAGGAGCTGGCGCAAGTGTCCCGGATGAAATCAGAGTTCATCCGGGCGTCGGCCGGCCTTACCAACGAGCTCAACCACCAGAAGGACCTTGTGGTTCAGCTGAAGACCTCCCTGTCGGCCAAGGACCAGGAGACTGAGAAGCTCCGTCTCCTAGTCTCGGACTTGAGGGCCGAGGCCTCCGTGGCTCGTGAGGAGGCCACTCTCTCAAAGGAGATTGCGGCAAGGCACGCGGCGGACCTCGACCAGCTTCGGGCCGAGAGGGAGGTGATGAGGGCCCTAGTTACCCGTTCGGGTGACTCTGTCCAGGCCCTGTCCGAGAGCCTGGTGTCCCTCGAGACTGACCAGCGGCTCCTTGCCGACGACAACGCCATGATGAAGGCCGAGCTTCTGCAGGGGGTTGCCGAGAACGAGGCCCTTTTCAACCAGCAGGAATGTAAGCATCGTACCTATCTGTCGTCTCATCGCTGTCTTGCCTCAGATTCTGACCTTTCGGGCTCATCGCAGGCCTGAAGGGGAGGGTGTCGGAGCTAGAGGTGGCCCTCGTTGCGTCGCAGACGGCCTACAACTCGGCGCAAGGCGAGCTCGACGCCTTGACACAGAAGGTGGTGGCCGCTCGCACCGAGGTTGAGGCGGGCGAACCCGCCGGGGAGCGGTCCGCCGGGGCCGGGGCTGCGTTGCCCAGCGGATGGAGGCGCGCGCCTGGACGCCCTCCGGTCGGGCGTGTCACACACGCTTGCGCTGGCCTCATCCCACTACGAGCTCGATCTCCCTCGGATCTCCAAGGGAGGAGGGCCGCGAGAGCGAAGTGTTCATGGAGCTGGTCCAGAAGGTTGAGGAAACCGGGGCCCCCTCAGCGCTGGTCCAGATCTTTACGCCGGCCGTCGTCCCTGCTCCCGTGGTTGAGGCAGATACCGCCGAGGCCACGGATGCCGTCCCTCAAGGCGTCGGGGGGCCAGACCCCCCATAGTAGATTCTGTAGCTTGGGCCAGAGTGCCCGTGTAAAAAACTATATTAGTTTCTTTTGAAGATTCCTATGCTAATGGCCCATCGTGGCCTTGTGTTTTTTGATCATTTTTTGCCTGCTTTTCGTGCCTTTTATGATCTCGATCCATACTTAGGTTAGAGTCTTTGCGAGATTATTACGGATTTTAGAGGCTATTTGTTAGTTGAGGGTAGCAAGTGGAGGCACCGTAGCGCAAGGGCGTAGGTGGCCTCGCGGCTCTGCCGACCCTGTCCTTCAAAACAACCCTCTCGCAGTGCCTGAAGTCATTCCTTGCCCGAGGGTGGCGAGTAGAGGTTCCGTAGCGCACGGGCGTAGGAGGCTTCATGACTCGGCCGGCCCTAGCCATGGAATGGCTTCCCTTAGTTAGTGTTCGAGATCGTGGGCACGAAAATTTGCGAAAAAACGTTCGATAAAAAGCGAGAAATGTCTTTGGGGTGCCTTTCAGGAGGGGGTTCCCCCTTTCTAGCCCCGAGGGAGGCTCGGTTTTGGTAAGTCAAAACTGAGCCTCGCTCTGCGATTGACGTCCTTAGCCCCCGAGGGCCTCGGATGTCACTTACAAAAAGATGAACAAGTGTTTTTATTTTCATTTCTCCGGGAAAGACGTAGGGTACAAAAGTATGTACAAGGCTTGAAAGTTTTAAAGGTAGAAGCGACGTAGCTGTTGGATGTTCCAAGCGTTGTTGAGGATTTGGCCGTCCTCGTCCGCGAGCTTGTAGGTGCCCGGCTTGAGGACTTTGGCGATGATGTAGGGGCCCTCCCATGGCGGCGTGAGCTTGTGGCGGCCTCGGTTGTCCTTGCGGAGACGTAGCACCAAGTCGCCTTCCTTGAGCTCCCGGGTTCAGACGCGTCGGTCATGGTAGCGTCGGAGGGCCTGCAGGGCAGCATCCCTTGCTTCCTCGAGCATGTCCAGCGAATCCTCCCGAGCCGTCTGGCTACGCCGTTCGTCGTAGGCCTTGAGCCTCGGAGAGCCAAACTCCAAGTCGGTGGGGAGAACGGCCTCGGCGCCGTACACCAGGAAGAAGGGCGTAAACCCTGTGGCTCGGCTAGTCGTCGTCCTGAGACTCCAAAGGACCGAGGGGAGCTCCTCAAGCCACCTTTTGCCGAACTTGTCAAGCTTGTTGAAGATCCGAGGCTTGAGTCCCCGCAAAATCATACCATTGGCGCGTTCTACCCGCCCGCTCAGGGGATGATGGGCAACAGCCGACCGCACGATGCGTATCCGGTGCCCTGCCGCAAAGTCTCGAAACTTCTTCCCCGTGAACCGGGTGCCGTGGGTCGGTGATGATGGAGTTCAGCCCCGAAGCGATGGATGATGTCGGTGAAGAACAGCACCGCCTGCTCGGATCGAATGTTGGTGACGGGGCATGCCTCAATCCACTTGGAGAATTTATCGATGGCGACCAGCAAGTGGGTGAAGCCCCCGGGCGCCTTTTTGAGAGGTCCGACAAGGTCGAGTCCCCACACGGCGAACGGCCGGGTGATGGGGATAGTCCGGAGCGCTGGGCCGGGCAGTGCGTCGGGCGAGCGTAGTCTTGGCAGCCCTCGTAGGTGCGCACCACGTGGGTGGCGTCGGCGACTGTGGTTGGCCAGTAGAAGCCTTGCCGGAACGCGCTGCCGACGAGGGAACGTGGCACTGCGTGATGGCCGCAGACGCCCGGCGTGGATCTTGCGGACTAGCTTCAGCCCTTCCTCGGTGGAGATGCACCGTTGCAGGATTCCCAAGGGGCTTCGTTTGTAAAGCTCGTCCCCCACCACGACGAAGGACTTGGCTCTCCTCGCGATGCGTCGGCCTCGGTTGAAGTCTTCAGGAAGGACCCCTCGGACGATCCAATCAAGGTACGGCTTCCACCAATCTTGTTCGGGGTCGGCTTTGGGGCCCTCCTCGTCAAGCTCCATGACCTCGGCGTTGTCCATCGAGGGAGCCTCGGCCTCGGATGGGGCCGTAGCCCCGGAGGGGGCTCGGCCCTGTCATCCACCGCGCCGCCTTGGCCTTCGAAGCTGACAGAGGGGGCCGGAAGGTCCCTGGTGAAGACGTCCGGGGGGCGGGGGTTCTCCCGCCGCGATCTTGGCAAGCTCGTCGGCGGCTTCATTGTACCTCCGTGCAACGTGGTTGAGTTCGAGGCCGTCGAACTTGTCCTCCAGGCTGCGTACCGCCTTGCAGTACGCATCCATCTTCAGGTCATGGCAGCTCGAGTCCTTCATGACCTGGTCGATGACGAGTTGCGAGTCCGAGTCGGGGTAGCCAAAGGCATATGCATGCGCCGGCATTAGCCCCCAGGGCTCCGTGGCCTCCGTGTAGCGCCGGATTGCGTGGACGCAATGGGACCCGGGAATGGTCCACTCCCCGCCCACCTAGTCCGGTGCTCCTCAAGGTCGTGGTCGGATACGGCCGGGGCGGACGCGTCCGAATCCCCGAGTGTAGCGCAGCTGGTGGCCAGGGAGTTCCCCATAGGCCCCCAAGCTGGTGGAGACCAACGACGCGTACGTGGAGGCGGCGTTGGTGAGGCCGAACGGCGATGGTGGTGGGGCTGGTCACGAGGCGTTAGGGGCGGCCTATGCTGCCTAAATGCAACGCGGCCGATCCTCCTCTAGGTCCCTAGCGGCAGCGACGCTGCCGGCACGGCGGGCTCAGGCGCTTACGGCGCCCTGCTTGGCCAGGGCTGCGACCCGGGGCTGCGGGGAGCCACGTCGGGAGACTCCCTCGGGCCCCGGACGGAAGGAGCTCCATGTCGATTGTGTCCCCAAGTGACACAAACTCGAGATCCCCCCGAACCTGGATCACGGTGCCCAACTCCAATGGTCGTGTTGGAGGAAAGTGGGGAGCCGGAGACGTTCGGAGACGCCTCGTCGCGGTTGTTGGCCATTCCGGAGTTTTGGCGGGAAGGAAGGCTTAAAACACGCACAGCCCCCCTACCGGCGCGCCGCCAACCGTCGGTGCTAAACCGGGCGGTCCTAGTACCGACTAGTGAATTTGTGGTGCGTGTTCCCAACCCCGGAAGGTGTGCAAGAAGAATAGAGGTAAAACTAGTATTATCCCTGCACCAAGGTGCTTGTAGGTGGGGGAGTACAAGCGGATGGGGAGAGGGAGCTGGTGCCAAGTCTCGTGAGTGAGCGAGTTGAGGCAAGTGTCAATATCGTGTGTGTGGAAGGGCTTAAGGTTGCTTGTGTTCGTCTGCCCGAGAAGGGGCCCGGTCCTCCCCTTTTATAGCCGCAAGGGGTGAACAAGTGTTTACATAATGTGTCGTCGTGTGAGGGAAGAGGCCATGAGCGTCTCTCCCCCCCGATCCGAGGCCTCTGAGTCCGCCGGGATGGGCGCCAAGCACGTGGAGCTTGTCCTGGCCAAGCAGAGCATGTGCGTGGCCATGAAGGGTCACGCCCTCAGCCCTAGCGGCGGAAGGAATGGCTGTCCCTCAGAGAAGTTGACGGAGAGGCCGGGAGGGACGATCTGAATCTTGGCGGCGCATCAGAAGCCTTGACTCCCTCCGGTTCCGAGGCTCGGAGGGGCCTCGGAGCCCACCGCCGCACGCTGGGCGCTTGGCATGTGAGAGAGCCGTCATCGGGCTATCGCTGCCCATCCCGGCTCGAAAACCCAAGAGGTACCGTTGTTTGACCAGCCGCCCCGGCCGACGACTCCCCAGACGGAGGATGATATTGGATGACGCCCCCCGGCGTGGCGGCCACCGTCCCCTTCGGCGACTTGACCTGGCAATAGGGTGAGGATACACAGTGCCTCACAGTGGCAGGCCTGGCTTCCCCTATGAGGGTTAACGTAATCATGAGCGCGAGTGAGGGTTGTGACGGGACGGCTCTTTTCCCCTGCCAAGGGATAACGTCAGTCTGATGGGTACTGTGGGAAGGCGGGCGGCGGATATACGCCAAGTCAAAGGCCCGGGTTTGACCGGGAAGCGCAGCGCGCCCGGCCCGAGGCCTAGGCACGGCCTCGCGGGACGGAAAGTGGGCGCCGTCCGAGGCGCTCAGGTGTGAAGGGTCCCGCGAGGCGGAGCGTTAGCGCCGGGCCCAAGGCCTCATCGGGGAAGGCTCGGACGAGGTGGAGAGTTAGCGCCCGCCCGAGGCCTCGGCGGGGAAGGCTCGGACGGGTCGGAATGTTAGTGCCCGTCCGAGACCCCAGCGGGGGAGGCTCGGACGGGATGGTGAGCAGTGTGCTGGGCCTTGGTAGGACGTGTTTTGCTACTGTATGGCCTGGTTTTGCGTTCGTTGGGCCTAATAGTTTGGAGGGCCCTTATTTTGGTTCCCGACAATAATCTTGTACATATTTCATTAATTCGCTTGATATCATGAAATTGCATGTGAATCTCATGTAAAAATATATGATGTTGCAGGTTACCCACCAATGTTATACCTTGTAGGAGCCATCCTGTTTGTGCATCAACAAAATTGAAGGGATTATCCAAAAGGTACCAAAATATCTAATAATCAGCTGCACTCTCCTCTGTCTAGGCTATGACAGCAAGACATTGATTTTAGATAATTTACTCTGCCAAGAATGCTAGCTCTAATTTTAGATAACTTGACAATAGGAGACATTGAGTACTGGAAATTGATTATTTTTGTTGTTATCATTGGCAAGAAGTGATTTGATCTAGATATATTATATTTAATTTGTTCATATAGGACAACACCACCAATGACTTTGTGTATTTTTCTAGCTGGAACACAATTAAGACATGCATCTGAATGTTTATTTAACTGCAGATTTGCTAATGTTTATTTAGCTGAAACAATTATTCTATGTAGCTGGAAATCAGATAGCATTACAATGTCTTGGGCTCATTGAAAAAAAAATCTCATCTTTGCCAGACCATCTTCATGCCTACCTTAAAATAAGTCAGCCAACACCAGGCAAGTGCTACTCCCTTGATCCATTGCTGTTCAAATTAAATTTAGTGATCTACAAGTTGAATATACAAGTACTGGATGTGTGGATTGAATAGAGGATAACTCGAGTTATCCTCTGTTAATATATTAACCAAGGCGGTTACGTTAGAGTAACCGCCTTGGTTAATAGTCATTAACCGAGGCGGTTTTCTTATAAAAACCGCCTCGGTTAATATATTTTCCGAGGCGGTTATTGGGGCTGAGCATTGACTCGGGTTGGGAATCATTAACCGAGGCGGTTTTTTTCCTAAAACCGCCTCCGAGCTCATTTTTCAAGTGCCTTGCAAAATCTTTTGTGTAGTAGTGCTCGTCAGCTTGTCTTGTAGAATTATTATCTTTGTTTTATGCTTTGAGCCTGTCATCAAGTTTGAGAAATAAATAAATTCAAGTAGTGAAGTCTTGAATGAAATTGTGTTTTCTCACTCCCTTGTAAGTTGTACATTGGAACTTGTACTTCATTAGACTACTGACTCTATCATTTTTTCAGGAACTTTTGGATGCTGCCACCAACTTGTTGGTTTTCATGGACATGTGCTATGCTAAACTTTTGATCATCAGCTAGGATTACCCTTGCTTTTGATCAGCAGATACTTCATACAAGGACTAGTTTGATGTTAAGTGACATTACATGTATATGATGTTAAGTGACATTACATGTATAATGTACTTGTTCGATACAACTAGTTTGATGTTAAGTGACATTACATGTATAATGTACTTGTTCAATATGTAATGTCATCACTTGCGTATACGTGAATTAATGTATGGCTAATGTTTGATCATCAACTATACCTACAGGCTAGCTTTTTATTTTTTTTTATCTATATAAATTTGAGCCCATCGGACTGTGGGTTGCTAAAAGTTATTATAGCGTTGGATTGTCGGGTCGCTAAAAGCTCTAACATATTGTCGGTTGCTAATAGTTGGACCGTCGAACTGTCCGTCGCTAAAGATCATGTCCGTTGCTATATATTTATAGCCATGGCTTCATTAGCAACTGCAGGGGTCCGTCGCTATAAGCTTTAGCAACTAACAGTCCATTGCTGTAGACCCCTTTCAGCAACTCTAAGTCAGTTGCTGATTAAAGGTTGTGATGTAGTGAAGATAATTACCATAGCATACAAGATGATGATGGACTTACCAATAATAAGACATATACTGGTGCAAAGAGATGAGCCTAGCTCTGACACAAAACAAAATGGATATATGGCCCAGACCTTGTGAGGGGCGGGACCTTACTATAGTATTTAGGTGTAAATTCATCTTGGCTTCTCTGACTATTATATATAAATTTGATTTGTCACCCTTAACTAGAAACGGCTTCTTTGACTATCCTACTATTACTAATTAGAAGCCCCAATGGAGGCTCCACGTTAATTCTCATCGACGCGTTAGAAAAAAAAGATAAATACTAGAAATTCTCACGTTAATCGTAAAACATCTAGCCATTGAATCTATAGACTCGACGATCTGTAACCATTAGATCAATTTTATTTTTTAAAAAATTACCCATCTGCCATTATTATATATTATAGATAAAAAAAAAAAAATCTGTTGTTTTAGATCTACGTATCAAGTAACAACAAAAAGAAAAATAGATATAATATATTATTTTTCTCAACCACATGTGTCCGTCCCATGGCTTCTGGGCCTATGTAGGCCGTCGGCACCTGCTGCTGCTAATCCATCCCCGGCGGCTCCCATCCCATCGGCACGGCGTTGTTCCATTGAAACTTTGAGAGAAGCGGCAAAAGAAGAACAATTGGAACCAGCAGGAGTTAGGGATTAAGAAAGAGCTCGCGATGCATGGCTTCACGTCATATCTGTGACGGGTGGTGATCAAGTAAACAAATAATCTCATTGTTATTAATTATCTTCTTGAGTTTTGCACAGTAGCATGCACATTGCCCCAGCCGATCAAAGTAGTTTTGGGAGAGAAGTATAGTAGGGTGCAACAAGCAGGGATATGAAAGAACAGGTCATGTACGTCGCCGGTACTAGCTCTCCGGCCTATCGGGTAGTGCCGGGCGTTCCCGTGACATAAAGATAGGAGACAGGATGTTAGTGTGGTCGTCGGACGCACGCGTGAGGACCATCCATGTTGACTCATGCATGCATCTGTGCGTACGTCTAAGCGAGCAAGAAAAGCTACTTGGCAAGTACGTGCAAGATGGGCGGACGCAAACCGCCGGCGCATGACATCTAGCATCTACAACATTTACATCCATGCTGGCATCAGCCGTACCTGCAGATTAAAGGTATGGCCATCTTTCTAGATTTTATTATTACAATTTAATTTCTCTTCTACGATGTACTGATATAAATTTCGTTGTCCCATAATTGCAATTTAATTTGTCTTCTCTAAGTACTTATTTTAATTTATATATTATTTTGATATGGTTAGTAAAACTTTAGGTGAGACTAGACCAGGTTCAGAATTAACTATGAAATATGAAAACAAAAGTCTTGGATTACTTTGAATAAAATAAGTCTTGATATAATCCTTATTGACCATGAGTTATATTTTTTGATCCGCTTAAATAATAACTTCATTAGATTATTTTAAATTTACATATTAATAATGCTAAAAAGTTTAGGGACCATGATCCATTGAGTTATGAATAAAGTCTACATGGAAAAACTCAAACCTCCACGAGTACAAAAGATAGTCAACCGATCCCATAATTCTTTTTACAAATTATCTAAGTTTGCATTCAAATTATCCAAATTTTTTACAACTTATCCAGATTATCATTACGAAAAGATAATGCTCCGATCCCTAAGTTGGCATTCAAATTAACTATACTTGACATTATGAAAGATGGTGTAATCTACTATATATATACTATATGATTTGTACCTAAATTATCTATCTCAACCATTACAAAAAAAAAATTAACAAAAAATATCTGAAATCTTCATGTAAATGCTAATAAATATAATTATGAAAAATAATTCAACATCCATAAGTTCAATATCTACAAAAGATTTGAAATACACACTTCGGTCACTATTAAGTTGAAACTATGCAAAAGTTATGTTCCACTACATAGACCATGGAAACATATAACTACATAGACCATGGAAACATATATAAGATTATCAAGCATGAAAAATATGCTTAGCAAATCATATATAGTAATGACAGTTACATTTCATTTTAAGTTATATTTATACTCATGGTAAAAAATTTAGCAGTCTATAATCCCGAAGGAAAAAAGTATAAACAATTTGATTGGAACATTATATCATATGAATATTAGTAATTTAATTCTAAGAATTATTTATTTAATATAATACAATATTAATACAATGTAATAAACTGAACATCTTGAGTGCCATGGTGCAGGATAGCCTAGGACCTAATATTATTTTAATAAAATAAGGAATGGAAATTTTTAATAAGTGATACAATAAAACATTGTAATTTTAAATTAACACTTGATTAAAAGATTAAATTTAAAATAAATATTTTTTATAGTACCCCATAAAGTGATAAGAGTTTATATACATTAAGTTCATATTTCATGAAACACATATTGTGCTAGATAAAAAATATTAATTCTAAAAATTATTACTCATGAGACCACTAGAAATAAAAAATAGATTCTTACAAAAACCCTGAGCAATTGAGAAGCTGAAAATTTTGGAAAAAAAAGAATTAAAATTTATGTTCATGCATGTCTGTCAAAAAATATAGAGTATAGACTACAACTAAAGCCATCATAGTTTAAATGAATGTTTCAACCAAATGTATATTGGAGTAAACAGAGGTGCTATGTAAGATAAATAAAGGTGATGTGTAAAAAAAAAAACTCATGGATATGGATGACAAGTCCATAAAAATCAATAAAGGATATATTATCACAACTGAATATAGACTATAGAGTAGCTATTATAGCTATTATTTTAGAACATTAGTGAAGACAAAAATATCTATATAAGTAATTTTTATTAGTGAGTGTCTTCTAAGATTCTAATCCGTGCGAGAGCACGGGTTGATGAACTAGTTATATATAAATTTGATTTGTCACCCTTAACTAGAAACCCAGATTTCTAGACTCCTCTAACCTTTCGCACCGTCTTATTTACTTCTCCGAGTGGTTTTGAAAGTAGTAATTAAGCTGGTATGGCACCACACGCGTTGACCGTCCTATGTGGCGCCACCACCACGGGACATTGTGACGTTGCTATGTGCGTGCAGTCCTGCCCATGTCCATCGCGCGGCCAGTCGAGCTCATGGCCGTCTCCCTCATGGGCAAAGCCAAGCATCAAAGTGAAGCTGTGTCAACAAACGAAGCCCCAAAATCACAGACGTGGCATCTATATTCACTACTATAAAAACGATTTATAGCAACGCCTTTCTATTTTTAGGGACGGCTCTATATTGAACCACCCCTACAAATAGTGGTCAAACAAACCGTCCCTACAAATCCATTTGTAAGGACGGTTGGTGTTATAAGCCGTCCCTACAAATGTCTTGATTTATAGGGGCGGCTCTATATCCAACGGCTTCTACAAATCCGATTTGTAGGGGCGGTTCTATATTGAAGCGCCTCTATAAATGGGTGCCGAATATAAAAAATAAAGCACTAAAATTTGATTTTTTTTAAATGATCTTGGATGGGAAACAACAAAAAATAAAAGTTGTAGGTCTCAAAAAGTTATAAAACTTTGTAGTTGATAACCTTTTGATTTGGATTCGTTTAGGACCTCAAACAATCAATTTAATCTTAGTTTAGCATAATATATGGGGAAAGAAAACGCAAAATAGACATATGTGACAGTGAGGTTTAGTGGTAAAGGAGGGAGCACAAGGGTGAGGCCCTGAGTTTGAATCATGACTAATGCATAGTCTCTAAAAATCACAAAAAAAAAAGGTTGGGGTGAGCTTGGGGTGGTGGGCTGCCTTGTGGGGCCTTCCTCCTTTTTTTTTTTTTTTTTGCTATTTTTTTATAATTTTTTCGTAATATGTGAAAATTGATTAAATTGATTGTTTGAAGTTCTAAACGAATGCTAAACCCTAAAGTCTCTATAAATCGGGCATTTGTAGCCACGGTTGCTTAGAGACAGTTGACAAAATCGCGGCTACAAATGCTTATAAACCGCTCTTACAAATCACTTTTGTTGTAGTGATTGTACAAAGGCAAGCTCACGTCAGCGATCGAAATAATGGCAACCTCTACGCAAGTTCCACCACGGCCGGCTCCCGTGAGCCTACAACAGATCAGGGTACCGGCGTCTCTCGCTTGCCCGCAGCATCAAGGTCTGTCTCCCAGGAGCGCTACTTCCCTACCTCCGTGCTCTGCCAAGGCCCGTCGTCATTCCCTCTGCGTCCAGCGTCATCACGTCTTCGATCAAGGGACACCATGTCGGTAGTGGATTTTTTGGTTCAGTGTATAATGCAATTAGCGAGTAAGTTTCGATGTTTCTACTTCATGGTAATTGTCCATGATTTACCTCTGCAACAATTTTGGTTACTAACAAAATAACCATGTTCAGGTTTCCGTAGGAAAGAACAATGGAGATGGACATATGTACAGTCGAACTTTTCTGTGTTCTCGCTATGTTGATCATCAAAAGAATGGTACTGTATCTGGCTTGGTTCAAAAGATAGCGTACAATGAGATAAGTGCCAAACTAAAAAAAAATAAACATGGTAAACGAGATTTTCATAAGAACATATCTGATGTAAATGGTAAAAAACTTCGATATCCTCCCAATGGAACACTTATTATTCATGCAGGTAACTGCTACGGGCTGATCTGAAGTTTTGTTCAGTTAATGCCTCTTTGCATCCATTCTAAATTTGTAATGTTGCTTTTAGTTCTTATCCTTCTAATATCAGTGATTTCTTTACCTTTGTAGCAGCTGCAAATGGTCCTCCAGGATTATACAGGTCAAACTTTGCCAAAAAAAAAAAAAAAGGTTCCCAGTTTGCTTTAACCGTGGCAATTAGGAAGTCAGCTTCAGAAATAGCAACTGCAGTTGATCAATTTTCTCAGTTCATTTAAATGAGAGGGTTATTTGGAGATTCAGAAGCTCGGTGGTCAGCACTAAATTGCAAAACCAGAGCAGGTATTGATCCGTTGTTAGTCCTATCTGTGTGTGGCTAATATCTCTGAAATAAATTGCTTGATAGTGATCATGTCCTTTGTAAGCTGCTGCAAGATGGGGGGTTCTTTATGGATCGGAGTACAGTGTCCTGAATGTTGTCGACCTGTTGCATCTATTGCAAAAGGGTTTAATGAATTCATATTCCTTCACGTATATTTTCATTTTATTTGTTGTATATAAATTATGAAATTTTGTTAACTTAAAAAACCATGATGTCCTTTTTGGTCCCTGTATCTACTTTCGATGCCAGATTCTGCAACAAGTTCCTGTGCCTTCCTGTTCCTGCATGCTCAATACAATACAATTATAATTATACCTTTGTTTAATGCAGATCCAATCAAATGAGGACTCCCCTGTAATTGACCTGCTAGTCAGGAGAATATATTTTACTTTGCGTCGTCAAATATTTGTTCTCACGTCCAATGTCTTTTGTTTTGTCTACCAGTTAGTTCAGGTAACTAGCAGCCTGTATACAAATTTCTAACAAATTATCTAGACAGCTTTCTAACTTAAAATTTATTATTTTTATCTCACAAACGAAGTCGAGTTTAGACAAGATATTTTACAAAGTTGTATATTATTATATCATCTATATGTGTGATTTTTTTGTTAAATTTAGATGACTTTTTACCGTGGTCTGTATGGATTTTCACAGCACTTGACAGCCCTGCTTGATACGTTACCATACAAGATGGCCTTCTAGCTGAGTAAGAATGCTTACATACTATGTGGAAAAAGGATCACACTACTATGATGGCACCAGCTTAAGTTACTTTGATGTGCAGTCATGCTGCTAGAAAGAACCAGCTTAAGTTACTTTGATATGCAGTCATGCAGCTGGAAAGAAGAGGTTTCTGTATCAGCCGCCGGTTGAAACTGACTGATTGCACACAGAAGAGGTATTACCTGTACCTATTACCTGTACCTCTACATTTCTTCGTACGATAAATACTACAGAAAACAAGTTTAGGGTACAGAGATTGTAAACAGAAGTCCATTAGTTTTCACCCTGTTTGTCTCTCGTCATGCAGAGTACAAGACTAGCTACGTGCAAGGAATCAAATCTGCATTGAAGCCTTATATCTACAGCCTGCAGATGCATCTATGCTGAAGCTCATAAATTCTGAGGAAAATCATGTTTAATTCTAGGCGATTTTTCTCTCTATATGGAGCTGATAGGTGCCTTCAGTTTCTCAGATCTTCTGCTTAGAATATATTACAGACATGTAAATGAAGGCAACAATTCAAGTTTTTTTTACCGTTTCGAACAATAGTTTTGTATTTACGATGAAAAGATTGTCCAATTTTATTAGGCGCCTCAAAATTCTAATATATTTAATCATTCTTCTTTCTTTAATCAGCACACTCGCCCGCCCAGCTGCGCGGGCGTTTCTGCTAGTGACTATAAGATTTTGACGTGGCTTAATGGTTGTAGCTTTATTCTAGCAATTAATATATACATATGTACCTCCAAGCCGATATGCTGTTCATGTGCTCACTATTGCAGTATACGAACTATAAAACTAAACAATTTCCCCCACAAAGAGAATGTAACAAAGCGCAACTGTTTCCGTCTACTCACTTGAGCCAATAATATAGCATTTAGTTGGATAAAAACAATCGATCTAGACTTTATCTGGTCAAATCTCTATAAATCAATACGGAGCTCAGATAATATTTGGTTACTGTGATTTGAAATTTGAGCTCTAGCAAGGTATACCACTTAACTAAGACACAGTATCCTTGGTTCCTGACACAAAGCAAAATCCAATGAATGCACACGCGTACATGAATTGCATGCGATGAAGCGATGACTCGTAGGACAATTCCTTTGCCTCCTCATCAGCCATCCAATCGCTGTGGGTGGCCAAATCTCCTTCTAGACATTTTTTTTTTTTGCAACTTTGGACTTGATATGTATGTGACTTAATACACTTGATTTGTACGGATGTGATTTATGTGTGTCCACATGATTAGCACGTGGGTGTACGTGATTAGCATGCATGTTGTTATAGGTGAGAGGCTAATTGCTTGGGATAACGTGGGCATGAAACATATTCTTGTTTACAATTTTTGTGGCGTGGTAGCGTGCTTTGCATTTGAGCATGTCAGTGTATGCATGCGTGTTAGGTGAGTAGATAACGTGTTAATGCATATCACGTATTACCATTTCCAATTTTTAATTATCCGATAACATACATTTGATTGTAAGTCTTTTGTTATGCATGTAACGTGTCGTGTTCTGTACATATATAATCCAGACCGTAATTTCATAACATGTCATATGCACGTAATCTATTGGTCGCACGAAGGAAAGAAAGGCCACGCGCCGGCTTCTAACTCCGTGACTTCTAGCTCATCATAGGAATTAAGGCAAGGAAAAGATCGACAAATTTATTTTTCTTTTCTTACATTTATAATTAGATAATTTAGTATGATTAAAAAATTAAAAATCAAGTGCTCATATTTATTTAAAGTATTACCTCCTAAGAAGTAAAAGGTAATGGTAGCACTGTCCTAATATATTGCCTGCTTCCAGCCGTCTATGGGCTCCTTGCGAGGTATGTACAGTGTGTATTAGAGCAGATATAATAATGGATTTGTAGCCAAGCTAATAATGATGTGGAGAAGAGAAGAAAGGAAAGAAATAAGAGCTTGGCTCTTATGGAGAGAAATGAGAGCTTAGCTCTTATAGAAGTAATAAGCTAGGTATAAATGCATACGTAGTAGTGGGTCCTAACAGACAAATAAGACTAACTATTGTACAACTTATCTTATAACTTGGATTATAACTAAACACTTGGCTCTATTATCAACGTTGCTTTTTATGTAGCCTAGCAACACTACCAAAATAGTGGAATTCTCCTAGTGTTTTTAAATAGTAATAAAACAATATCACTAGTCAAGCACATGGGAATCCTTGCTAGGAGACATTTAGTAGGGAAAGTTTACACTAAATTTTAAATACTGAAATACTAAGAGAAACCCACCTCACTAGTAGAATTAGAAAACCTACACGCCATCAATTTCTGCGAGTCGTTGCTTGATGACTTCACATCAAGGAATGTTAGAAGAAATTTTTGATATTGCTACCATCATCGATGACTTTGCATCAATGAATGTTAGAAGAAATTTTTGAGATAATTTAATATGTATAGAATTTTTTTCATATGAATATTGTTTTAATATCCGGTTAATGGCTTATTAGTAATATTTTGTATGTGTGTATTTATACTCTTGCAATGAGTAGAACTAGTAGTATTATCATGTTCATATAAAAAGGTCCAAAATTATAGTTTTGTTCTAGGTCCAATAAAACCCCCGCCTGCCTAATCAGCTTTTTTGATCGATAATGAAGCAATTTCATAACAGTTGTTAGTTACTTGTTGTCGGGTTGCACATGATGAATTGTGCATACACGTGACCAGTTAGCCCAGCAAAGCACCATCTGCACTTATAAATTTGGCGCCGCAGAGTGACCTCTCCTCCCCATCTTCACCTCTACACATACTTGCGTGCGAAACACATACCGCAATGAGTTCACCGCCAATTGGAAAGCACCTCAAAACAGTCTCACGCGAAGATAGTAGACAATTTCCTCTTGATAATCGCAGTGCCATTTGCCACCGCAGCTATGATCCTAGGAGCAAGCAGATCGATGAGTTCATCGATCGCTTCATTCGTCGAGGATCATGGACATGGTCTCAATTGGGTTCCTCTTGGGCACAGCAGTGCTCGCCCCGATCATGCAAAGTGCCCACGGGCGGTGTATCTCATTGACTACGCTTGCTACCGTCCCCCAAATATCTACCGTGTTTCTTTCGCCGGCTTTGTTGAGCACGCCCAACAAGCCAGCCATTTGACCGATAATAGTGTACGTTTTGTGACATGTCTTCATGAGCGGTGAGGCCTTGGTGAGGAAACATGTGTGCCTCTAATCGGCCACTACATTGACCCGGGCCAATACCACAAGTTTGAAGACAGCCGCGAGGAGGCAGAGATGGTTGTCTTCTCGGCCATTGATGAATTATTATCAAAGACAAGCGTGGCACCTCAAGCCATCGACATCCTTGTCACGAATTACAGTGAATTCAATCCTACACCAACATTATCCGACATGATTGTAAACCAGTACAAAATGCACAGCGACATCCGCCATGTCCACTTGACCAGTATGGGGTGCAGCGCTAGGCTCATCTCAATAGAACTTGTGAAGAACCTCCTGCAAGCTGCGCCATTCGGCGCAAATGCTTTAGTTGTTTCAACGGAGACGCTGATCAGTCCCAATCCCTACTTGGGAAACGAGCGATCTATGTTGCTTCCATTTTGCTTGTTTCGCATGGGCGGAGCTGCAGTGTTGCTGTCGACTTCCCCAACCATGGCTAGGTTTCGACTTCGGTGCATCATGCGCACGCTCACCGCTGCAAGTGACCAGTCATACCAATGCATCCACAAAGAAGAAGATGACAAGGGATATACTGGTGTTAATCTCTCCTCGAACCGGTTGACGCATTTGCTAGAACTATCAAAGCCCACATCACCTCCATTGCACAAGCATGTGCTGCCACCCTCCGAGAAGCTTTTGTTCATAGCATCCTTCGCCGCACGGAAGCTTCTCAATGGGAGGGTCAAGTTATATGTGCCTAACTTCTTCTCTGTATTCCAACACTTCTGCATTCATGCAGGCGGCCGTGCAGTAATTGATGGTGTCCAGCGTAACTCCGAGCTATCAGACGAGAAGATTGAGCCATCAAGGATGACGCTACATCAATTTGGCAACACATCTAGCAGCTCAATTTGGTATGAACTGGCATATACTGAGGCTAAGGGCCGCATGTACAAGGGCAATCAAGTGTGGATGATCGGGTTTGGCTCCGGATTTAAGTGCAACAGTGCAGTATGGGAGTGCATTCGACCTTTCCATAGTGCAGATGGACCATGGGCTGACTGCATCGATCGTTATCCAGTGCATATTCCCTGATATGTACAAAGCGCAGACCATAATAAAAATGGTAGATATGCAACAGCTAACATGCTGATCCATCCACACATGGCAGAGATAATGGACATGCATGTAATATCTACTTATAGCACATTCACATATTTACCATAATGTATGCATAAAAGGTTTGTTACCAACAACAAACCTGTTGTAAATCTGGAATTTAGGTTTATTAGCAAATACTTTTGCGCCCAATAACTTATTTGTATGGATTTGTTGCTGTTGTTGCTGATGCAGGATATGTGTAAATTAACAGCAGTAACTTATTATGTGTATCGATATGTTGTCTGATTTTCTGAAGGTAAAAGATATATACTTGCTGGGTAGAGGTATTCCCATAAGAAATGGTGAACTGACAAGATTTTGGCTTGATCTATGCATGTTATACAAAGATCCTCTATATAATCTTGCTCCAGTTTTATTTGAGATATATATGTGACAATAAAGAAATTTCTGTTGCTAATGCTAGGAGTGGCTCCCCCATTTTGTTTTAGAAGATGATTGTTTGATGATTTGAGAACTAGTTGGGAAAAATGATGCTTCAAATTTTCATTTTGGAACTGTTTCTGATGTCATTTTATGGAAATTAGAAAAGAATTGAAGGTTCACTGTCAAATCCATGTAGGTTGACTGTCAAATTCATGTACAATATATGGTCTTACTAATGCTAAAAATGGTGTATATCATAAAAGAATTTGGAAAGGTAAAATCCCAGAAAAAATTAAAATCTTCTCATAGCTTATGTCTAATTGTGCTATTCTTACTAATAATGTTGTTCTAGATTGAGGCTCCTACAGTCCTACCCCTTATATGGACCGTGGGGATAGGATTATAGTAGATCCGATTGACTAACAGATGTGTTCTTGGTAAGGATGAAAACGGAATAGAAATATCTCAAATCGAACCGCATCCTTTTCTACATTTAATCCGATCGAATTCGTATTTTCTTGTCCGACTTTACTGTTTTTGTTTTTGCATTTCAGATGTTTCGTATTTTAAATATGAAAGTAGAAAACGGTTTAACATTTTTCGGCCGTTTTCTACCTTTCTACTTTTAATTTGAAATATTCTGAATTCAAAATTCGGTTTAAACTGGATTTGGTCAACTGTACATGTCAATCAGCCAATTACAGACTATTTACCAGTTACCACATAGTTGTGTTCTTTCTATTGGAGGCCGGCTGCCCTCTCTTATATAGATGGCGCCCAGCCTCATCTGCTTTTACTATGCACTTATTAATTATTATATGCACTTGAACTTCATGTACTTAGCCTGCGGATCGGTATTCCATATTGAGTTTTCGTATATCGACCGTGTTCGACATAAATCCACTCAAATTAGTTCATTTTCGAAATTCTTGATATTTCATAAGTTCGTGTTCGTTTTTGTGTTTGACTTTACCATTTTCGCTTTAATTTTCATATTTTAAATGTAAAAGTAGAAAACAATTAGGAGTTTTTCGACTGTTTCTGACCGTTTTTGTCCTTAGTTCTTAGTCTGCTACATGGAATGCATCATCGATTCATTCTATCCTTTCCTTTATATAACAACACTGGATATCCTTGGAATGACTCTTAATCTCCAAGTTGGTGGAATTGCTTGGCCTCCAATGGCCTTATCCTAAGCCATATTTTGCCCAGCAGATAGGCATGGGTTGAATATACGGGCACTGAAGGTATCTAGCTAGGACCCATATATTCAACAACCGTGCTTCCAAATGTCGACCGCTGCCCTCAGTCTCACCTCTGCCCTGGTGAGGTTACCTCCAACCCCGGCCTGCGTTCATGTCTCCATGCCCTCGAACTGTGGGATCATCGGTCTCCACCTCACCTCCATCCTACCGCTCAAGATGGCAATGGGTACCCAAAACCCGAGTACCCGATGGGTTTTACCCGATTAAGACGCGGGTATGGATGAATTTTTCTACCCGCGGGTGTGTTCTTTGGAACAAATCCTCTACCCATTGGGTACGTGGGTACGGGTATGGATGTATACTACCCATACCCGCGTACCCGCGGGTAAAAAATACCCGCAACAATTAACTAACTATCATAATCAATTTAGCCCACATAACCTAATTATTTATCCCAAGTCTATATGAACACTACTTAGTATATACATATTAGATGGAGTTGTATTTGGTGGTGTGAAAATTCCTAAATTTTTCATATATTATTTATTAAAAAATAATATTTCTATGTAATTTTCGGGTGTGTTCGCGGGTACGGAATACCCGTCTAGTAAAATTTACCCGCCGGGTGTGGGTGTGGAACGATTTTCCTACCCGTGCGCATTCGCGGGTAACCCGATGGGTAAGATTTTCTCTGGCGGGTGCGGGTGTGGGTTCCTACTACCCGTCGGGTAAATACCCGTTGCCATCTTGACCTACCGCCCACTGCATTCCACCACCTCGCCGATCTACTGGCCGTCATAGGCCGATAGCATCATAATCAATATAAATTCTCTCTAATTCAATGTGGTAACTGCCAATTATCATGATTGTAATGTTCTATTCTTCCTTACTGAAAATGTGCCTTGTGGCATGGTCAAGAAAAAATAATCAATATAAACAAAGGGGCACTTTATGAACCATTCAGTCGAGCTCCTTCTACGGCTCGATCAGAGCTAGCAGCATGCCTTGATTGCGGCAGCCCAAGTTTGTTTGCTTGGATGCTCCGGGAGCCTGGGATGCATGGTGCTCAAAGCACTCGTGAGCCTAGCCGCAGAAAAACGAAATTGAAGCCCATTTCGCATGGTGCAGGCTAGGAAGGATGCGGATATCTGCAGTGACCTCCGGTGTTCCTTCCTCATGGTACGGGCGCTATACCAGCCACCACAGCAAATAGCGACGCCACCCTCGCAGCGCACGCCGATCTGCGCCGCCTCCTCCAATGTGTTGGCAAACGAGCAGCGCCACATCTGATCCTCCTACAACTAGCTGGCGACGAGCAGCGCCACCGCCTCCTGCGATGAGCTAGCCAACGAGCAGTGCAACCACCTCCTCCTCCTGCCCTTGCGAGAAGAGGAGGCACACATCGGCACCTAGGGAAACGATGGACGGCGTAGCTGTAACATCCTAGGTTTTTCGAACACCAAAAATCTAAACTTTTTAAAATTTTTCCTGCAACGTGTGAATCATGTAGTCGTTAGGTCAAACGTAGGTGGAACGTGGGAGAAATTGCTAGTGAAACGTTGCATACATGTAGATTCGTTTGTAGGAGTTTGCCCGTGGTCTCGACTTGGTCTGGGTTTGTGTGAGTTTTGGAGTACACGGAGTCTGTAGCAAAACTCCTCACTTCATATATTTCTTCAAATCCTTTTCCCTTCATCCAAAATTCCTCGCAAACTCAAACCATAAATAGGAAAGGAATTCTTTTCCTCTTTTCTATTTCTCCCCACGCTCTCAGACACCCTTTCAAAATCTCTTGCACCTCCCTTGGAGTTTCTCCCAAACGCTATTTGAATTTCCCTCGAATCATCTTAAATCACATAGGAGGAATCCCTCTCAAAAATTCTTTGGAACTCCTTTAATTTAATCCTAAGTCCTATAAATGAAGAGGGAATCCCTTTTTGTTCCTTGGGCCTCAAGCCAGCCAGCAAGCCGGGCTCCTCCCTCCTCCACACGCAGGAAAGCCCAGGCCTGTTTCCACCTCCCCAGCAGGCCCACGCGCGCACCGCAGCGGCCCAAAGGCCCAAGAGCTGCGCGCTTGCTGTGAACCCTAGCGGGAGGGGCAGCTCCCAGCCGCCGCCGCATGGGCGCGTGCCCGCGCCGCTCCCTGCCTCGGCGTCCGTATGGGCGCCGACAGATGCCGCCACGTGCCCCCGGCCATCCCATCCAAGGGCGCGGACGCCGAGATGGGAATCGAACCCAGCCGGCGGCCCTATAAGAAGAGCAGCCGCCGCCGCTCGCTTCTCCTTCCTCCCTGCTCGCTCTTCTTCTCCCCCCCCCGCTTCGGCGCCGCGCCTGGATCGCCGCTCCGCACCCCAGCTGGCCTCCGCTTTCACCACCGTGCCAAGCCCATATCCGAACGCCGCGTCACCCCCGGCAGCGCCTCCTGCCTCACCGCTGCGTCCTGCGCCGCCGTGCCGAGCAAAGGGCGTGCGACGCCGCGCTCCACCTGGCGTCCCCGACTGCCCCGGCGACGTCGGCACAGCCTCCGCCCCGAGCTCCTCTCTGTTGCGCCGCGTCGGCTGCCTGCAGCGGCGCCGTACCGGCCGGACAGGAGCAGGACACGGCCACTGCCGCCGTGCCGCGCCTAGCGCGCCACGGCCGTCGCGGCAGCTCGCCGCAGCTGGCTGAGCGCAGCGCTGACGCCGAGCGCCCCTCCTCGCCACGACCGCGCGCGGCGAGCCACGACGTCCCCGTCCTGGCGCTGCCTTGCGTCTCGTCACCGCCGGTCCCTTTCTCTGCGGCGTGGCGCCGCCGCCTCTCCACCGCGCTGGCCGACGCCGCGGACGCGTGCAGTCGCAGCCGCGCCCCCAGCCACGCTGCTCGCCGTGGCAGGCCGCTGTCTGGAGCAGCGCGGTCTTGCCGCGTCGACGTCCTCGGTCCGGCATCCCTCATCGACACGACCACGACGCGGCCGAGCACCACGCCTCCCCGCCGGACGTGCTGCTCACTGTTCCTCGTCGCGCGGAGCCACGCCGAGCAGCACCTCCACCACTACGCAGCGCCGAGCCGTCCCCACCGCATCCTGCCTCGCGCTGCTGTTTGCCTTGGCTGAGCAGACGCAGCCGCCATGGCCGACTCCACCTCTCCTCGCTGTGCAACAGCAGCAGCGCCCTGCTGGCGTTGCCATGGCGTGCCACCAGCAGCAGCAGCACCTCGCCGGAGCCTCTTGTCTACCGCCGGTGAGCCTCGCAGCACCAAAGCCCCCTCTTTTCTCCTCCTTGCCGACACCCAAAGCTGAAACCGGCCTTCGTGCCGCTGTTCTTCACGTCGCAGGGAAGCCGAGCCCTCTGCCATGCCTCCGTCGGAGCTCCGCTGCCTCCTGGCCACTGCCGGCTGCCCTCAGCCTCCTCCGGCTAGGCTGTAGCCAGCCGCGGCCAGTCGCAGCCAGCCACGGCCAGCCGCTGCTGGCCAGCAGCAAGCTGCAGTTGGCCAGAGGTGGCTACAGCAGGCTACATCCGGCCAGGGCCAAGCCCGGTTGGCCGAGGGCCTCCTGCCACTTCCGCCGTCGTTCTGTGAAGCCCTGTCGGCCCCGTCCTCTCCATCGACAAGGTCGAACTTCGAAACCCTGCCGACGCCAACCTCGACGTCGGCAAAGCTTGCTCTTTTCCATTCATAATTCACAAGTGTCGCATTTTATCCATATTGCCTATCTATGCCTATACCGTGCCTTCGCGCCGGTCTATACCTCATGCTATGGAAATGTACTACTCTGTGTGGATGTTGTCTTGTGTTGGGTTCGTGTGCTGTGTGGAGTATATCTGAGGACCGAGCCTTCGAGCCGGCAGAGAGAGCGACGTGTCCGAACGTGCGATCCCGCTATGGTCGTAACACCGAACGTGATCCCTCCCTCTTTGTATTTAGGTTGACCCCGTGGAACCACGTAGCGATCTTGATTTGACCCTAGGACATGGTCACGGTGGACTCAACGTCGGTGCGGATATCACCCGCGTGCGATGGCTCGCCACGACCTAGTCTACGGGTAAACGAATCGGGAAATGACCATCGCGGAACCAATGGGAGTCGACTTGTTCAGTATAGCTCGTGGCCGCGAGTTGGCTCGCCATGACCATTGGGCTTTACCTCTTTTTCCCCTCTTTCTCTTACTCTTTTCCCAAACCACCTTGTATGCTCGTGCCATGTAGACCATAGCATTTCTTCGGACCTAGCGGTGACAACCGCATCGCTATGGACCTTAGGAATAGCATTATGCTGCCCTATTAGCACGGAGGTCGTGGTGCCCTACGAGATGGCGTGAGTTGTGGAACCGTGCAAGACTTAGGTCTCCTTTCCTTCGACCACCGTCCATTACCATGACGGGTAGGTTGGGGAAGCACGGGACCATTCTACTCTTTTGCTCACCTTCGATTCCCGCTAATCCAGTAGGGCGCGGATCGAATCTCTTGTTCCACCACCTTCGATCAGTGACTATCGCCATGTCACGTGGACCGAAGCGCCGTGGAACCAGAGTCTCCTTTTTCTCGCTTATCTATGTTGATTAGTGTTCTTTATTTGCTTCTTGTTCTATTCCTTTGATTTCCGTCGATCGCAATGCGAGTGAATCAAAGGAGGTGGACCTCGTTTTCCCTCTTTGGTTCTTTCGTGCTTAAGCCCTAGTATGCTTGTACCTATTAAGACCTAGCATTCCTTGGGTTCTCGCGGTGACAACCGCACCGCTAAGACCATGGGGAATGTTTTAAGTGCATTGAGTACACCTTGGTTGAGGTACCCTACTAGCGGAGAGGGCACTCGCGCTCTTTTGTGCGTCGCTCCTCTCCGATGCCCTGCTTTCTTGCCGTGGCATGTGCATTGGAAGGAGTGGGCCACTCCCGCTCTCTTTTCTACTTTCTTTCTTCCCCACTAGCTCGCTCTATTCGATCCCGTCTTGACTATGATGATTGGATCAAAGACCGGGCTATCTCTTCTAGTTAGCGAAGCTATGGTCTATGTCTTATTCTTGGACCCGTGCGAGTCGACCCGATCGACCGTTGGAGAACCATCACCAAGGATGAGACCGAGACCGTGACATGGACATGCCTAGCTAACACTCTTTCTCTCTTCCCCTGTCGTGCTACTCTCTTTCCGGCTCCCGCGTTGTTGTGTCGTCTTGGTCGAGAGGACCTGTGAGCCGCTCCTCTGTCGTTTGTGTTCCAATCTCTTTTTGCTACCGCCGGCTACCATGACGGGTAAGCTAAAGAGCCTCGAGAACCAAGTCACAATTCCTCCGTTCGTGTTAATTGTTCTTACTCAAATCTTATGTAGTAGTTGTAACTTGCGGGTTAAAGGCCACAAGGGCCAAACCCCGTTGTTCCTTTTTCCCTTTCCCTCTTGCTTGTGATCCTCCGGCCCCCGCCAATTTCCATGACGTTCGGATTGTGAGGCCACAAGCCGTAGTGTTTGTTTAAGACAAGTTAGGATCAAGGCCTCTTCTCTTGGAGCTGTACAGGTCGACATGGTTGACCCGGGACGTATTGGCTATTCGAGGCCTCGATCCGAGCTTATGCTTAACAACCAACCACTTCTGTTTGTTTGAAGCCCGAGGAATGGACACTCTCCGTGAGGGCTAAGCCTTTTGGAGTTTAATTGGAGTTATCTAATTCCATTTATATCTTATTTTCTTTTTGGGGAGTATTGGATTTTGGTTAGAGATTGATTGCTCTTTACCTTGTTTGTCGCTATACAGAGGTAGTTACATCGCGATGGTGATGGATGGGCCGAAGACCTACAGGAAGCAGAAAGCATGAGGACAATTGGATATGGATGACTATGGATTGCTATAAACAGGTGCCACGTCCCACCCAACCTCGTAGAATCCTATTAGACATGCAATATATAGCTGCTAGTGCTTTACTTTATGCAAATAATTGTGATAGGATGCATGGTAGATTGCTTGATAAGCCATTACCTTGACGCAACCTTTCCCCCGCACACCCGCTGCTAGGATAGACGCTCGCCTACCTCATGATACTTGCTACACACTTACTCTTTACTCATACATGTTTGTGTGTGGCTAAGGCACGTGGTGCCGTAAATTGGATAACTGGGTTAACATGGAAGAGATCTTGGCGTGTGTCTTGGGTGTGTGTGGTGAGGGTTGTGTCGATCGGGCGGGATCTACGACGAGTCGGGGGGGACAAGTCTTGCCGGTGGAGTGTGATCTGGGCACTCCCTATGTGAGAGAGTACCTGTGGCGGGTACATGTGATGTGAGTAGATTCCGGGGAGGAGTGTCTTTGTGGGACGAATCCCCGGAATGGAGGTGCCGTCGAGGCACGGGCGCTGAGCCCCTTGTGAAGATATCCTGTCCAGTCCTTCTAAGGACTGATTTGGCGTTCGTCCGGTTCACGGGACCTTTTTCGTGCACGCCACTCGTCTCGAATGGGCGGGGTCCGACTTCTGACGACTAGCCGGCCCCCCGCCGCTACTACTAGGTTGATAGGTGATAGTGTAGGGAGGTACGGGTGCCGAGACCCACACCCTCCCGAGACGGCGTGGTATCCATCGGGATCCGGTACCACGTCTCACCCGTCTCGGCGTGCCGGTGGATCTCGGGGTGCCCCTGAGCTGAGTGGTAGAGCGGCATCGGGCCGGTTAGGCGGCAGCTTGGTATCAGCCTAGACGAGGCATCGTCGATGATGGTGATCTTGTGGTTCCAGGTGTACAAGCTCTGCAGAGTTACTAAATCTATACGTATAGCCGTGTCCCCGGTATGGACATTCCTGTGAGTACCACACGTTCGTTATAGTGAGTGGAGTCCTTTTCTTTTCTCCCCCCTGGGTGTTGTTGGATTCCGGCTTAGGCCGTTGAGGCAAGGAGGAGCGGGAGTCTTCCTTGCCGACTAGAGTGAGAGTGTGGTGAGATGTGGGGATGTGGTTGTGGATGGGATGGATGGATGAGTGGTTGAGATGGGTTAAAACTTGATGAACTATATCATATTTATATTATGGATTTGCATAGGAAAACTACAGCCAAATATAGGCTTTATCTCTATACCCTTGCATTCCACTTACCACATAGCAAAGCAAAGCATAGGGTGGGAGCCCATTGGCCGTACAAACCGTCATCGATAGAGTTGAGCAGGTTTGGGACCCGAGGATGACGACGACGACAACGGTGTTGGAAGGATTAGGTGGTCTCGTACCTACACTCAAGTTTGGTTAAGAAGATCAAGTCTACGCCCGCTGATACTCTACCCCAACTCGATGATTCTGCGTGAAGGAGGAGCCTTCACCCGCTATGACGCTTACGTCTACTCCGATGTTGATCCGTGTGTGTTTATCGCTAGGATACGGTACTTAGGTGTGTTACAAGTGTTGTAATACTGTAACTTGTACCTTTCGCGATGTATGAACTATGGTATCAACTGTATTCGATGTACTCTGTGGATTTCCCTTCGAGGAAATCGTGGGTCGTTTCAGTAGCAGAGTCAAACGAGGAATAGAGTGGTGGGGTAGCATGCGAGAAGGTCCGCATCGTTCTCGGAGAAGGCTAGGAGGAAGAATGAGGAGAAGTCGGCGCCGACGAGCATTATTCATCCATATGTGGTCTGTTAGTCGGGCCGTGGGGTGTTAGGCAACAATCTATTGCTCGATCTACCGCTCGAAGCACAATGTTCAACATGTTTGATGAAATGTCTCTAGGAAGAAGAGGAAGATCCAATTAGTAACTACACCTAATGCTACTCTAAGGTGACCATATACCACAAGTACAAACAAGATCTCTATGTAACCTGGCTTTGTAGGGAAAACAACCAAATACAACAACCGCTCCTAGCGGCTAAGGCTATCCGCACTCTTTATCCTTTATATTCATTATTTAAAAGGAATATTCTATTTCGTCATCAAGATTCTCTTCTCTATACTCAATTCTTCCGCATCCATCCATCCTCTATATCATCCTCTATCTATTGTAGAGCCCACTTATCACTTTATCCAAATATATCCATGTGAGATCTTATTTTGAAGGATTTATTGAAACGAATTTAATGGTACAATCGAATTTAATTTGGTTTTTTAGTTTGTGAGTTACAACAATTTTTTTTTGTTCTTGCAAAAAGTGGGGCCCGCCAAACAATAGCCGTGCAAGTAGCCTCCCAGGCCCTCCCTCTCCTCTGCCGGTCCTATTCTCTCTCCGCCATCCGCTATGCATGCAGGATGAGGCCGGGCGTCCGGAACCATACCGGATGACTTATCAGAATCAGCCGCACTGCCCGTAACGCTACATACTACTCGCAGTTTTTTTTTTTGCAATGAAAGAAGAATTATATTAGATAATAGCTGGGCACATCAATACATTACAATTCCTCTGGATTACACAAATATCTAGAAATTCATCTAAATTGTACCCATGCTGTGAATAGCTCCAGATCTCAAAATCAAACCTCGTTTGACGCTTTGTATGGATGATCGCATTGCACAAAATACTCGGCAACAATTGTTTTCGCCGACGGTAGATTCCCAACGGGCGGCCAACATTCCTGCAGGTGGAGTTGAGAAACTTCTTCTTCCTTGTCGTTGCCGCCGTTTGGAAACACAAGTCTCCATATCGTCATGTCGATGAAGATGCTGATGCCGTAGATGCCGCCTTCATCTTCAACATATCCGCCATAGAGAAAACGATTTCACCCTACACCCTCGCCAAGCACGGAGAAGAGCAGAGGAAGAGATAAATCTCCAATACCAAAAAACTTGGCATGGAGAAACCCTAACCTAAAAACTCAATCTAAAAGAAAAAACTTACTAGAAAACAATGGATCCCCACTCCCTCCGACCTCCGGCGATATGCCGGAGGAGGAAGAAGGGGGACCAGCGGTGAAAACACCGAACGGCGGCGGTGGCGGCGGCGGGAGTCACAGGCCGCGAGTCTTCCGTATATACTGCTGCAGTTTGGTTTGCAGTATATGAGTGCGATTTATTTAAAGTCTGCTCCTTTCGCTGAATGGAATAACATCCGCTATGCCTTCACATCAGTGATTTTGGCGGACAAACGTCTACAGTGGACACGGAATACCACCCGCTACGCACACGCCGTCCTCCAAACATGGCGGTATCCAGAAGCTACGCTATGCCATGCATGGGGACCACAATTGCTGCGCACGGAGGGAAATTGGGCGTAGAGAGAGATAGCCTGTACTGTATGTCAGAGCATGTAGCCCCACCACGCAAGTGCAAACCGCAGGAGTGCAGTGCGGAAGGAATCTGTTGTAGACCTCACTTCTTACAAAAAATATTATAACTCACAAACTAAAAATTCAAATTAAATTCTGATTACACCATTAAATTTGTTTTAATAAATCCTTTGAAACAACATGTCACATGAACATATTTAGATAAAGTGACAAGTGAGCCTCATAGTGGATAGAGGATGATATAGAGGAAGGATAGTTGTGGAAGAATTGAGTATAGAGGAGAGAATTTTGATGACTAGGCCTTTTAGAGGATAAATTTAGAGTACCATGAGTGCGGATAGTCTAAACCGGTCTCTACTTGCTCTAACTAAACTCATACAAGCTAGAAAAAGAGTTCAACAGAGGTCCATTAACTTGTGAGTAGGTTTCAGTTAGGTCCATTAACTTTAAAAGCGGATTTTTAAGTCCATAAATTTTTTATGTTATGTCAATTAGGTCCATACCTCTCCATGTTGGTTTTTTGTGCTGACGTGGTGTGATGACTTAGCTCTCTAAAGCAGCTCTTTGCGAATGCATTTTGTCGAACATATTGTGGCCATGAGCAGCGTTGTTGCCTCCACAGCACCTGCCTAGTCTCCTTCACCTGCTTAGTCTGGTTTGGCCAGTGTCGTTGCCTCCACAGCACTTGCTTAGTCTACTTTGGCCAAGAGCTACTTCAGAGAACCTAGTCATCACACCACATCATCAGCATGATAAGTTAACGTGGAGAGGTATGAATCTAAGTGATACTGGAACTAAAAATCCATTTTCAAAGTTAATATATAGACCTAACTAAACCTACTCACAAATTAATGGACTCCCGATGTATTTAAGTTCAGAAAAAAACATTTAGGCAAGTAAACTGGCCTTATATGTGGTGACACACTTATAATATATTGTTGTGTAAATAAATTAATATACAAGCGTCTATCAATGCAATTGCATGAGCAATTTGGATAGTGATACATATATCGCGCGCGCATACACACACAAATAGTACGGAAGATGTGCACGGCAAACTATATATTATACACAAGTGATCATATGGAGCTGCAGTCCGCCGGCTGGAAAGAGAGTACTCCGGCGGCGAGGTCGTAGAGCACGTGCATGTCCTGCTGCATGTAGTTGCCGATGACGGTCGTCTCGTTCATCGGCAACGAATTGCGACTGACCGAGCTGACCACCACCATGCACGCCGTGGCCGTGTCCACGGGCGCCCAGTAGTTCGCCGGCGGCACCACCAAGTCCGCGCCGCCGCCGAAGTGCAGCACCAGCGGCGGCACCAACCTGTCGGCGTCTTGCAGCGCGACGCACAGGTCGAACCCTGTCGTCCCGGCCGGCGGCTGCACGAGGCCGGTGCCCAGCTGCCGCGCCAGCTCTGCCGTCAGCGCCCGGTAAGCCACGTCGACGAGGCTCGTGAACGGGGCGCCAGAGTCGATGAACGTGCCCGCCCACGTCCCCGGCGCGACCTGCCGGAGGTCAAACGCGGCGGAGGGGACAGCCAGCTTGGCTTCTCCCACCGTGATCCCGGTGAGGGGCAGGTAGTAGAACGTGTTGAAAGGGTCCTCGTCAGGGCTCTTGACGAACGGCACGGACGTCACCGTCGATGACGATGCGCTGCCGTTGATGAGGCCAGCCGACGCGCCGACGATCATGTGGCTCGGCTCTATGGTGTCGCTGAAGTACGGCGTGAGGCAGTAGGAGAACCTGGTGTCGCCCAGCTGCGACGGCAGCGACAGCTTGCCCCTGCCGAGCCCGATGATGCCGGACGCGCCGTTCAGGGACCCCGGCGAGAGCTCGGTCAGGACGATGCACCCGAAGACGAGGCGGGCCGTCTCCGACTGGAACGTGAAGTTCTCGGTGCCCAGGGCCCCGGCGATGTTCCCGGCTCCGTAGCCGGTGACGACGGCGCACGTCTCGTTGTCGCTCAAGCACTGGGTCTCGGAGCCCAGAGCGCACGCGGCGTCGTTGCAGCCCACGGCGCGGTTGGTGCGCGACCGGGAGGGCTCGTAGTAGGGGAGGTTCTGGCTGAAGCAGCTGGGGCGGCAGCTCGAGCACTGTGTCCAGATGAGGTTGCTGCCGGTGTCGATGATGGCCTCGGCACGCTGCGGCGGGTCGCCGATGAGGTACTCAGCGATGTACTGCGTCTGGCCTCCCCCAGTGGATGGGCGCGGTCACCCCGCCCATGGACGCCAGGCGGCGGTGGGTGCGCTCGGTGGCACGGCGCATGCGCTCCTCCACGGTGCAGTTCTCCTTGGCGTCGACGTGGGTGAGCTCCAGGCGGATGCCGGCACAGGTGGTGAACGCCATGGAAGCGAGCAAGAGCGCGAGGCAGAGCAAAGGTTTTGCCATTTTGTGTTACTATGTGAATTAATTCTCCTGTGGACACTGTGGGTGCATGAGAATTAAAGTGCAGGGAGGGCATATATAGCATGCAAATGAGTGAAATTATTGGATGGGATAGTCGAGTTTAAGTTCTCATTTCGACATTCAATGTGCAAGTGGGTTTATATTTGAGTTTAACATTTTTGTGAATTTTTTTTTTTTTTTTTTTTGGGTGTGGATCGGATAGGACTTCATGCGATGGATGAAGTATCCAGCAGTTACGTTATTGACTGACTAACATGATCTTAGCACGCGGATTTAGTCATAATGCATGGATGAATCAAAAGTTGACCAGACATAAAGCTATCTATAGTACATTGCTAAATTAAATGTGGCATAAATTAAACGGAACCATTCGAATTCTGTATTCTTTTTAGAGCAGATGTCGTAGATGACACTGATGTCTATGTTGTTGAACTGGAACTCAGGTCTACCAAGAGCAAATACAAAAATTAAATGCCACTTCTTATATAAACAAATTTATGTAATTGGACAATGCTTTCAAAGAGTAGGTAGCATTTTAGCAGTTAGTGGCTCAGTCGTCCATGGCAATTCCACATTTACCCTCCAAATGTCAAAGCAATAGTATCTTGAATATTTCCAATGATGAATTGCTCGGTGCTGAATATGTACAATATATTTGTTATTGTCGTGTATACCTAGAATCTCAGGAACAATTAGCCTACTTATATCCCAAAAATATATTTGCTGCAGTTGGATGGTTATACATGGTCAAAACAATGTGGTTTTTATTAATTTAGGAGTAAAAAGTTGCAACAAATAATTCAGCTCGAGTTTGATGTTATATAGCCCATAAACATTAGCATAATAAGTGAAAAAAGATAAGAAGGTAAATGCAAAATGATGAAAGGTGGGATAACAAAAGGTTGATAAAATTGTACAAGACAAAACATTCTGCAGTAGAGATTTTTTAAAGGGTAAATAAGCTGGCCTGAGCGCATTTGAAAAATTGAGAGAGCAGTTGGCACATTTAAAAAATTGAGAGGGCTCTCTCTCCCTCCTCCAGTACTGCATCTAAAAATTGAGAGAGCAGTTAGCACATTTGAAAACTTGCTTGAAGAGAGAGTTGTTAGGAGGGTCTGGTAGGTCACCGGATTTACACGATGCCTAGCCCTCTGGGGCACCAGAGCAAGCGCTCAGGCGCCCCCGGCCCCTGACTTCTTGACTTAATGTGCTGTGTAGGGTCACTGGATTTTTCCGGTGTCCCCAGGGCCATATCCATCAAAGCAAGCACTCCCAGGGTAGACATGTGGCAGTCGGTGAAGTTAGTCAAAAAAATCAGTGTATGATCCTTTCTCCGATGCAAGTACTAGTGGACTCATTGGACTTTTTCAGTTTTACCTAGGATCTCTTAGGAAGTTTGTGCAGAGAGCTCCTAGAGACCGAGCAAATTTCTTTTGTGGTGTCCAAGGCAGCACCATCAGAGGATGCACCTGAGCCTTGTTCTTCTCTCTGCTAAAATTCTATAGAGCTTGGAAGGCCCCTAGATTTATCTGGTAGTAGCAATGGAGAGGCACCGGAGTAAATAACACCTCAACGACTAGTTTGACTGTTTGAATATAGCCATTGGATGACCGTTGGAGCTATCCAGTGATCCCATAAAATGGTCATAGAGAGCATAGTGGCTAGTTTCTTTGAGTGGCTTAAAGGGTACTGACCATTTTCGGTCTCTTAGCACCCTTGGCTTATACTTGCTCACTCACAGCACATCATGAACATACTCCACTCAATAAGGCTTGCTTGTGATAGCATTTGGGTGAGATATTTTTGGGGGTGAGATTAAGGAGTGATCTAGTGCATTGTTTAGTTAGATTTGCATCTTGTGGCACTAGAGAAGTGTGGTGGTGATTGCCACCACCTAAATAGCTTGGTGCATGTGATTGTGAGGGGTTTTGTGCTCCCCCACGGGAGATCACGAAGTGCAACTCTTGTGGATTTCTCGAGGCTAGTTGGACTGTCTTTAGGTTGGCTTCTTGTGAGCGCCCAAATCTTGGGCCAAGCTTGAGGCCTTTCTTAGCTTGCAAAGCAACAATCAAAGGACTCACTTTAACTGTGACATATAGATTGGTAGCATGCAGCAGAGCCTCAAGGCAAATCTTGTGACACTTGCCCTCATTGGTTTGCCTCTCTACACTTGAATTACAATATTATTCTTGTTCTAGTGTAATTGTAGTTGTAGCTCTCAACGAAGTAGTGTTATTCGCTTAGTTGCTTTACTTGTGTTCTGTGATTAGTTGAGTAGCTAACCTCATGTAGTTTGTGTATGTTAAGAATACTATTGATCCTTGCTACTAAATTTGCTAGGAGCTTGTGTTATGGTGCATTAGGCTAGGCTTATAGTTTCTATTAGCACTATCTTTTCTACTAATCAATTGTGTCTAGTTTTGTACTTTGAAGAAAATTTTAATTAATAGGCTATTCAGCACCCCATCTAGCCATTCTAGATCCTATAATTTTAGCATGACCTTCTACAATGCATGCACAGGTCTTCATGGGAGGAACAGGGGCACCGGCATCGATGGAGGAGGCCATGGTGGAGGAGACACAATGTGGTCCATGTTGATGGCCACTATTGTATTAATTCAACCGTCAACTAGCCATGAAAAGGATGCAAATGTGATCACCAAAGTAGACATAGGGTTTACACTGACCGAATTACACGAGTTTTGGTGTTTCACTATTTATGCAGGCGAAAACCGGAAAAGGCGCAAACATACAAGCTTATCGGAACAAGGAAACGGAAAACGGACTCCACGGCTACACAGGAAGATTCCAGAAGAGACGAGAAGGCACCACACCGAGCCGGGGGCCCGGAGGCCACCAGGTGGGACCGGCCGGTCCCACCCTAGACCGGCCGGTCTGGCCTGGGCTCCGGTCCAGCCCCGATTCGCCCGGTTCGCTCCACCGCCTTTGAGGATCGATCCTGGCCGCCCGTCAATGTCGGTTTGATCCGATGGCTCACGATCATCGCCCAGGGCTATAAAAGGAGAGGCACCCCCCTGGGAGAGAGAGAGCCCCCATTCATTCATTCTCATTCAGAAGTCCAATCATCAGCCAGAAACCCTAATCAGAGCTCCTTAGCTAGGGCCTAGATAGCTAGATTAGAACTAGAGGGAGGGTTTTTGCAGCTTGGATTCCGGAGCCATCAAGAGCTTGGATTTGGTATAGTTCTACCTCCTCTCGCCTTTGTTCTCTTTCATTGTATAGTTATATGATTGCTACAATTGAATTGATGAATTCTCATTTACTTATATTCATAGTTATTATGTTCCTTGTCTATTGTGGTTATATGCTTAGTATAGCTAGATTAACATTATGTTTATCCATAGGTTCATATAGCACTCATCTAATTGATCGTTGGGTGAGTGATAAACATTGTGTAAGCGTGGTGCTTATACGTTGTTTATCTGCGAATGCACCCTATAGGCCGGGTTTGGTAGATCGTGGGTGTGACATTCCTGTTGAGTCCTATGTAATCCGAACCCCGTTTATAGGCACAGTAGGGCTTGTATACGACGGAAGGGTGTGCTATGTTCTCAAACTTCCCTAGTATGTCCACTATGAATAAATGTAATGCTAACCTTAGCCATGACTACTAGGTGTATTGCACTAACCATAATAAACATTGACATGTAGCTAGGAATAACCGGGGAATATCTCTTCATGTTCTACTAGCAACCCTAATGATATAGCTAGGAGTCTCTATCTGTTTATGCTTGATGATTATATACTTATCTTATCTATTATCTTGTGACTTACCCCCTGCATTGAGTAGCGAGGACATGGTTATGCCTATTCGTTACACTCTAGGTCAACACACTACCTTTACATAAGCCATACTGCAGACCTTCCTTTGGGGAAAATATAAATGACAACCCGTAATACTCCGGGTAAAATGCTACAATAGTATTTGATCTCAGGCGCTTGCGATACATTTCTATATTCTAAATGGTGGCATGATTTAATACCACACCTCTTGGTGTTATCTTTGGGATGACAACTTGGCATTCTAGTGGCGGTGCGCTACTCTAGCATTCTTAACGCCGTTATTAGAGATAACATTAAGAGGTGTCAACAAGCATTTTTGGCGCCGTTGTCGGGGAAGGCAATTGGCAATTAAAAAGGATAGCAATAGACCTAACAAACTAATGAGATAGAGGAAACCATAGACCCCTACTCAATGCAAAAAGGCTTACCCTTGTGTTTTCTATCTTTGTGAAATCTTATGAGGGCTCATCTCCAACACTTTCTTTCGAGATTTGTAGCACTTTCAAGTCAAGGATGTACCAAGGATACCGTGCTGCTACATCTGTTCCCATTCTTTGTTGGGAAAGGCAAAGCGGTGGTTCTACGCCAACAAAGACAATCATACAACTTGGGACAAGTGCTCCCACAGCTTTTCTAGCAAGATTCTTCCCTATGGGCGCACGAGTGCCCTAAGAGGGGAAAATTTCGAAGTTTCCAAAGCAACAACATGATGAGTCGGGTCCCCGAGGCATGGGAACGCTTCCAAGATTACATATCAGAATGTCCTCATCATGGGATGGAGAATTGGCTCTCGATGCAAACTTTCTATCATGGGCTTACCAACAAAGACACCGTAACAATGTTGATCTTTGCTCTTTGGAGGTGCATTTATGTCACTAACCATACCACAAGCTACTGCTCTTATAGAGAAGATGGCCTCCAATCAAGATTGGAATGATGAGCGCCAAACCACCCGCAAGAGGAGTGGAGGAATGCACCGACTCAAAGAGATAGACATCTTTATGCGCCAAGATAGATACGCTCATAAAGAAGCTGGAAGACAAGACAAGCCAAAGACAAGATGTCATGCGCATTAATGATGCATGCATGACTTGTGAAGTGTGTGGCAATATGGGACACTCAGGCAACAATACCTGTCCCGAGACCCGTGAGGACGTGAACTTCATCAACAACAACAACAACAACTATCGCCCTCAAAATCAAGGATGGAACCAAAGAAAGGCCTAACTACCAATGTAACTTCCAAGGTAACTTTCAAGGCACTAATTACAATAACTATGCTCAATTGCCTTTGAGAGAAGTGATTTCCAACCAAAATAAAATTGTGGAGACTTTATCTAGAAAGGTAGCATCCAATGATAAAATGCTAGAAAACATAAACATCAAAATGGATAGCTTTACCTCTCTTTGTTAAGAACCGGCTTAGCTTCAATAAAATAATAGAACAACAATTAGCTCGGTGGCGGCCATTGTTCCAACCGACCAACGAAGGTAAGATTCGAGTGGCAACCTCTAGAGCGCGAGACCGTGAACCTTGTTGATGTGTATGCAGGTTACTACGTGGAAGCATCATCAGGATGGAAGGATGACTCCATGCCACCCAAGAGAGGAGATCTAGGGAGACCTGTGATCCCTATCTCTATTACAAAAAGCATGACTTCCCCGAAGTTGTTGCGATCTAGGCGCCCGGTGTCAACATCATGCCTAAGGTAATCTTCGACCAAGTCTTTCCATGGGCATCTTTGTTGTACACAGATATGTGTTTGCAGCTTGCAGACTAGACGATCAAGTACCCCAAGGGAATCTTAGATGACGTGTGCATACGGATCGAAAGATCATATGTCCCTGTAGACTTTGTAGTCCTGGATACCGGCAGAGACCCCAAGAGTCCAATAATTCTTGGTCGACCATTCCTGAGTACTGCGAAGGCTGTCATCTACACGGACAGTGCCAAAATTTGCTTCACCATCAAGGGCAATAAAGAGAAGTTCAGTTTCAAGAATAAGACCCTTGAAGTTCCTATAGATCCAAGAGGAGGTTACTTCCCAGTCAAGCCAACAAACGAAGGAACCAAGAGGAATTCAAATGGGAAGAGAAAGAACAGAACAGAAGACAAGTAAGAAAGCAAGTCCAAGTAGTCAAGGCTGTTGAGTACAAGCATGACCACCTCTTAGCTTCACCATTCTTAACCAAGAAAGAGGATCCAGGCACGCCTGCCATTGATTGCACCATTGAGCAGTGCTCATTCTACAACGCCTTCTGCGATACCGGATCAGCTGTCAACATAATGTCTAAAAAGGTATATGATTTATTATTCGATACACCTCTATACCCTACCTATATGCATGCGCGGGCGGACAATACTGACGAGATTTCCGGAGGGAGTAGCAAGAGACATCATGGTCAAGATCCAGGACCATTACGTCCCGACCGACTTCATGATACTGGACATGGGGGAAGAAGACGAGACGCCGATCATACTTGGAAGGCCGTTCCTCAGCACCACCAACGCGATCATCTACAATGGATCAGGCCAAGTCCACTTCCAATTTCGAGAGGAGAGAAGGTACATTTGTTATTTTAAAGATTATAACTCTCCCGGATTAGCAGCTTTTTACTCGCCCAAGAGGAGACGTCAGCGCCGGAGGAATCGCTCTCAAAAGAGCAATGTTGAGGAGGAGGAAATCAAGGAAGAACCTACAGCACCAAAGGCACAACCTACGAAGGTATGTAAAGAAAAGGTAACCTCCTCAACTGAGTCATCGTCACCGGGAGGTCCAACATCGGGGTCCCCATCCCGGGATCCGATGAAGCACCCGAGTGAATGAAGAAGACGAGAAGTCTTGTCCGGAGGACTTTAAACTCCGAACCCTTGCCATAAGGTAACAATGGTAGTTAACCATTTACTTTCTTGCACTTTTAATTCATAGTTAGTTTTTGTCATCTTTAGAAAACCACAAAACCTTTGAAGAAACATCAAAGCCCCATGTGACATGCCTACAGCGCAAGCTAAAGGAGTGTTCACCGTGGTGGCATAAAAAAATTATTAGAATACATATTTTAATTTTGTTTGATAAAAAAACCAAAAATAATCATTGAGCATCCTGTCGTATTGAATGTACTGTAATAACCTTTGGAAACCTCTCACAATAACCAACCCACGAACGGCTAACCACTAACTGTTTATCCTAACCCGTTCCACGAAGTTTTGGTGTTTTGTGAGATGTTTTGCAGAGGATGACTCGAGAGCTAGTTCACCTAAGAATCATCATCACTCGAAGTACACCTTCTTGCACACAGCTAACCACTGTGTGAAAAAAGCAACTTCTTGTCGGATGAGATGAAGGTTCTTGGCTACATCAGCTCTTACAAGCGTGAGCTCCATCGAGAGGAGCTGCTCGGCTTCAATGCTCAACCGCAACAACAACCAGCTTGGGGGAAGGCATCCCCTAGGTACCCAGGTAAGTGTACCTACGCGATTATCGAGTCGGTCATAAAAATTTAAAATACCAAAAATATGTGAGCACATGAAGGTTCACCATAGTATCTAAGAAAAATTAAAAATACCAAAAATATGTGGACACATGAAGGTCCATGCTTTTTAAGAGTCCTTAGGGTCTTTTGAGTTTTATAATTTGAGTCTTTGAAAAATAAAAAATCAAATAAAAATGTTTGTCTGTCTAGAGTCAATAAAAAGAAAGCTCTTGAATGATTGAATTGAAATGAAGATAAGCTGCTCTGTTACAACACCTCTGAAATGCCTAGAGTTTAGACAAAGGTTTTCCCAAGTTTTAGCTCCAACTGTTTTGACATGAGAATTTGCTCTGAGTCTGAAACTTGTGGGTTGCATATGCTTGAACTAAGTATAGGTACCTGATTGATAAGATTGAGAAAATCTGAGCTGCTATCTATCTTGTTCTAAGTGACACTAAAGTTCTGGAGATTTATCTTTTGAAAAATGCAAAAACATGATGAGTTCCTATATGACAAGGCTTACATTCCCACCAGAGCTAACATGATAAGATAGGCTAGTTAAACTTCCACATAAATGTTGCTTGTCTTGCATTGAGTTTTGTCAACCTTTGTGACCCTGGTGAGAAATATGTCATGCTCTTGAATCAAGATCCACCTCCATATGCACTACTCTACACTAGAGTAGGCGCAACAACATTCCATTCCACCTACATCCATTCCAAAAATGTTTTCCTCCTACACTGGGAGAGAACACCAAAAATATTCCATTAGGTTAGCCACCCAATAAATGCTCCATGATTCCTGTGTTATCTCTCTAAATCCATCAATGTCAAAAGGAGTGCTATGAGCTATGCAAAAAAGATACTTAAAAAAAAAAAAAAAAGAAGAAAGATGGACAAGGGTCCCAATACAAAATAATGGGTACTAGATACCCGACTCCCGAAAAAAAAAAAAAAAAGAGAGAAAGAAAAGAAGAAAGAAAAAGATAGCTCATAACCTCCGGGTCGGGTCTTAAAGGAGAGAGAAGCATTCAAGGAGCTAAGTAGAGTTAGGTTCCACCATATATCCGCTATATCCATCCACCTATATATCTTGATTCGATTTGCATGACTTGTTTCTCCTTGGATCCATTATTTGACCTAACAACATATGCATTGCAAGTTTGCTCTTTTCAGTTTTCTCCTTACCTATGAGCTCCACAAAAGCTTTAGTTATAGGATGAAGAGAAAGGCAATCATCATCTTTGCCTTGGTGGGAATCCACAAATACCACATACATTGAGAGACTTGAGAGTGTCATATATGGGAAAGCTCTGAGTTTTATTTGAAAACCTCTAAAAAACTCCAGAATGATAGTTGATCAAAGAACTTGAGACATAGTGCTTAGATGGTATCTTTCTGTCTGTCAAGTGCTTAAGACCCAAGGAAGAGCTAATAAACCCCACAGTCCAAGGTAATATGGGTAAGTTTGAAAGTCAGCTCAGTTATTGCGTAACTTGGAGGAGAATTTCTGTCTGACTGCAGGTATATTTTGAGAGAGTTGCTCCAAGATGGCTACGATGTTTAACGTACACATATATTCAATAACTTTTTCTAAGTTTTCTTTGCTAAGGGACTAGCAAAGGTTAAGCTTGGGGGAGTTGTTGACGGCCACTATTGTATTAATTCAACCGTCAACTAGCCATGAAAAGGATGCAAATGTGATCACCAAAGTAGACATAGGGTTTACACTGACCGAATTCCACGAGTTTTGGTGTTTCACTATTTATGCAGGCGAAAACCGGAAAAAGGCGCAAACATACAAGCATATCGGAACAAGGAAACGAAAAACGGACTCCACGGCTACGGGAAGATTCCAGAAGAGACGAAGACACCACACCGAGCCGGGGGCCCGGAGGCCACCAGGTGGGACCGGCCGGTCCCACCCCAGACCGGCCGGTCTAGCCTGGGCTCCAGTCCAGCCCCGGTTCGCCCGGTTCGCTCCACCGCCTTTGAGGATCGATCCTGGCCGCCCGTCAATGTCTGTTTGATCCGATGGCTCACGATCATCGCCCAGGGCTATAAAAGGAGAGGCACCCCCCTGGGAGAGAGAGAGCCCCCATTCATTCATTCTCATTCAGAAGTCCAATCGTCAGCCAGAAACCCTAATCAGAGCTCCTTAGCTAGGGCCTAGATAGCTAGATTAGAACTAGAGGGAGGCAAGCGCAGGCTTGGATTCCAGAGCTATCAAGAGCTTGGATTTGGTATAGTTCTACCTCCTCTCGCCTTTGTTCTCTTTCATTGTATAGTTATATGATTGCTATAATTGAATTGATGAATTCTCATTTACTTATATTCATAGTTATTATGTTCCTTGTCTATTGTGGTTATATGCTTAGTATAGCTAGATTAACATTATGTTTATCCATATGTTCGTATAGCACTCATCTAATTGATCGTTGGGTGAGTGATAAACATTGTGTAAGCGTGGTGCTTATACGTTGTTTATCTGCGAATGCACCCTATAGGCCGGGTTTGGTAGATCGCGGGTGTGACATTCCTGTTGAGTCCTATGTAATCCGAACCCCGTTTATAGGCACAGTAGGGCTTGTATACGACGGAAGGGCGTGTTATGTTCTCAAACTTCCCTAGTATGTCCACTATGAATAAATGTAATGCTAACCTTAGCCATGACTACTAGGTGTATTGCACTAACCATAATAAACATTGACATGTAGCTAGGAATAACCCAGGAATATCTCTTCATGTTCTACTAGCAACCCTAATGATATAGCTAGGAGTCTCTATTTGTTTATGCTGATGATTATATACTTATCTTATCTATTATCTTGTGACTTACCCCTGCATTGAGTAGCGAGGACATGGTTATGCCTATTCGTTACACTCTAGGTCAACACACTACCTTTACATAAGCCATACAGACCTTCCTTTGGGAAAATATAAATGACAACCCGTAATACTCCAGGTAAAATGCTACAATGGTATTTGATCCGCGGCGCTTGCGGATACATTTCTATATTCTAAATGGTGGCATGATTTAATACCACACCTCTTGGTGTTATCTTTGGGGATGACAACTTGGCATTCTAATGGCGGTGCGCTACTCTAGCATTCTTAACGCCGTTATTAGAGATAACATTAAGAGGTGTCAACAAATCCACGATGGGCAACATCTCGAGTGGCCGGCTCGGTGCCCTTTTTGTTTTTGAATTAATGTATACCCCTTTTTGTTTTTAAATTAATTTCATAGCCGGGCTTGCAATACCATATATCTGTAATTTGTGAATAAGATAGTCCTCTACACAAAGATGAATATGCACTCCACCTATAAAAATATTATTTGATTGTTTCGCTAATCCACTTCATAGTAGTGAGGATCGATTGTTTACGCTAATCCACTTCATAGTAGTGAGGATATATAAGATGATTGACATAATGGACCACTTTGGAGTTTTGATTGCTTGGTCATCCTATTGCTCTAGAGGATTTGGAAGGGTGGTTTGGGCATCCCGATATGAGAAACTTAAATTTAGCTCAGTTGAGTTCATGGATCTTTAGATATTATTTAATTCAAATACCATATGGAAAAAGATAGTGGATTTCAAGTATAAAACAAATAAACCAAATGTTTTTGTGTTATAGAGCTGGGTGCAACTCTTTTTTAGAAGGGGTGATATGTTCTATGCAAGCAGCCCATATGGGTATCAAGTGGGTGACAGGAAATGGCAAGAAGATCAGGTTCTGGGAGGAGAATTGGATAAATAGTAGCCTTGCCATCATATATTGGCCCCTCTATATTATTAATGAGCAACAAGGGAAAACTGTTCATGAGGTTTGGGACGGTCGGGAGTTTAGGTTAACCTTTATTAGGGGAACTTTTTTTTTGCAACCATGTCATGAATATGTGTTGGGAATTGAACAACTTAGTTGTGGGCATCTTACTTTTTGTGGAGGAAGATCAAATATTGTGGAACTTTACATCTTTTGTATATAGTTCCTTTATGTTGTGATTAATTATAGGGGAGTGATACCAAGATTCGTGAGTGCAGTTTGGAAGATTAATACTCCTCCAAGGGTTTCATTTTTCTTATGGTTATTGTCTAATAATAGACTTCTTACGATGGATAACCTAGCTAACGTAGAGATGCAGTGATCCTTCATGTCTTTTTTCAATGAGATGGAATCTATAACTCATTTATTCTTTGACTGTTGTGTTGCAAACATTATCGGAGCATTGTGTCAGAATTTTTGGGTCAGCCTTTGGGTTCTGATTTCGAGTCGGTTTGCTCGATTCTAGTTGGCTGATAAGCATCATAGAGTTACTAATAATATCTCCTCATCAGTTCTTTGGTTTTTATGGAAATTGATGAGAAACGAAATTTGGTTTTAGGGTGTTTTATGGATAGGGCTGGAAAAGGTGATATGGCATATTGTCAGGATGTTGAGGAGCTAGAGCATTCTATTCAAGTTGGAGATGGACAACGGGTGGGGGTCTTTGCAAATCAACTAGAGGCAAAAGCAAGGTCTCCACTGAAGATCCTATGGAGGTCAGAGGGCAGGGCAACTTTACTTTCAGAGTCAGCACCATCGGCTATGCATCCTTCGGCCTCAACAAGTGCAGCTTTGGTTTGGCTTGATACTCCCGTACTGAAGTGTTCCATAACTGCGAGCTATTTACTTTCTGTGTCCACTGGTAGCAGAGTGCTAGTTTCATTGAGCATAGTTCTTTGTCAGACTTAAGCTTTTGATGCTGGCCCGCGTGCCAAAACTTTAAATTGCCTGAAAGTTTGCTTTTTGAAATATAGAAGTAAGGGTGTCCCATTTTCTTCTAAAGTTATGTCTTCTCTCCATCATCTGATTACCATCTTTATGTCTTGATTCCATGTAGATATGATTTCTTATCTATGAAACTATTTCCTCATCTCCCTTCTTTAGTTATAGTGTCATAACATTTTTTCATAGTTGACACCTTAATTAATGAATATGAAGACCATGTAGTTTCTTGGCTGGGAGTACTCCAACCCTACATTCTGGTGCAAATGAATTTATTTCTGGTCCTTGTTGTCTAAAACTTTATATTCCATCTATTTGAGTGTGTAAATGACTTCATAGTTTGTTGCCTTAATATCTACATGCTACAAATATATACCACCCAAATGCAAATGTCTCAACCGGTATCGGTAGAAATTGATTTTCATCCATGACCCATTAGATAGGTCTCTTTACAATCATTTGTAAGGATGGTGACACTAGAATTATACCCCCATATAAAATGACGAAGCGCCGGCCTTTAAAATTGTTTATGCATGTATGGTAACGGTTGAACATATAAGAAATACAGATTGGCTTTTTGTGGAGCACCTGATGGAAAACACTAGGTAAACCGTCAGACACTAGGCAAAGAGAGGCCATGTCCGGTAGTGAGAATTATACTATCATAGTTCAAAACAATCAAACAAATACAAGCATATAGCCAACCCCATTCACCCACCCAATGTGGTCTACACACTACACACGACATATGGTGAGCGCACGTACCAGCAGGTGTACACACTACGCAAGACCGCCGGCCGGTGGCTTGGCAATTGGCATCATCACATGGAGCTGCAGTCCGCCGGCTGGAAGGAGAGCACGCCTTGTTGGAGGTCGTAGAGCAGGTGCATGTCCTGCTGCATGTAGTTGCCGATGATGCTCGTCACGTTCAGCGGCAGCGTGCTGTTCGGCCCTCCCGTGCTGAACACCGCCAGGCACGCCGTGCTGTCGTCCACGGGCGCCCAGTAATTCTCCGGCGGCACCACGACGTCTCCGCCTCCGCCGCTACCACCGCTGCCGCTACCGAAATGCAGGACCAGCGGGGGCACCAGCTTGCCGGCCTCCCCGTGCGCCGCGGCCACGCACACGTCGAGCCCTTCCGCCCCGGCCGGCGGCGGAACGACGCTGGCGCCCAGCTGCCGAACGAGCTCATCTCGCAGCGCCTGGTACGCCACGTCGACGAGGCTCGTGAACGGGGACCCCGAGTCGATAAGCATGCCGCCCCACTGCCCGGGCGCGACCTCCCGGAGGTCGAACGCGGCCGCGGGGACGGCGAGCTTGGTTTCCCCACGGTGATCCCGGTGAGGGAAGGTAGTAGAACGTGTTGAACGGGTCCACGTCGGGGTTCTTGAGGAACGGCACGGCCGTCGCCGGCGCGCCGCCGCCGCTCAGGCCGGCGGACGCGCCGACGAACAGGAGGCTCGTGTTCGCGGCGTCGCTGAAGTAGGGCGTCAGGCAGTAGGAGAAGCGGTTGTCGCCGAGCTGCGACGGCAGCGACAGCTTGCCCCTTCCCAGCCCGATGATGCCAGACGAGCCGTCGAGGGATCCCGGCGTGAGCCTGGACGCGGTGATGCACCCGAAGAGGAGGCTCACGTTCTCCGGCGACTCCGACTGGAACGTGAACACCTCGGTGCTGAGGATCCCGGCGATGGCCCCGGCGCCGTATTCGGTGAGCACGGCGCACCTCTTGTTGTCGTGCGCGCACCGGGTCTCGGAGCCCAGCGCGCACGCCGTGTCGTTGCACGCCACGGTCCTGGCCGTGCGCGACCGCGACGGGTCGTAGAAGGTGAGGTTCTGGCTGAAGCAGCCGGCGGTCCGGCAGGTCGAGCACTGCGTCCAGATGAGGTTGCTGCCCGTGTCGATGATGGCCTCGGCACGCTGCGGCGGGTCGCCGATGAGGTACTCGGCGATGTACTGTGACTCGTTCCAGTGGACGGGCACGGCCGCCTCGCCGCCGCCGGCGCCCATGGACGCCAGACGGCGGTGGGTGCGCTCGGTGGCGCGGCGCATGCGCTCCTCGGTGGTGCAGTTCGCCTTGGCGTCGACGTGGGTGAGCTCCAGCCGGAAGCCTGCCGCGCAGGTGGAAGACGCCAGGGAGGCGCACAAGAGCGTGAGCCACAGCGAGGGTCTCGCCATTTTTTTTTTTTTTTGGGGTGTTATGTGAGCTTCTTGGCAATTGTGTGTGCATGGGGAACAGGGAAGTACATGGAGGGGTAAGAGTATATATACACTATTACATGCATGCAAATGAGTGAAGAATTATTGTCATTGGATGGGAAATAAAACAGCCGAATGTCAATATGTCGACATTATTGAAAAGCGGGTGTATTTGAAATTAGCATTTTTTTGTAAATTTGTAAATTTAAAAAAAAAATGTTTTGATAGGAGGATAAACACAAGATTTTGTATATACGATTGATGAATTAATTATCAACTAGCTATGTTATTGACGAAGCTTATCTTATCACGCGGATTATTTGATCATGCATCTCGTCCGGAATGAATCAAGTTGACTAGACTTCATCCATCTATATGTGTGTTGCTAAAGTTAATGTTTAAATGAAACAATTAAAGATTATTGCTATTATTTCAGAGCAGATGTCATGCATGACAGTGATGTTTACGTTGGAATTCACGTCTAGCAACAAGGGCAGATACAAAGGCAACCTTCCGAAGACACAATTACATATTTGGCGATGCTACCAATGAGTAGGTAGCATTTTAGCTGTCACCATGTCAGTGACTTGGTCATCCAAATAAACCTTCGTATATAAAAATTCTTGGTCATCAAGTGGGTGGCAAATCCACGTCCAATCTCCAAACGTCGAACATTCGTTCTTGACGTATAGAAATGTTCTCCGTGCTTAATACATTAATTCTTGCATTGTACGTAGAAGCTCGGAGTCTCCAGTTGTCTGAATTGGTAACATCGCACTATAAGTTTTTTAGATTAAGTTTAACCTCAAAAACAAGAAAGATGGTTGTGAATGGGTTCTAATTGGTATCTATGGAGCAGTACTTTGAATAGACACAAAGAAGCTTAACTAACTGAAATGGCTCAAATTTGCAATATATGGCCATTTGGTATGGCTCTAAATTCAAGAAGAAATGTTTCAGCTTCATATCCTTAGAAAAAAAAATGTTTCTCTTATAAACAGAATTATTGGGAAAACACTATAAATCAAAAGCTTGATTTTTTTCACTTTTTCCGAGTGACGAATCTGAGCCATTGGATGAAAATCTGACAAGTTTCCTCTTTTCTTCTTCCTCAGACTGTTTGCACTGTCACCTAAGGTCGCCGCTGTCCACCGCCCTTGGCATCGGATGGATTTAGAATCTGAAAAGAGGAGAATGTGGTGGAATAGACTAAAGTGCCCTTGGTATGTTTTGCATTTTTTACATGCATGTTATATAGCTAAGGGAAATATAGCCTTTTAGAACCGTACAAGCAATAAGCATATATATAATAATGCATGTAATTTGGCTTGTAATCTAATCCAGTCCCACTCAACTCCTCGTAACCAATGACACGCAGTGTGGTGCATGCAGCCCACTCAACCTTCTCGTAACCAATGACACGCAGTATGGTGCATGCTAGCTGCATGGTGCGGAAGAAAACAAGTGGTGGCAAATTTTTGCAAAGATGAGGCCACGTCTATAAGGTCTAAGGTAGCAGCATGAATCACTGTGAAAATAGTGAGTTCAGCTATAGAAAACGTGAAACTTTCAGATTCGTTTGGATGTGATTCTAGGGTTTTTAGTCGTCCAAACGCGTTATAGTCATACGAAGAGGTAGTTTCTGTCAAAGGTCCGGAAAGACAAATAAAAAAGATGGTTGGTTGTTTGCTATTTGCTGGGATTCCTCAACTGGACCACGGCCCAAACGGTAGAGACCTATGCGGCTATGCCCCCAACGGGCCCAAAGCCCACTGCCAACGTAGAAAGCTAGCAAGGATTGTCAGGTACTTTGTAAGGAAAAAGTCTACATCAATGTTTTAATTATAGAGGTTCAACCACTTAACCCCCTCAACTATAAAATTGTCTATGGTATCTTTGAACTTTTCAAAACCGGTCAAAATTATTCTCTAAAGTGATTTTGATCGGTGGTTTTGCTAGGTGGTTTTGCTACGATAACACTTGTTTTGTCTTTTCTTTTTATTTATTTTAACTGAATCTTTGAAAAAATATAGTAAATCACAAAAAATAAAAAATAGAAAATCTAATTTTGTTGGACTCCACATGTGTAAATCTACACAATAAATATATAATATGGTATATTTTAGTAAAAGTTTTTTTACTGTAGCTATAGATCTATGGTTTTTTAATTAATCGAGAATAATTTAAAATCAAAGTTTCTATTGTCGAATTATGGTGAAATTTCTATGATAGATTTATTATTATATGTTTGAACTATAGTAAAAATTTTATACTCATTAAATTATATATAACTTATTTATAGATTTATTTAGGCCGGGAGAACCCTCCTCTCTATATGTAACCTGGCTCCCAATTGTCATGGGGTTTCCTTCCAGGGGGGACAAACTCTCGAGAACTTCATTTGGGAATCCATTATTCTCATTCCTCCTATCTCTTTCACACCATATTGTAACACTTCAGATCACTTGAACCAACGAACACAAACTCATACCACCTCTACGACTAGATGTAGGGCTCTGGTCCAAACTAGTATAATTCTTTATGTTTTTTGAGTGCTACCATCGTCTTCCTAGCTAGAGCAGCGCTGCCCACATAAATTTACTTGTCGGTTTACAAAATACCGACAAAATGTTTCTTATTATTATGAGAATTTTTAGGCTTTTTAGCGTGTCCGGTAAAGGCTCCATAAAAACCTCTAATTGGTCTAGTAAGGACACTCACAATGTAAGAAATTGTTAGCAATTTTCATAGTACATGACATCATACCAAGAAACTATCCTTTGCAATGCAAAATTTCCTATAGCACATGACATCGTACCATGTTAGATCTCCCAACGCGATTACATGTAGTTTCTTGTCCATCGATAACTATAAAGACTAGTATAGTGCCCGTGCTAACGTAACGGTTTAATCTTAAGGATGCATTTGAAAACAACTACAATGGTATAACAAAGTTATGTCTTGCATTAACCATCTAATTTCAAAGAATTTTCATAGTTAAACTTAATCCAAAAAACACTTAAATGCATAAAAGGCATAATAAAATTATGTCTTAGAGGCAATAAGCAATAACACATTTGATAAGCAGCTCAGTTCTATGGTTACCAATGGTACTGAAAAAAGCATGGTCAAATAACATTAAAAAACAAAACAGCTATAATCCTGGTCATCCATCTTTTACACCTCATTTAATCCTAGCTGTTCATCTATTACATTTTTCCTATACCATCTCATAGCTCACAGTCCAAACACCACCTAATCCGCTGTGGTTGCAGGCTCCTAGATGATGCTACATTGCTCTGTGCAGCTGAAAATAACTGCAGCCAGCTGCAGCGCTGTAGCTTTAAGTATTCGTCCAGCCTTCCTATCTCTGGGAACAAAACTTATTGGCAATTGTAAACCACTTAATCCTCTGCAAAACTATTTTATCAGTTTGGACAAAATCATAGCTTGTCAGAGTATCAAATAAAATATGTTAGCGCTAGTTGCAAGAGATCCAGCAACACCTAGGTTGATTCCTCTGTAAAAACCTAAAAAGAGGTCAACAAGAATATTTATCAAGATCATTCTTGATACTTATTAGTGTGGGACAGTCTATTTTTTGGTTTATGGATGTAATCTGAAATTTAAACTTTTTAGTTTGTTTTTTGTAAATTGAAAAAGACATCATGAGCTCGCTAGCTTCCCCTTTTAATTTTCATTCACTAACAGGCTAACCTCTCAGAACATTAGAAGCCCAAACTGTCCTGACCATCTGGAATATGATCTTCTGAATCTGCCAGAAAGAGATGAAAAATTCAGCACCAATGTATAAAAATCTTGCAGTATGGTAGATTGTAGGGGTTAAAATTTAAGTGAACAAGCAAAGTTGAAACAATCTCAAACCTTAACCCCTGTCTTAAAGCCTGACTCTGAAGCCTTGTTTTTCGAGTGTCAACTGGATGCATCATACTTTCCCCAAATGCGCCTGCAATTCCTCCCCAGACAAATTCCCTCCACACTACACCATAGGTTAGATCTCAGTACTATTTTAGTGCATATTCTGGAAAGTGTGCTATACTTATGATAACGGATGGCACGGATACAGATGGTCTACCTTATTGATTATCTGGTAAAACTAATAATGGAATAGACAAACTGACAATCTGTCCTCATCGTTCAAGAATGAAATAGATAACCCAATCTGAACTGGCAATATTGTTGTGGCAATATTGTGTTTGCATGTACCTGGAGTCTGTAAGTTTGTCACATCGCTGAGGGCAGTGTGTGCCTCTCCTGGCGTCCCATGCTCTGAACTCTAAAGGTCTGAACTCAACTCAAATCAACCATGAACTCTAGAGGTGCCTAAAAGGACCTCCAAACTTGTTGCACACCCTGGCTGACCTGCCCTGACTTTGCTGTTTTCTTTTTCTTCTGTGTTGATCCCTTCCCTGCTTGCATGATTGCATCTCTGTATCTCTATCTCTTGATGGTCTCAAAAATATTAGATAGAAACTAAGATACAGAACGAATGCATATTGGCCTGCCACTCATATTACTGTAGTACTTGATGCTAGGCGCAAAAAAAGGAATTTAATTGATTACAGAATACTTTGTCTTCTACAGTGGGTTTAGGTAGCTTGAAAACTTCAGTTGACTAAGGGATGTGCTTATTGAAAAAAGGCATATACTAACAATCACATGCATGTCAATCATTATTGTTTTACCCAACTTTATATGAGGAATTACAATCAACAAGAATGCCCCTTGCAATAAGAATGTTTATTATTCCTCTTATCGTCTTAAAATTATGTGATACCTGAAGGTTTTGTGGTGTCAAAATCGCAACCGTGCTCATACAGAGCTCCAAGAAAACATTAGTTTCTCAGTTTGCTGCCAAAGAATAAAGTTGTAAGCAATTATTTTCAAAGTGCTAGAATAAGTATAGGGCAAGTGTTACTACTGAAGACCTTTATTCTCTCAATAAAAATAACTGACATTACATTTGCTGTCGATCTTACAGATGAATGAAATTAGCGAAATTAGGCATATTGACTTTAGCAAGGCTAGATTTTGAACCCAATTAAAGAAGATGTTGTGACAAAAAGAATAACATCCACACCACTCGGACATTTAATCGAATAGGGTATCTGCGTATATGTGATATTGCACTGTGCTTGAGTTGCATCACTCACCTTGGCATGGCTGTAGAAGGTAATGACACACAGTGGGCTCTGAGCTGAAGCTTTTGACTGAACAGATGGTCGGCAGGCGAGCATGCAGAGCAGGTCCATAGGCGAGGCGTATATTGGCCTGGGATCAGACGGCAACATCCATCCGTTCCTTGCGCAGATGTAAGATGAGCAGGGAAATCCTTTGCAGCAGAAGGACGGAGCATCACATATTACAAATCGAAATCGAATAGTTCTAGGGTTCCACAGTCAAAAATCATAGGTCAGAATGGGACTCACTGTTAGGCGACGGGCAAAGGATGGAGACATCGGGCTCTCCTCGAAGAAGACCTCGACGGTGAGGGAGCTCACGCCGGCCATGGAGGAGGGGAGGTCGCGCAACGCAGCAGCGCGGAGTAAGACGAAGAGGCGGTAGCGGCAGCGTGCGGCCCTGGCAGGCGCGCACGCAGGTACGATGGTAGTGCGTGTGGCCTCGGCGAGGGCGCGATGCGCGGGACCATGCAACCTGGCGAGGGCTGCTGCGCCCCGCGGCCTAGGTAGGGGCTGCCAGCACGACTCCAGGCAACCTGGTGAGGGCCGTCGTGCTGCCTGGAGATGGGTGGCGAGCAGCACTGCTAGGTGGCAGCGAGGAACCCTAGCCGCGGGATAGGAAGAGTCACGACTCACGACCCACGACTCACGACTCACAAGTGGGAAGGGAGACAAGGAGATGAAATTTTATTTTTTCAGAGAAAAAGAATGACAGCTGAGGAATCGAACCGGGGGCTCTTGGTGTGGTCGTTTTAATTTGCGGCAACTTGGAGAGGGAGGATGTAGGAGGATGAAGAGGAGGTGTGACACTTTTGATCTGGGCCGTCCGATGTGAATGAGTAAGGAGAGAGAATGTATGAAATTAAATCTGGACTGTCTATTTTAATTGTGTTAGTTTTCTGGGTACAATTTTATAGGTGGATGAAGGGGGGACTTCTCAGCGGGGGGACATTTTTTTGTGTGTGACTATAGCAAAGAAAACTTGGTGCATTAGTAGATTTATACAAATTCTTAGATAGATTTGGTTTCTCAGATCTTTTTTCTCTCTCTTCTCATTAAATCACTTGCCACATCAGCAAATTGCCTACATGGCACTGCAATCAATATGTATAGAAACAACCATAGTTTCTGGATTATAAGTACCCTAAGATAAGATTGTAGACGTCAAATACCTCCTAAGATAAGATAACTATAAAGATAAAATTTCTTACTTCTCTGAATGAGAAAACATTTTGCTTCGCACGTTTCGTAGACATGAATGAATGCTCTTGCACGTTTTTCATAGATATCAACAAGATATGGAACAGATTAGCAACGTGAAAACATTATATAATACGAAAGACAATGCTACTTAAGAGCATCTCCAATCACCTCACCAATATTTCATTCCCAATAGAGTGATATTGGTGATCACCAATACTGTTTTTCTAGGCTATTGGGGGAGGTGCTCCAACAGATCACCAATAATCTTCCCCAATACATATAGGGTCCACCTGTCAAAAGAAGGTGATACTCATGTATGGTATGGAAGATAGTGAAAGCTAGTGGTGGACCCCAGCTATTGGGGGAGATACAATTCCCCTTTATATGAGGGGAGATGGAGGATATATTGGTGATCACTAATAAAACGGGATCATATAGGGGAGCTGCTGGAGGAGTAAAATTGGCTCATCTCCCCCAATATAGTAGATTCATGGGGATGAAGGATGAGAAAGGGGAACCGCTGGAGATGCTCTAAGCCAACACACACGCTATAGTCGGCAATGCATGTTTTAGGCAATACCTCGCCATTTACACTCACGTTTAATTATTTTATTAGATGGTTTAGCCCTCCATGGGCCTATTATAGCCAGGTCTTGTCCTCAAGATAATTCTGCATTTCTGCAGCAAACTAGATGTCCATAGCCGATTATTTATTACACTGGCTGAGCTTATTAGTAACTTGCAACTCCGCATTTAGCAGATAACATTTGTAATTAACTCCATTAGATTTGAATTTTTCTTGCTCGTTTCAACTATCTTGCAAAAGCAGGGTACTGCTGCAATGTATCCCGCCGCTACTTGGCGTTCCTCGGCGTTGCTACGCCTGTCATTCATTCAGCAAAGCTGGGAGGGGAAGAGGGCCAAGGTGAGTCAGGTCTCCATCTCTAACACACTTTCATCATGTCAACCCCGAGCGAGCACACCACAAAGCTCGAACGCCGATGAGCTTGCATTGGTTTTGTCCCCCGGGCCCTTGCACGACAATGGTGTGGCATTTGGTTTGGCATTGGTTCAGCTTGCATGCGTGGCTGCGGACCATGTGCATGTGGCTCGCCCACCCGTGCTTGGGCCATCATTTTTGCGCATGATTGTCACCAGTCACTCCTTGTTCTTTGCTCATGGCTTTCTATTTACTTTTTTTTCCTTTTCATATTAATCTATAGAGTTTCCTTCTATATGCTAACATATTTTTTTTATTCAGAAGTTGGTCCAGAACAAATTATGTAAAAACTTATTAGGTAATGAAAACTTTTATGATAAGTTATATTATTCATAAAATGATTATAGAAAAATTGTGCCAGAAAATTTATGTTGAGAAATTGTTATAATAAGTTTGTTCACAAATAGTTATAAATAAAAAGTTTGTTATAAAATAAAATAGAAAAGTTACCATGATAAGTTGTCTAGTATTAAATTCTATAAAAAACAATATCAAAAAATTTATTATCATAAAAATATGATGTTAAATTTGTTTAGCAAAATGTTATACACAAGTTTTATGTATAACTTTGTGACTTTCTAAAAATTTATGGTGATAAGTTTTGCTTTTTAAAATATTATATATAAAACGTATGTGCATTTTGTAACTTTGTAAGAAAATATATGATGATAAATTTTGTTCGTAAAAATTTATTATACATAAAAGGTGAATATAACTTTGTATAACTTTAAAAAAATAAAAAAATTTGTGAAAATATTTTAATTTTTTTAAAAAATGAAAGTTGCGGGATCTGTGAGATGCTGGATCCTAGTCTAGCGGTCATTAGCTGATTAGCTGGGTTGGAGGTCAACTGACGTCATAACTCTTTTGTTCCGTCATCTTTTGCGGGGTAACTAAGCTAAGCAAAACGGATACGGATACGTGTGTCAGTGATATAGATACTGATACGGTGATTTTTTTAAAACAACCGATACTTGGATACATTTTCACTATTTTAAAATAAAAAAGATAATAATGCATATTAAAAGTTAAAACTAATGAAAATAAAACATTCCAGTCAGCAGCCTCCCTGTGCAGCCCCGGTGTTTTTCGGTTGCCGGCGCATCGACCTCCAGCGTGCGCCCGGACGCTAGGCCTCTCCGACGTCAAGGAGCTCCGGCGTGCCTGGGAGGCTGACCCCTCCTCCGTCGACGAATATGGGACACCTTCTTCCGGAGCCTCGCCACCTCCTCTACAGTCGCCGGTGACCACGGAATCAAGGAGAGCATGCAGCTCATCCTCCTCATCAGGGACGTCCAGGCCAGTGGCCACACGATGGCCAAGCTCGACCCCCTCGGCCTCGACGTCCCTGACGGCCTCGACCTCGGCCTCTACGGGTTCACCGAGGCCGACCTCGACAGGGAGATCTTCGTCGGCGTCTGGAAAACCACCACCGGCTTCCTCTCCGCGTGCCGCCCCGTCGTCACCCTCGGCGAGATCGTCGGCAAGCTCCGGCAGGCCTACTGCGGAGCCATCGGCTACGAGTACGCGCACGTCCCGGACAGGGAGAAGCGCGACTGGCTTCGCGACAGAATCGAGAGCACCACCGAGCCCGCCGTCGTCTACAGCAAAGAAAGGCGCCTCGACATCCTCGACAGCCTCGTCCGGGCGTCCCGGTTCGAGGCGTTCCTCGCCGCCGAGTGGCCCATTGCCCAACCGCCCGGAGGTACGGCCTCGACGGCGGCGAGACGCTGGTCCCCGGCGTGGAGGCGCTGTTCGACAGGGCGGCCGACCTCGGCGTCGAGGACGTCGTCATCGGGACGTCGCACAGGGGACGGCTCAATGTCATGGCGAACGTGCTGCAGAAGCCCATGTCCCAGATATTCAGCGAGCTCACCGTCGGGCCGAAGCCCGTCGTCCAACAACAAGCAGGCGGCGGCGAGCACGGGTCGCCGCCGGCGATCTACACCGGCACCGGCGAGCTATTCCTTCTGCAGGGTGTCTCCTGCGACCGGCCCACACGAGGGGGTAGTGGAAACAACACCGTTCACTTGTCCCTGGTCGCCTGTCCAGCCCATCTGGAGGCCGTCGACCCCGTCGTCATGGGCAAGACGCGTGCCAAGCAGTTCTACGCCGGCGACGCTGCCGCCGACCGGAGCAAGGTCATGGGCGTCCTCGTCCATGGAGACGGCGCCTTCGCCGGGCAGGGCGTGGTTTACGAGACGCTCAACCTCAGCGCCCTCGACAAGTACACCACCGGCGGGACTGTCCACGTCGTCGTGAACAACCGGATCGCTACGACCAAGGCCGCCGGCGACAGCGCCGGCAGGTCTTCTCGGTACTGCACGGATGTCGCCAAGGCTATCGGTGCTCCGGTGTTCCACGTGAACGGCGACGACGTGGAGGCCGTCGTCCATGTCTGCGAGCTCGCGGCGGAGTGGCGCCAGACGTTCCACTCCGATGTGGTTGTCGATCTGATTTGCTACCGCCGGCTTGGGCACAACGAAACTGAGGATCCCTCCTTCACGCAGCCAAAATTGTATCAGGTGATCGATCTGCTGAGGCCATTGCATTGCACTTAATTCTTTTCCTCCACTGCCAATGCTGTATCTGACTGTCTGCTATGGATAGTTTATTTTCCTGATTAGCATTTACAATTGTATTATCTGTGTGATAGGTGATCAAAAACCATCCAAGTTCATGTAAGCTTTACACGCAGAAATTACTAAACACGGCCGAAATCTCAAATCAAGATACCGAGAGGATCAGTGAGAAAGTGAACAAAATCTTGGATGAAGAGTTTGCAAAGAGCAAGGGCTTTGTTCTTTCCCAGAAAGAGGGACTGGCTCTCTTCTTCTTGGACAGGCTTTAAGCCACCAGAGCAGATATCTCTTGCGCAGGATACCGGGTATTAGTGGCACTCTCTCGATCAGTTGATTAATTGCTACGGAGTGAAATTCTTTCCCTCAAACAACAAATTAATATCCTGTAATTTCAAAATCCCAGCATAGCACATATCGTATCATGTATAGTATGTTTCACCATTGAAAATTTTCTAACCTGCAGGGTTAAGCAGGAGAAATTGAGGCGCCTTGGACAGGCGATCACTGAACTTCCAGAAGATTTTAAGCCCACAAAGAAGTGAAGAAGGTTTTCGAGCAGCGTGCAGCGATGATCGAGAGCGGTGAAGGTATCGATTGGGCGTTCGCAGAACTGCTTGCCTTTGCCACACTCTTAGCCGAAGGTTATCATGTTAGGCTAAGCGGCCAAGATGTGGAAAGAGGGCATTTCAGCCAACGGCATGCGATTCTGCATGACCAAGAAACTGGAGGGCAGTACTGCCCCCTAGAACATGCGGTGGCGATTCAGAATGACGAGCAATTTACTGTTTGCAACAGGTAATTCTGTGGGATTTACATCTCAAGAAATTGACCCTGGGATTCAAAGGTTGTGAATAGTCTAGTTAATGAAATAGACGTGAAAGCTCTAGAAAAAAAGGTTGTGAATGATCCCACCAAAAGTATATTCGGTCGGCTGTGAAAGGAGTGAGTGCATCAGGGCTTGTCCAACGTACAAGGGTGGCGTGCTGCCCCATTGTCTAGCTCTGCATCATATTTCCATGTCACAAGTTTATAATTAGTAGTCTTGCAGAGAACAGTAGCGTCTTCTAGAAGAACTAGTCTCCTCGTCGGAAGTTTTAATTTGCAAAAGCCAACACTCAAGAACGCAGTGGGAAGAGAAAGTAAGAGGAAAGAGAGAAGGGAAAAGGTTGCTGCATACATGTGCTTTTAGCTCTGAATTATTAGCAGAGAGATGGGGCCATGAGGTACTAGCCATGTATGCAATAGGTAGTAGTCTCATTTTTTCTTACAAACGTGGAGCCTCACTTTAATATAGGGCTAATAGGTCTATATGCCTTGGTTGTACATGCCCTCATCAACAGTTGGTTTTCTGACATTGTTTTGCAGTTTACTTTCCGAGTATGCAGTTCTTGGGTTTGAAATGGGTTACTCCATGGAGAATCCTAATTCACTGGTTCTATGGGAGACACATTATGGTGCCTTCTTCAATTGCGCACAAGTAATCTTTGACCAGTTCGTAAGCTGTGCAGAGGCAAGATGGTTGCGTCAAACTGGCCTAGTTGTTCTGCTGCCTCATGGCTATGAAGGCCAAGGCCCTGATCATTCAGATTCTCATCTGGAACGCTTCCTCCAGGTAATCTGTAGCACCAAAACTATTGTTAGAAGACTGTAAAAGCCTCATAAACAAAAGAAAAACACATTAAGTTAGGCTGCAAGCAAGTTCAAAATAATGAAAACAAAAAAAAACTTCGAGCAGCCAAGGGTATGACCTCACTAGAGAATTTTTTTTTTTTTTTGGCTTTCTTTAAGGTAGAAGAATTCAACCTTGCAAGCTGAAAAAAATCACCTAACACTAGCTTTACTGGGAGATGATCTGTTTATACATTCTAGGTTCATTCCTACATATGGCAAGTCAAACATCTGGATCGAGGTCTATGACCACATAAAAGAAATTAATTTTCAATGGTCGTGGTGTCTTTCAGAAAAAATCCATAATTTATAGCACTTAGCCAAGTTTAAAGTTAATGGTGTAAATTAGCCAATACTCCTTCCATACCTACAAAGCAAGTTGTCTTAGATAACGTTTGAGTCAAATATTGAAAATATAAATCATGAATCACTTTTAAGTTATTAGGTTTGGAAATATGAAAATCATATGAATACAAGTTCAAAAAAACCATATAAATAGTTTTGTCTTGAAAAATATTTTCATAAAAATATATATATATATATATAATTTTTATATAGAAATAAGAAGTCAAAGTTATGTTTTAGAGACCGTATCATTGTCTAAAACGACTTGCTTTATAGGTACGGAGGGAGTACCATATAAGTGTAATGCCCAACAGCAAAATTTTCCTTTTTATTTTCGTTCTATTGCGTTGTCATCATATCCCCTTGAACGACAAATGTTTGTGCCCACAATATGCGTGCCCACAATATGCATGCGTACATGAAACTATCAATTTGTTGTGTAGATGTGTGATGATAACCCCTTTGTTATACCTGAGATGGAATCGAGCCTCAGTAGGCAGATACAAGAGTGCAATTGGCAAGTGGTGAATGTGACAACTCCAGCGAATTATTTCCATCTGTTGCGTCGACAGGTAAGTTTATATCTTGATCTTACCATCATCATCTTGCCCTGAATTGATATATAGCACCAGTTGTGGAAATACCTATTGATCTTTCTATCATGGTATAGATGCATAGGGAGTTCCGGAAGCCACTTATTGTAATGGCTCCTAAGAACTTACTTCGGCACAAGGATTGCAAGTCGAATCTATCTGAGTTTGATGATATCGATGGGCATCTAGGAGTTGACAAGCAAGGAACACGCTTCAAGTGGCTGATAGAGGACGCCAACTATCTCAACTCAGTTGAGAATAGTATTGTTCGTCTAGTTTTTTGTTCTGGGAAAGTAAGTGTAGCGCACTATTTACAAACAAATTTAGCCACAGGAAAGATAATTACGCATCGAACCAGTGAGAATTGGTTTTATTTGCATTGCAGATTTATTATGATCTTGATGAAGAACGGACAAATTCAGGTCGCGGTAATGTTGCAATCTGTAGAGTTGAGCAGCTTTGCCCATTCCCGTATGACCTTATCAAGAGGGAGATAAAAAGATATCCAGGTATGGGAGCTTTATTTTAATCGCTATATACTGTCCACTCTAGATATATGATTTGTGTCTCAGTGACTGTTTTGACAATAATAATCAATAACCTAGATGCAGAGATCGTCTGGTGTCAAGAGGAACCAATGAACATGGGTGCGTACAGTTATATTGCTCCTCGGCTGCACACCGCCATGAAATCCCTAGGACGGGGTTCATTTGATGATATCAAATACGTGGGAAGGTTGCCTTCAGCAACAGCAGCCACAGGGTTCCCGTCGATTTATGCGCAGGAACAGATAGAGTTGGTGAATAAAGCATTGCAGCCACAACCGATCAAGTTCCCATGAGGTTCTTTCTTCAATGGTGCACATATAGCTAGAGCCGGCCGATCAAGTTCCCATGAGCTTCTTTCATCAATATGGTGCATATATATTATTACAAATAGCCTTTTAGGCATCAACTTGGCTGCCTTCAAATAAACTCTGTCCGACATGGCTTGTATAACGCATGTCTTCTCATGGTCATTAATAATTTATTGTATTTGTTATGACTATGTTTTCTACATTTATACAGAAAGCATTGTGCCACCAAAATGACATTGTAGTAGCCTCCTTGGCCCAAAGCTGTTCCTATTTGAATCACCTAGGATTATAGAAAATATGTGTAACATTTATATTTCTCAATAAATTTATTATAAAGTATATTAAATTTATCCAATAATACTAATTATGAATTATAAATATTAATATTTTTATATATAATTGGTCTAACAAAAGTTGACTTCTCAAAAAAAGCGAGAATGGCTTTTATTCTATGATGGAGGGAGTAGTCAATTTATCCCCTATGACATGGTGTCACATCAGCAAAATCACTATCATACCAACTTACTCAATTTTATAACCCGCCATATAAACAAAAACACCGTTGAAAGCACCAAAGAAATCGGACGACCATGATAGTTAAGAGAAATGAATTAACTTTCCTTTATATGTTTTAATGCCACCAACTTTGTTTCTCATTCTTCATTTGTGTTCTAGATCTCCTCACACCAAGGAGGCTACATTCGGAGGGCCTGTTGTTTGTCGTCGTCGTCGTCGCCGTCGTCGTCGTCGTCGATGATGTAGTATTTACCAAAACACTGATGTCACTTTTCATGAATCATGTATTATTATTTAAAAACTGCATTTTTGGTGGGGAAAGTATTGTGAAAAGGTGCATTTTAAAGTTCTTTTTAGTTTTTTTGTAAAATCATGATTTTTCTATTCTTTTATAAGTCAAGAGAAAAACGACTAAAAAGATTATAGAAAACATTTCTTTTTCATACTGCATCTGCATGAATGAAAAAAGAGTTATAAATAAGAATTCAAGAAAGTTTTTTTACTTCCTCGTTTCTAAATTATAAGATATTTGACTTTTTTGAACAAAAGTTTGACTACTCATCTTATTAAAAATTGTGCAAACATAATCAAATTTAAGTTATTCTTGAAGAAATTTAATTAATTAAGCAAGCCATAACAAAATAAGCGATATTTTACAACGAATTTTTAAATAAGGCGATTGGTCAAATTTGAGATAAAAAAAAGTCAAATGTCTTATAATTTGAAACGGATTCAAGAAGCTTCTATTAATAAAACAAACTACTACAAAAGATATGATATTTACATAATTTTTAAACGAACTATAATTTAAAATATGGTAGAAAAGAAAGACCGAAAGAGGAAAACAAACTTTAGACTCCTTTGGCTGACAAGAATATCAAGGGAAAACTTAGAAAGACTGTTACGTATGTGCTGAATTTGACTGTTGGCAATTAATGCCGAATTATCTAACGTGTTTTCTCACAAAAAAAAAAAAATCTAACGGGTTCCTCTGGAACGTGGGGCCCACGAGGCGTATCGATCAAGCACCGTCCACTCTCACATCAAAGGCGGAAGAGGCCTCGCCTCCTTCGCCTCTGCGCGTTGCGGATAACGGGGAAGGACGGAGGAAAGCGAGGCGGCGAGCGACGGGACAGCCGGAGAGGCGCCATGGCGATGCGAGCAGCTACGGCGGCGGCGACAGGCTTCTTCTCTCCATCCTCCGTCTCTCCGAGGCGGTTCTCGTCCGCCGCGCCGCCGGCGTCACTCTCCGCCGGGCGCTGCATCCAGCGCCACCGTCTCCGCGCCTTCCCAAGTACAGTGCTGATTCCTCCGTTCCGTTCCTTCCTTTAGGCGTTCCCATTTGTCGATGAGCAAATACCATCCTCTCGCTCCATTCCCTTTGCAGGTTCGGAGATACCTCTCGAGGAACTCAACCCATCCGTCGATCTACTTGTAGGCTCCATCCCTCTCCCTCCACCCGCTTTCTGTCATCTTTTGAAATAATCGTTGTCCTGCTTATGTTGCATGGTTTTCTTGGTTGCAATCTAATGCAGAGGAAAACTGCGGAGGCCGTCGGCGATTTCAGGAAAACGCCAATCTATATTGTTGGTATATGCTTCTCAGCTTCCTTTGGAGTTTCTTTTTGGGGATTAAGAGGCCTCAACCAAACCAATTGTTAGCCACAACAATCAAATTTAGATACAGTTTAAATTTGGTAACACGGCAACCTAACAAACATTACACTTAGCAGACCAAAAATGAGGAAACTGCTCGTAAATTTTGGGCTTGTTCTCGATCCAACCAACATTTTTTAGCCAACCTTCGCATAGCCCCGGTCTTGGTTCTGACAATCATACAGGGATAGATACCAACATGCAATGTGATCTCCCTTGTCATTATAATCACTGTAATGGATAGAGTATTTTTAAGTTGCCTAGATGCAAAAGCCAGGTCAGTATGCATCTAAACAACACAAGAGAAAACAACTGTCATTGGTGTGAGGACACTGTTCAATTCTAAATCTCAGCAGTTTGTTTGACTACCACAATTTATAGCAAATGAATGTATTCACTGGATGAGAGTATGAGACAGAAGACAAGTTGCCAAACATTTTGTAGTTGAGTATCCAATTCCTTCTACTGTCATGGTGTTCCGACAGATATGGTTGATCACCGTTGTGCCTCATGCTGATTTCTGACAAGTTTCCATGAGCAGATGAGCTCAAGGATGTCTTCTCCTCTTCATGTGTTAAATATGTGCCTTGAATAGGGGACCAAATATTAGCAAAATGTTACAATTGTTGATAGGATGGCCCTTTTCATCCAGATCCTGTTCTGAAGAGCTCTGCTGCAAGCCTGTAACCTTCCAAGTTTTCCTCTAGGGCAAAGGTGTACACTGCCTGTGCAATTTATTTCAATGTACCATGTCCAGCCTGCTGTTCCAGCAATCTTCATGCTCATGCAAGAATTTAACCTGGGTACCGTTAAATAGCATGACAGCAATACAATTCCTTGTCTGCCTTGTCACGGAGTGTGTTCATTCTGATCCATGTTCTGTCCCTTCTGAGTTTACTGGAACCATGACATCTCACTCCAATACTCTATGTCACTTTTGTGTGTGTGTGTGTGTGTGTGTGGGTGGGTGTTGGGGGGGTGCCAGACACTGACTGGATTGTTCCTTCATTGCTTAGGCACGGATTGCACAGCCAAGCGCAACATCGCTAAGCTGCTCGCAAATTCCATAATATACCGCTACCTCTGCAGTGAGGAACTGCTTGAGGATGTTCTTGGTGGCAAGGACGCCCTCAGAGAATTCAAGGAATCTGATGAAAAGGGATATCTTGAAGTCGAGGTGCTTTCCTTTTCCCCTCCCTCCCTCCCTCTAATTTTTTTAATAGTTTTCTTGCTCGAAATGCTACTGCCCCTACATTACGTAGCACTAATTTTCCATTCTTTTGTCTCACTACTAGACCGAAGGGTTAAAGCAGCTCACATCCATGGGTAGCCTTGTGTTGTGCTGTGGCGATGGTGCTATCATGAACTCAACCAATCTGTATGTATGGATGTATCTCCATTTTCTATTGTTTTTATTAGTTAAGTCTACCGCTGCTGGTTTTTATTATTTAATTAATTTCCAGAGGGCTGCTGAGGCATGGTGTCTCCATTTGGATTGATGTTCCTCTCGAAATGGCAGCAAATGACATGTTGAAGAGCACGGGAACACAAGCTACTACGGATCCAGACTCTTTTTCTCAGGTTACCCTATATTTCCGCTAGCCAGTTGTTTGGTGCTCTCTATGGATATAGCCAGTTTTGATGCTCTCTATGGATGTGATGACTGACTGAAATTCAGTTGTTATTTGTGAAACATGCCGCTGCATCCTCAGCATAGCTATTAGCGTGTTATCTTTTAACTTGGCCTTATTATCTATCTACATGTGTAGGCAATGAGCAAGCTACGTCAGCGGTATGATGAACTGAAAGAGCGCTATGGAGTTTCTGATATTACTGTTTCAGTACAAAGTAAAGATAAACCCTCAGACCGCCTTTCATTCCTTTTCAAGTTACAGTTAATAAATGTTGAATATTTAGAATCAGGTGTAACTTTTTTCTGAGATGCCTCAACACCTTTCAGATGTGGCTTCTCAACGGGGGTACAGCAGCGTTGACTCGGTGACGCTTGAGGACATGGTCCTTGAAGTAAGTCAGCGATATTTTATTTCTTTGAAGACCACAGATGTCTTTATTTTGGATAATTATTAACATTGGACACGCTCTCAAATAAATTTATTTTCTTCCCAGATCGTGAGGCAAATCGAGAAGCTGATCCGAGCAAAGGAGATGATGGAAGCTGCAGGGAGGCCCTTCTAAATACACATACACAATACGTCGATGCTTGGCTATTCAAGAAACCGATTGCAGATGCCCACGGATCAAAGCACAGGCGCGTGAAGCCTAAGGAGCTAGGCGCGTGAAATCTAAGGAGCTGAAGCTCGTTGTTCCACTCGAATATGCTTATATTGTATTGAAAAATCATTTGCCATTTGATAGTGCAAATGCATTAGTACGTGTTAATCTGCCATGGTTGAACTTAAATGTCTGATGGAAAATGGCAGTTTTGCTTATACATGGTCGATCCAGTGGTGAAATTTGGAGAATTTTGTGGAAGGCCAAGGAAAATTTGAGAATGCTCTTACAATGAACATGTTGCAATGCTAAAGGAAGTGTTTTTTTTACAGGATCTCGGGAGATTTACTTGATCAATTTACATAGGGAAAGAGAGATTTCATGTGTGTTCGTCATTCTATCAGAGATAAACAAAGAGGGACGAAAGAAGAAAAACTAAAAAAAAGCAATTAATTATTTTTTATAAAACAGAGCAATTAATTATCATGCCCGTTTGATGGTTGAAACTGGAAGAAAAGGCCAAAGCCTCTCCACGCATTCGCACGCGCGCTGATGTGGCGTGGTGGGGCCCACGTGCAGCCTCACGGGCCGCGTCACGCGCCCGGACCGGGATGTGGGGCTCCAGCTATTACCAGACGACGAGGCGAGCGAGGCAGCGAGACGAGATCCATTCCCAGCTGCAGCAGCTGCGCCTCGCGACTCGAACCCTAGCTAGCAAGCCAGGCGAGAGAGCAGCCATGGCGCGGTGCCTCGCGCTCGTCGCCCTCTTCCTCCTCCTCGGCCTGGCCGGCGCCGCCGACGCGGCCGACGCGCCCTTCGTCGTCGCGCACAAGAAGGTTTCGCTCTCCCGCCCCAAGCCCGGCGTCGAGCGCGTCGCCGTCTCCCTCGACCTCTACAACCAGGGATCCGCGTGAGTACCGCCGATCCGGTTTGTCGCTCGCAGTAGTTTCTGCCGATCTGGTTTGTTGGCTTGTTGCTTGTAGTAGTTTCGCTTGCTCCTGGGATCTGATCTGACTCAGGTACGCCTTCCTTTTCTGGGAGGTTTGAACGCGCCCTCACTCGCTGGATCTGCTGCGTCTTGCGGTGAGCGAGTGATGCGAGGCTTCCTTCTTAAACCTTAGCCGGGGGATTTAGTTTGCCAAAAGAAATTTATCATGTAGATGCGCTAAATCTGAATGATATATTTGCTTAATTGTGTGGAATTAGCGAAGAATTCATAGTCTTTCAAAACCTTCGCTTGCCCCTCTGCTTTTATAGATCCCCAATTCTCCCAATCCCGTGCTGGAAACGGACTATTATGTTATGCCCTGTGTGCTGCCCTTGCTCTTAATTGACTGCTAGATCGAGATCAGGAGTATTGCCCTTGCTTTTAACTTGCTGCTAGATCAAGAACTTGTTATCCTCAATTGCTAGTCAATGATTCTCGTGCATGTGCAGTGCATGCTAAATTGCTAATGGTTATCTAGTTAAACAACTAGTCAGGCCAACATTCCAGTCACTGCGTCCAAGGCGCTGGTGCTAACTTGCATGTACGTAGTTGCATCAGAAAGAGTGTCCATGTCGAACATTGTATAGTCTATTTTGTCTGCTACATCTTACTAGAATGTTTGTGTTGTCATCATGCATATGGTTAGTGATATCTTAATTTGTAATGTGCTTTTGCATTAAAAAATAGCTTTGCAATTTATTTCATGCAGAAATTGATGCATTGTCGGTTTCCCAAGGAGCTCACTCTTTGGTCTGCACTTGCAAAAGGAAATGCACTTTCTATTTGTTCACAGAACTGTGTGTGAAGTTTGCTTTGGGTTTAAGGCAATTGGTACCTTTGCAGCCGCATGCATTCTATGTTTACTAGTCATTTGTATGGGACATCACAATTTGTGTTCCTTTGCTTACCTAAAGATATCTTGTTGTTCTGACCTATCCTGTAGTGCCACATATTTATAGTATATATATATATCTGGCTTGATAGATCTGGAAGCCAAATACATTACTGTTGGATTAGTTGGTTATGTTAATTGTTATAAACATTAATGACCTAATAAAGTGACCTGGAATTTTTACTATATGTCTATGCACAGCGGATTTACTCCCTTTGTGTTATAACAATTAGTGGTATCAACATGTGCTACTGCTTTCTCTTGTATCACAGTTCCAGTTTATTTTTCTTGATTTGGAGTCATTGCATGATGTATATGTGTTTCTGTTTCATATGATGGCAAATCAATCCCATATGTCCGCATAGCATCTGCATGGACTTATTATAAAACCTATTGCAGGACTGCCTATGATGTGTCCATTAATGACGACTCTTGGCCCACAGAAGTGTTTGAGCTTGTCACTGGAGAGAAATCGAAGACAATGGAAAGGCTTGACCCGTGAGTACAATTTGTAATGCATCTCTCTGCTTTACGCGTGTCCATGTACATCAGTACAGAAATTGATTTCATTATTTTCACTCGTTCAGTGGTGCCACTGCTTCACACTCATATGTCCTGGAGACCAAAACACAGGGCAGGTTCCAGGGTTCACCAGCTATTATTAAATATCGTGTTCCCACAAAGACAGCTCTTCAGGTTTTCCCCCTTTTAACCTCTACTGTACATAATTCACTAGTGTTTCTTATGTTATGCTTCTTGTATTATCCTCTTGTTTTTTAGAACATCGCTATTGCTTGGCCCATGGTATTTAGCTAAAAAATGTTTTGTATATGTTGAAGGAGGCCTACTCAACTCCCATCTTCCCATTGGATATTCTCGCTGAGAGACCTCCAGAGAAGAAGTTTGAATGGGTAAGTAATCATGCTGTTGCATGCACATCCTAGTTTATGTTTCTTTCTGATACTGATGTTTGGATGTTGCTTTTGGTGCTGCCTCCACGTGGAAATCTGAATATGCTCTCATACTATGTTCAGGCTAAGGTATTTTTCTTCCTTCTATTCTACTTTATTCAATTTTCCCAGTTCATCTAATAAGCTGCTCAGGTAGATTTTAGTACTCATTTGAGCTGGACACTAACCAAAAAAAAATTGTTATCCATGTGCAGAGGCTTGTGGCGAAATACGGGTCACTTGTGTCTGTTGTCTCGATTGTTGGACTATTTATCTACCTCATTGCGAGCCCATCAAAGAGCAGCTCGAAAGGAAGCAAGAAGAGACGCTGATCTACTTGTAGGTCGCAGTTGACGGTGTAGCCGGTGGTTTTGCCTGGAGGAACTCTTGGTAGTTTGAGCTGAGCGAAAGCTTTCAAGTTTATATTTACTCACCACACCATGAACTGCAATGAAGTGAGCATCAGTTAGAAAAGCAGAACTGTAATTTTGGTTGGTTATTACTTTCTGTTTCTGTCAGAAACTTAACTCAGAGGACCTGTAACTAGGAAAGTTACTTTTGCTTGAAAGAACATTTTGGTATATGTATGATTGTTGTTTCTGTGCTTTCTGCGTGGTGGTGTGAATTTGAGAGCAACCATTCGGTGTGATGCTTTTAGCTGACAAAGGTCATGACATAGCAACTGCTGGTGATCTGGTGAACTGTGTTTATCTTTCGCAGCATGCATACCATTGTCTCCTTGATGTTCATGGTGTAGGATGATGAGGTTCAGACGCTGGAGTTTCTAATGGTAGAGGTCAAGAAGCTCCTGCTATATCGTGGTTGTCTCGATTTGGACAACTACAGTTCTACACCAACCATCCACTTATGATTTTCATTCCCCGGGAAGAAAAAAAAAAGTTCCAAAATAGCAAAAAAAAAAAAAGTTCCAAAATAGCTGACGGCTTGACTTGTATTATTGACACTGACTGATAATTTTTAGTTGAGTAAATGAGAAATGCTTCATTGGATTCATTATAAAAATCACTTAAAATGTGTCATGTATTGTCGGCTATATGTGCAATATTCACATAAAAGAGTAGTCAAACATTAATTGTGATGTCAAAATTACCATGAAAAGGAGTTTGGTAGTAAGAGTGGAAAGCTTAGAAAATAATAATAAAAATGGTTGGATGAGTAATAGATAGAAAAACCTGGCCACCATTTGCGCACAAGCTTTAGGAATGATCATCCAGCGGTTTTGAATCCACTGGTCAGCAAAAGTTTGTCAGGAATAGAACCGACAAATGATCAGAAATCCTACACGACTATCCATTTTCAAGAGAAAATTTGTTTCACTGACTTCTTTTTAAATGTATAACTTTTATAACCCCTCTGTTTTTAGATTTGTCTTAAATCAAACATTTATGCCTTTGATCATAGTTTTTTAAAAAAAATATATAGTTTCATAACATAAGTTTATGTTTTAGATTAACTCTGAAAATAACTTTATAATATATCTCATATGTTGTAAATCTACTTTGATTTTTTTAAATGGATGGTAAAAGATAATAATATTTAATTAAAAACAAACAAAATGTGAGATGTAAAAAAAAAGAATCAAGATAGTATGACATCTGTATAAGACTTTCTTGCACGATGTTTGTGGAACAATCTTATGGTTCTATATTTTCACATCATATTCTGTTATGCACACAGATTTATGCATAATAAGATTTGTGGACAGAACAATGATCACATAGGTATTAGCATGCAATGTAACATTCGTAAACAAACTAATGCATGCAACATTTGTGAAAGTGAAATAAACGCATGTATTTATTTATGAATAAAATTATGCATAAGCTGGTGAAACAAACACAAGATTTATGAACAAAAATTTGCACAAAACTTGTGAAACAAAATCGTTCACGCAAGATTTATGAGTAAAAACTACACTTAAAAGGATTTGTGAAAAAAAATATGCACATGAGATTTGTAAACATAGGATTCAACTAGATAAGAAGAAGAAGAAGAAGAAGAAGAAGAAGAAGAAGAAGAAGAAGAAGAAGTAATAATAATAATTAAAAAACAAGCACGGCAGCGTCCTACGCCCTCTGCAGCTAGCTAGCACAGGAATGTGGAAGTGTGAAACGAAAACGGAATGAGATGCCGGGGCCGTGCTGACAGAGCCTGAGACGAATGGCTGTTGAACTGGACTTGGGCTGCTTTGCTCACTTCCAGAGCCCAATTTCACCCACATGGCCCATGAGAACCAGCCCACTCCTCCTCCCGCAGCCTCTCCTAGTCTCTCGCCCGTCCCAACCTCACTGACATGACGGTCCCACCACCATCGGACGGTCCAAACCCGCCGCGAACCCCATCTCCACCGTCCGCCCTAGGGTAACCCTCCCCAAAGCCCCGCGCCACGCACTATATAAAGGCTCTGTCATCTCCCTCGTCCAACCCTAGCCGCACCCCGCTCATTTCCGCATCCCCCACTCCCGCCGCGCCGCCGCCGCCGCCGCCGCCTCGCCGCCGCCGGGGAAGATGGGTCGCGTGATCCGCGCGCAGCGTAAGGGTGTGGGGTCCGTGTTCAAGTCGCACACCCACCACCGCAAGGGCCCCGCCCGGTTCCGCTCGCTCGACTTCGGCGAGCGCAACGGGTACCTCAAGGGCGTCGTCACCGACGTCATCCACGACCCGGGCCGCGGCGCGCCGCTCGCCAAGGTCACCTTCCGCCACCCCCCTTCAGGTACAAGCACCAGAAGGAGCTCTTCGTCGCCGCCGAGGGCATGTACACGGGCCAGTTCGTCTACTGCGGCCGCCGCGCCACGCTCTCCATCGGCAACGTCCTGCCGCTCCGCGGGATCCCCGAGGGTGCCGTCGTCTGCAACGTCGAGCACCACGTCGGTGACCGTGGTGTCTTCGCCAGGGCCTCTGGTGACTACGCCATCGTCATCAGCCACAACCCTGACAACGGCACCTCGAGGTCTGAACACGAGCGCGATCCCTCCTTTCTCTATTTCATTCATTCGTATGATGAGATCTGATGTGGTTGTAGGAGTAATTATATCACTGAATCTGATGTGTTATGGATCCATGGTATCATTCTTCAAAAATGTTTTACCCTTTTCTTAGGGCCTGTACTTATGTTCTGTAGATTTAGTTTTTTGCAATAATATAAAATGGTTCGATTTGTGCAGTAGTATGGTAGATATCGTTTGTGATGTTTGACTTGTGGTCTTGTAGTGAGGTAAAATTTAGTTTTTATGTAGGCATTTGTAGCTGATTTGTTGCAACATGCTGCAGATAATCAAATAAACACCTTAGGTTGGTAGGTTCTGCAATGGTTACATTGTGTATGTTGTGATTACTATTGTGCTACTTTACACATCTCCATTATATATCCTGATGACATTGTAAACTCATCTTGTGATGCCATCCTTAATAATACATTTTACAGCTGAATATAATTTCAGTTGCAGTGTTTTTCTAATTGAATACCTTGTTGATATCCTAATCTGTCTGCAAACTCTTAATGATGCTTTGTTGATGTCCTAATGTAGTTGCCTACTTGAACGTCTTTCATTTGCCAATGTATTACAGTGACCTTTTGTTATTTGTCTGTATACTCAAATTCCCCAATAAGATAGCCTAATTCTTCTCTGTTCTACAGGATCAAGCTACCCTCTGGTGCCAAGAAGATTGTCCCCAGCAGCTGCCGTGCCATGATTGGGCAGGTTGCTGGTGGAGGCAGGACTGAGAAGCCGATGCTGAAGGCTGGTAACGCCTACCACAAGTACCGTGTGAAGAGGAACTGCTGGCCTAAGGTGCGTGGTGTGGCCATGAACCCTGTGGAGCATCCCCACGGAGGAGGTAACCACCAGCACATTGGTCACGCCTCCACCGTCCGCCGTGATGCTCCCCCTGGCCAGAAGGTCGGTCTCATTGCTGCTAGGAGGACTGGAAGGCTCAGGGGCCAGGCTGCTGCCACCGCCGCCAAGGCTGACAAGGCCACCTAGAGTTATCGTCGTTCTTGTTATCTATTTCTGCTGTGATTTAGATGGTTAAAGGACATGAGTTTGAGTATGGACGTGTTGTTGCCTGGTACTATGGTGAAACATTGTGTCAGTTTTTGTGGTCGCTGTCTGGATTTTGCATTATGCCTAAAGAAGTTTACTCGAATATTTTGGTGCTAAATGGTATTGGCCTGTTAGGCCCTGGTACTATTGTTACTTAATATGCCTCTTTGCTTTGTTGTTTTGATATTGTTATTGTAGAATTGTTGAATGGTTGTCCCTTATTGTTTAGTTTCTGAGTTGCTAAAACATCGATAATACATGATTTGTCAAACAAATGAAATTGGTAATAACTCGGATGTTTACATCAGTGCTGAGAAGGCACCGAGCAGTATGATGATGACTACAAAAGAGATCAGCTCTTTGACAAGATAGCATCGTTATGTGCTCGTACAGTTAGAGTATGGCAGGTTGCATTTGAGGTTTGTTAATCTTGTGCCCAGAGCCGATTAATGTTACATTTGAGGTTGTTTGATTTGATCTCGTTGATGCTTGATAGACCAATGCAGGCTGGACAGATCTTGTGACAGCTGATAGATTTCACCAGTCGAAAGACCTCAAATTAAATCAACTAGAATCACCACAAGTTCAATTAAACTGTTTCAAGTTAAGTAATTTTATAAATATAACAGATCACTTAGAAGTTCAAATCTTGATGTATGTATCTGCACCAGGATGATCGGCAAGTCTGCTAGGCGGGGTCCAGGCTCCAGGGTGGGTGCTGGGCTTGACTGGAGTAGTTACATTCTGTGCACCCGTGCCAGGATACTTTAAAACATTGTCGGCCGCACCAAACTACTGTTCATTTTGCTTTGCAGCATATTATCCGTATGTAATGGTGATCTGGTTAAAACGATAAATTGCTTTTGCATATACATATATATGCAATTCGTTTGGCTACCGACCCCAAAATTTGTGCTTAGGATTGGATGGATTGAACAGTTTTGAATTCTACCAACTCCTTAGTCTTCTGAGGCAAGTATTAAAAAAAAAACTTCTCAGAAGCAGCAACGAACCAATTCAGTGGCACCAAACACAGTAAATAAATGACAATTTCACAGAACCTTCAGAAATCTAGAACACAAACATAAGTGGGTTGCACCAAATTATATTAATAAAGTTCATAACAGCATCAACCATTGCAACACTTACAGCAGGTCCAGGTGCTACCTGTCATCGAGACGTACAATTGCCTGTTTAACAGATCAGGCCATACTACACTTCAGCAACTGCAGGTTAGCTGCTAGCTTTCCTTGTGCCTACCTGAAACGCTTGTCAAACCAAAATTTCCCCCTACACCCACACCTACACACTAATTCAAAAGTAAAGGGGAGTGGCACTCAAGATCACAAAGCCCACTATGAAGAACTACTAAGCAGCTAATAGATTATTTACCCCAGGAAAAGTCTAGGATCCCGAGTGGACTGGATTTTCCAAACTAACACTAGGCTTCAGCGACTAACTAATTCCCCCCCCACTAGTCACTAGACAGACATGGCGACCACTATGCAGAAGAGCAGGACAACAACATTTGCCAAGAAGAGCCACTTCACAACGGCTTTTGCCCAACGCGCAAGAGTATCAGTTTTCGCAACTTTCTGGACCTTGTCCCCAGCGCCAAGCTTGCCCTTGAGGCCCTTGAAATCTTCAATGTCTGTCTTCAGCTGGGCGATGGCCAACTTCTGCGCCACCATCTCATTCTTCAGATCCTCCACAACAGCAAACATCTCTGGTTTGAACAAGCCACTCGGCGTTGGGATGAGGTAGTCCCTCCCCTGCACCTGCTCTGGTGTGGCTTCAGGGCCGAGCAAGCCTCTGTTCCTTAGGATCGCCTCGTATTCCTCCTGGGTTTTGAAGGAGCAGCTGCCAGGCACCTGAAACAAATGGCAACATATCATCGCCGGTAGTGTTTAGGAGTATTTTTCTGAGCAAGTTTGATTGTTGAACTCCCATGCTCCAGTCCACACTACTGAAGTAGGGGACACAATCCCCCTTGACACCCAGCCCAATCCAGAGGGGACGAGGGGTTTTTGACTTGTAGGGGATAAAATCCAACTCAATCCCCTTCAGTCCCTTCGGATTGGGGATCGACCAAACAAGCCCTCAATCCCCTCCAATCCCCTTGGATTGAGGATTAACCGAACAAACCCTAGTAGTACTAAAATATTCACAACCAGATATATTGACCTCTTTGCCAACTAACCGTACATGCAAATGCACCTGCCGATTTAACTAAAGGTAGCCCTTGATGGCAGTGGCACTGGCACCTTTACAAGCTTACTACACACCAAAACTGAATTACAAGATCTTAATCCGCAAGCCATTATTTACTTTTCTGGTAAAAAAATAAAAAAAAACTCAGTCACTCTTCAAGGTGACACTGTAGTACTGCAGTACCAAGAATCGAAAACCTAAAATGGCAGATCGGGTCCGCATGTACAGTGTCGTCGCCCCCATACATTGATAGACAGAGGTAAAGTGCACAATCAGAAGCATACATAAAAGGGTTTGAGGGAGCGAGCGAGATTTGCTTGCCCCGGTCTCGTTCCGGCGGCAGCAGGAAGGATTCCCGGCTGCAGCTCCTCCGAGTCCTCCCGGGATGTACTCCCCCACAATAGCACCGCCGCACTCAGGGCAGGGGATCAGAGGCAATCCCGACGCAATGCCCAGTGGCGGCAGATCTGGTGTCGGCATCCCGCCGCGGCCGCGGAGGCTGCCCGCGAAGGGTTCGCCGGGGGAGCGACTGGCTGGAGAGCGAGAGGTGGGGGGAGGAGACCAGTGAGCCATCGGTGTGCCGAGCACGAGTGGGCGTGGAGCCGTTGGATTATAAAATGACTGACGACTTGAGGCCTCCTTCCGTAACACGCTTCTTGCTGCTTTTTTTTTTTTTTTTGATATACAGTACAGTCCGATATAAATGCCAGCAGTCGTGCATTACAGTCTCGCCGTGGCAGTACACAGCCGTCCCATCCCATCACGAAGATTCAAAAATCAAATTAACGCATCTTGTTTGACTGAAGTATCTTGTTCGTAAAATTTATCAGCAACAATATTTTTTTTTATAGAAAATCAGTTGTTTCAACAAAGTATTTTCACTTATCAACTGGTTTATAAGTTCTGCCACAGAAACACATACATTTAAGTGAAGGACTTATTATAAGAGACATGATGGTGTGTAATCCAAAATAATCTGAATTTAATTTCAATCCTCGGTTTAACCGTGATAGAAGTTTTTTTTTTTTATTCCTTTGTAAACTGTGACACGAGCAACGTGCAAATTGGCATTTATCCCTTGCCATGCTCTCGTAGTCCCATTTCTATTAGGGCCTTTCTTTGGCTAACCGAAATCTCACTCAGCCTATCATCACGCAGATGTATCTTTAAAAAAGACCTATCGCGCAGATGGGCCCTTTTATTGGCCTACCTAGCTCATTCACAAGAAGAGCCCAGCCCAGCCCGAGATGCTGGAGTGACCGTGTCGTCTGGTGGTCCTCGCGGAACGCTGATCACTGTGCTCACTCACAGCTGCCTGCCATCCACTGCCCTGCGGCCGCGCGCCTCGCCGGAGACTGGGGCGGAGGACGGACGGACCCCACCCAACGGCAGTCCGGCGCCGCCGCGCTGGAGACGAGCCCATCGCCCAGCCAACTTTCCTTTATTTGCTACTACCCCACCTGCTGCCTAATTTCACGTCGAGCTGGCCGCCGAGATGTACGCCGCGTTTGCTGACTTGCGCACGCACGTCCGGCACCGCGGCTTCTCGTCCTGTCGTTTCCACACTCCGGTCCGATCATGTATGAGGTCTGGCACGCTGTGGGATCGGTTTGGGTTGGGCCGGGCAAGCAAGGCCTGACTGAGAATCCTCGCACCGACGATAACCCTGTCTATCTATCATACTCTTAACCTTGACTCGTCGTGTACTAGGCACTGACTGCTGCATGCTCTCTCTCCGTTTCAAAACTACTAGTGTTGTTCTAGGCTTTTCATTTTAGAATATCAGATTTGACCATTTGCTTTATTCAAAATATTTAAATAAACACCATCTATGTCGTTACGACTTGTTTTATTATTAGCTTTTAGCTTCGTTCCAAAGTCCTGTCCTGTTGCTGGACCTCTTCTACGATCAGCTGACGAATCATTACGTCACACTTGGGTTGTGTACACCGCGGCTCCATTCAGCTCTGCTTTCTGCGGTGGCCGGCCAGGTTCACGGGGATCACGCGCGCGGCGGCCGTCGCCCCATCTCCCTCTCCGGTTCCGCGGTCCAGCCCGCACCGCAACGTCATCTGGAGGAGCGCAGCAGCCGCCAGCAGGTTCACACCCGTCTGCACGCGGCGCAACCAACCGGATCGAGCTAGAGCATCATGAGTGAGTTGATGACCCACGCGCATCTCGCACATTGACTGGTCTCTACGTCTGTGGACGGGACCTAGCTACTCCCTCCGTCCCAAAAAAAATAATATTTTAGGTGTTCGTCTTACAAGTTTAACTCGATTTGCGAGAAAATACGTACAATATTTATATTTTTAAATAAATTTGTTAAAAAACTAGATCTAAAGATCTTTCTGATGATACTAATTGTGATACAAATCGATGACATTTATTATTTATAAGAACATCATTCTTTTTGGGACGGAGGGAGTAGCACGGAAGAGCAGGCAGGAGTAGTGCATCGATCGATCATGATTCTTCATGCATGCCGTCCCGATCGATCCTTCTTCAACGGCAGTTTGGCCGATAGGATGACGATTGCAACATGGGAGAAGACGACTAGTAGCAGTGCAAGGCGTCGTGTCAAGAGCGACGTACCGTACCGCTGTTAGTTGTACGTCGGGTCAAGCTCGGACGGAAAAATATCTCTACCAAAATACCAAAACTATTATACCTCGTATAAATGGTACTCCATCCATTTAGACCCTTTTCCCCTTGTATAATAATAATAATAATAGTAATAGTAGCAATAATAATAATAATAATAATAATAATAATAATAATAATAATAATAATAATGCTTGCTGCTACTAATGGATGGAGTGCTTGAGAAAATATATTGAGTTTTACTAGACTGAAAGAGGAGTCACTCAACATTAATTATAGATTCAAATATCATTAGACACTCGTCAAAAAAAAATGTTGGTCCATTGTGTTGGTAAGCTTAAAAAAAAATTCTAGCAGTTGGTTCTATTTTTCCGAAGGATTATAGTTATGTACTTCTTTCATCCCAATTTACAAGATATTTGACTTTTTCTATACCAAATTTGACCATTTATCTTATTCAAAATTTTTGTAAAAAAATATCATATTTTTTGGTCATGGCTTGTTTTATTAATATAAAATTTCTTTAAAAATAACTTGATTTTTTCTATTTTTGCATAAATTTTTTTTCAATAAGATAAGTGGTCAAATTTGAGGGAAAAAATTAAATATCTTATAATTTAGGATGGAGATAATTTAGGATGGAGGAAGTTTCTTTTTGAGCGGAGAAATGATTTCGTTTATGGTAACTTATTTTATACACACGTGAGTATATACTACTAGTAGCCCTTGTTCAGTTTGAAACTTGCGTGAATTCGAACTCCTGTAGCACTTTCGTTTGTATTTGATAAATATTGTCCAATCGTGGCCCAACTAAACTCAAAAGATTCGTCTCGTAATTTACAACAAAATTGTGTAATTAGTTATTTTTTTACTAACATTTAATGCTCCATATATACGGATAGAAATTAATGTGATAGAAAAATTATACGAAAGTTGCAACTTTCATGCGAACTAAACATGGCCGTAGTATCTATTTCCGGTGTTCTTTTTTTTCCGGTACGGGAAAAAAAGAACCTGTGAACTCTGGTCCGTTGGTACGTGAAGTCGCGTCGTGCAGCTGGCCGGCCCTGCAATCAGGCTGAGCCGAGCCATGCCACCATTAAAGCGGTCACATGTCCACACCAACCGCTCGCCGCACACCTGGCCACGCAGCTGTGGCCAGACACCCCGGGCCGCGCGCCACGTCGGCACCCTCCGCCCGTGACACCACCGTCACTCCACTCTCGCCGGCGAGCCGAGCCTTCTATAAATACCAGCAGCAGCAGAGAGCGCCAGAAGCTAGACGACCGGGTGGGGGTCACCGTCTCCGTCGTCGAGCCAGCTGAGGCTGAGGCTGAGCCAAGCCGAGGCAGCCGGCAGCGCGCGTCCACGATGCCGCTGCAGAACGGCGGTGGCGGGTGGACGTTGGAAGCGCAGCCGCAGGCGACGAATAAGCAGCTGGCGGTTCGGCGGGGGCGGCCCGGCGCGGCGCTCGCGGTGGTGCTGGTGCTGCTCCGGGTGGCCGCGCTGTGCGCCTCGGCCGCCGCGGCCGCGCTCGCCGCGTCCTCCACCGCCACGCTCCGGCGCGCGCCGTTCCGGTTCTTGCTGGCGGCCGACGCCATCGTGGCGGTGTACTCGGCGTTCGAGGCCGCCGCCGCCGCGTGGGAGGTGGCCAGGGGCGCCACGCTGATGCCCGAGGCCATGCAGCTCTGGTTCGACTTCGCCCACGACCAGGTAACAGGCTAACAGCGGCATGCTGTGCTCGCTCAGTCGGCTGCCCCCGGGGGATCGAAGCTAGCTCATCGTGCACACATGCATGCAGGGCTTCGGCTACATGGCGCTGGCCGCGGCGGCCACGGCGGCGCGTGACTCGGCGGGGTGCGGCGGAGGGCGGAAGGGTGGACGACCGGCGGCGGGGCCGCCGCGGCGGCGGCGTGCGTGCGGGCCGACGTCGCGGTGGGGCTCGGCTTCGCGGGGTTCGCGTTCCTGGCGCTCGCCGCGCTCGTCACTGGCTTCCGGGTCGCCTGCTTCCTTGCCACCGGCTCCCGGTTCGCGCCGCCGGCATCCTACTGATATACATCTCGCCGGCCGGCGGCGCTTCGGCGGCGGCCTTCTGGAGATAATATATATGTATCACCAATCGCGATCGAGCGGCTGGTTGCTTCGATCGGCATCGGAGTATGTACGATGAGTACTCGTCGTGTGCGTGCGTGCGAGCTTGTGTGTGAACGCCGCGTGGTATGTACAGAGTGGTGAACTTTAGTGGCAGTGGCACAACGTCATGAGAATGCAAAGCAAAGTTGAGAGTAGCAGTACCAAATCAATGTCAGATAAGATCAGATCATATGACCAGCGATGAGCAGAACGTTTTCGTCTTGATGGTTCGAAACTTCGTTTTTTAGATTCCGTGTTTTTATCTTGATGGTTCAAAACTTCGTTTTTTAGATTCTGTGGATTTAATGTGTTCGTGTGTTATAATGAACAGATCGTATATATTAGTCGATACATAAGCTAAGTAGTTGCGCGTATATATGCCACGTTACAATTGTGAGTCAAGGAGTGTGAAAATGTCTGCTGCGTTGGCACCCGGTCAAAAATCATGAGTGGAATTGGTTGGAGGCGGGCGTGGAACTGCTGATGATCAGGAGCATCATTTAGATCATTGCTTGTGCGCGCCAAACTCTTCGCCGCCCACACCTTCACTCCAATAAGGTCCCACTGCACGTCGATTGCGGGCAATCATCCAACTGAAGAGACTCACCGGAATAGAAGAAGGAAGACAGAGGAGGGGGCGAAAACGAGAGCAACCTTTTGAGTTTTGACAGAGCTACGAGTGATTTCGATCCAACTAAAAAAAACTGCTCAAAGAACACGGCCGGGCCCTACCCATCCCCTCTCTCTTCGTTTCTTATGGGCTCCTGGAAAGCAAATCCCCTATCTTCGTTTCTTTTGGGCTCCTGGAAAGTGCACGAGCACAGTAACAACATGTGGCCAACAATTGGCAGCCCACTGAATTTAACAACCAATTAACGAGTTTTTTATAAATGCAAGTTTAGATGGGTTTTACTATTTTAACTCCGTTAAAATTTAGCTGGAAAACTTTAGATGCGTTCAAACAAACAAGACTAATGCTTGGGATAATTTTCGGGGAGAAGTTCAAATTTGGGATATTCAGCGTGTTCGTCGGGAACAAAATTCTGGCTCTCGAGCATAGATTCAAATACTTACGTACTTATCGATAGAGGCAGTTGTGGCCCACACTCGTCTCTCGCTCGCCCCTGCTTTGCTTTGGGCTGGCTTGCGCCAGGTTTAACTTGAATGCCATTGTCACGAAATATTTGTGGAAAAATGTTCATTCGACCTCATATTAGTGACGTCATTTGAGTTTCTTTTTTTTTTTGTTTTGTGAAAAAGGAGAGGGCTCTATCGATTACACATGAAACAGGTTACATTCTTTCATAATCAGCGATTCCATGCATTTGAGACATGTTCCTATCTTTATCTCGTATATAAGCCACGGCGGAGAAGAAAGTAATAAACTAGGGAAAAAGTCACATTTATCTTCCACAACTACAATGTGATCTACTTTCTCCATCCCAATTTATAAGACATTTAACTTTTTTATACTAAGTTTAACCACTCGTCTTATTCATTTTTTTTTTTTGCAAAATATCTTCTTTTTTTTTTTTTTTTTTGCTATGGCTTCCTTTATCAATAGAAGTTCTTGAAGAAGAACTTAAATTTGGCTATGTTTGTAAAAAAAAACAATATTCAAATTTGGGATAAAAAATTAAACATCTTATACTTTGGGATGGATGAATTATTTTTTTTTCCAAAGAAAGTAATAAATCTAATCCACATTGGAGAGTGTGTGTCGTGTAAAGCTCAGCAGCGGCCTCGGCCCTGAAGCATTCGGTTAGACTCATCTGGGCGGGCCTAAGTCCGAACAGTTTAGGCTCATAAGATGGTCGATGATGGGCTTTCAAAATGGGCCTCAAGGTGACCCTAACCTGAGACAAGAAATCTTTGCCAAATGTGCTTTCCATGTTTGGTTCAACCCTGGTGCAGTATGCAGTAGTGCTGCGTGCCTCCAGTATTGTAGACATGGCACAGGGGATGCCGTTTTGAAATTACTGTTTCTTTTTCTATGATGAATGTTTTTGGACCATATGAACATAAAGATAAGTTACAGATGAAGCATGTGTATAGTCAAACAATAATAATGTTTCAATGCTTGTGCTTGTGGGGAAAGAAAGGCACGACCGATAACCACCAAATTAATGTATGCTCCACCAAATTAACGTATGCTTGGAGCCATAGTAACAAGAGAACGTATGCAGTGCAAACTAACTTCCCGTGAAAATCCGTGCAAACTATAGCAAAAAAGTTATCTAAATTTACCAAAAAAATCACACATGTAGATGATATGATGATACACAATCTTGCAAAATATCTTGTACAAACTCGACTTTGTTTGTGAGATATAAAAATAATAAACTTTTAACAAATCATCTGGACAGCTTTCTGGCTTGAAATTTATTATTTTTATATCTCACAAACGAAATCGAAGTTTGGACAAGATATTTTGCAAGATTGTGTATCATCATATCATCTACATGTGTGATTTTTTTGGTAAATTTAGACAACTTTTTTGCCGTAGTTTGCATAGGTTTTCACGAAAGTGTGGCGTAACCTTCTAAATTATATGGCCCACAAGCACCTGACATTGTCCCTAAGACCTCTATCAGCCATACTTGGGTACCACATAACTTAAAATGTTCTGTCGGGTGAAACCCCGATGACACCACGATCCTCCAGGATCGACTTCTTATAAGATATTGTAGTATTACAATCATTTTTATTCAAATACAACAGAGTAGCGGAAGATTTACAAAAGATATGACAACACTTGATCAGAGTTTGATTAAATTAAACTTAACTGGGTTTGCGGAAGTAAGAAGGGGACATAGAACACCTGCAGAAGAACACCTCAGGTGAGAGATATTCGATCATGCCAAGCCCACTGGTATGATCGAACTTAGCAGCAACAGTTAGTACCTGCAACAGGGGTCAAACAAACCCTGAGTACAAAAGTACTCCACAAGACTTACCCGACTAAAAATTGGGGAGAAGACTCAGGAATGCTGGCTAATAGGAATCAAGGTGAGGCTTTAGCAAGATCAAAAGACACCTTTTGCGAAAAGAGACTAAGCCAGTCCTTACTATAACAATCACTTGTCAAACATGTAACGAATTCAAAACTTTCCAGTCTCACAACTTCCATCACTACTACGATGTCAGGACTCGGATCAAGTCTCCCATATCGTGGAGTAACGACGATTCGAATCGCTTTATATACCCAGCTGGGGCTTCCTAGCCACACGATGTATGCAGGACCGAACATCTTACATACATCAACTCACGCTTGTATTTCTCCCTGCCAGAACGGGTCCTAGCCACGAGAGTACAGTACACCATCTCCCTACGCCGTCAGTCACAACCGTCGACGGTGCGCTCGTAGTGTGGGTACACGCGACTTTCCGTCCCGGTGTCCGTTCTCGTCACGGATGGTACAAGGGAGCTTACCGCCATTAGCATGCGACTAGTACTATCCAATAACCTCATGATCCCAGGGCCAAATAACGGACGGTCCTTAACCGACACAAGTGGACGATACTACACCAGGGCACTAGCCCATCCTGGTGCAAGTCACTCCACCGATGTCTCGATTTACTCATCATCATGTTCTTGTTGCGTACCCTTGACCCCGTTGGAACAAGGATAAACAACAAGCAACATCAGGTTTTCATAACTTTCCTTCAGAGGATATTGTTATCACACTTTTAAAAACAGTTTGTCAAAACCCTATACTAGTAGCAAGGCTAAGCGTATACTAAGCATTTCGAAATCAAAACAGGTATCCAGGGTAATATATCAAGGTGCGGTAAATGCATCAAAGTAGGATATCACACAACTCCTAACACCTAATGCATCATATTAGGAACATAAAATATAAAACTTTTTGAAATACAAGGAAATGTTTAAATACATCCGGGGCTTGCCTGCGTTGCAGAGAGGGTTGGTTGTTAATCTTGACAGCAACACCTTTGGTGGGTTCCTCTCTTCGGGACTTAGATCAACACGAACCTTCTCCGAAGCTTGATCAGCGGAAATCTTCACCCTCACATACACTATACGTACATGAAATGATGTATACTAAGTATGATGAAATGCATGACATGATGCAGGGCAACATGGATGAAACAACTTAATTTCACATTATCTTGAGTACAACTTTCCTTCACGGTAAAGTTGTATCAAGGGATCATAATTAGCAACTACGACGACATAGAATAACGCAAAGACAATCAACATAATTGAATTGCCGAAGGTCATTAGGGTTAATGACCTAGAGTCATCACTCAATCCCAAAATCAAGCAACCCTAATAGTGATTAAGATTAATTACTAATTTATTAACCATTTTACAGCTTGTTGAAAGCCGCTAATTAAACTTACTACTTGATTAACTATCACTACACATGTGATATTGATTACTTCTACTACTACACAATCAAGCCATGAAGCAGTAGAGTACTAATGATTCATGGTCTTCATGTAATACCAAAAAGGGAAGCAAATCCTAAGTGAAGTTGCCATCATTTAATTAATTCATTTTATTATCCATTAAGCATGTGAGCAAATTTCTATATGATGGAGCTACACATGATAAGGCCATGGAACAGAGGGGGTTACTGATCCAGGGTCTTCAAACAATACCATAAATCAATCAACAATTAATTAGTCAACTAATTAATTTATTCATTATTTTATTAACCATTTTTATGATCATTAAACAAAGATAGAATTAATTATAAAAGTAAACTTATCCCAAACAGTGCACAAATTTTAGTGGAGGTCACTTTTAGCATAAAAAACTTACCCCTAATTTTTCATGATTTTTGGTTTAATAAATTGCTCTACAAAAATCAAACACTAAGCATTTCTTAATTAATGCATGCAATTATTGAGCATAACAAAAGTGATTAACATGGCAAACACATATTTTTTCATGAAACTACACATCATGAGGATCACACACATATTTTTGTCATATTTTTATTTACCCAGAATATTTAATTATGAAATTATGAAAAACAACATTTAAAAATAAAAAAAAAAAAAGGAAAAAGAAAAAAACCTCCTTCGCGGCCCTTTGGGCGGCCCGATGGCCCACTTTTCGCAAGCACCGGCTGCCTTCCCCTCTCTCCCGCTTTCTCTCGGCCGACACTGGCCCGGCTCGTCAGCTCTCTTCTCCCTCTCTTTTCCGTTCGAACAGAGGAGACGGTGACCGGCGTTCCTTGCCGCCGGCGAGGAGAGAAGCGACGCGAACTTCCCCGCGGCCTTCCCTACACTACGGAGAACCCAACCATGGAGCTTCTTTGATGAATTGATGACCGGATTGGGAATGGCGGCGGCCATGGCGGCTCGGCCATGCTAGCCGCCCCTTGGGCCTTGGGGCGTCCCAGCCACGCCGAGGGCTCCAATTACCCGCGATGGAGGTTCGGGGAAGTGGAAGAAGCTCACCAAAGCACGTTGCTCATGTTGTTTTGATCGGAGAGGAAATGAAGGAGGGTGCCCGCGGCGGAGGCAAGCTCGGCGGCGCCCCAAAATGGCGCGGCGGCGTTCCGACGGGACAAGGGCTGTAGAGGTCCCATGGCCGGGTCGGAGGGCATCAGGGGAACATGGCGAAGCTTTTGATGATGTTGGTTTGGCAAGAGAGGCTCTGGAGGTGGTTGGCCGCGGAGGATCGGCCCGGGGTAGCGCTCTGCCGGAGACCAAGAAGAAGACGGCGGCAAAGGCGACTACGGCGGGGCGGATGACTGTGAGCGGGCTAGGCAGGTGCGGAGAGACGAAGCGGAGCCGATGGTGCGATCAATTTGATCAGGGACAGCTCGATGATGGCAGCAAAGAGCGGTGGAGCAAGCGGCGGTGGAAGCAGGGGAAGGAGAAAGAAAAGGCGACGACGGCGGTCCTAGGTCTTATAGGGGACGTCGACCACTGAAATGCGGGCAGCACGGAACGACGAGAAGGTGCCGAGGCAGAGCTGGCATCGAGAAACACCGAGGCAGGGCACGTCGACGACGGTGAGGACGGCGGCCATTCCTTGCCCCAGGCGGCAGCATGCAAAGCAAAGACAAGCGCCTTGTTGTTTTCTATTCTTTTGAATTTCAAACTATTTTGCTCAAATTCTCCCAAAATTTGAACTACACTAAAAAATATCCAAAAATACAGATTGCACAAAACTTTATGCTATACAACTTTCATTAAATTAGTTTTGTCAAATTCTAAATATTTTTAAATTTGCATTTCAAATTTGAAAAGAAGGAAAAAATCCTAACTTCAAGGATTTCAAAATTACTTTTAAATTTTAAATAAAAGATGAAAATTCCTAAAAATAAAAGTTGTTCTATTTTTTCAAGATCTACAACTTTCATTTAAGGAGTTTTGCATGAAACTGAATAAAATTTGAATTTAAGTTTAAAAATTAAAAGAGGATAAATCCTAATTTGAAGAACATTTGAAATTACTTCAAATTCTATTTAAAAACTTGAAAAACTTTATTTACCAAACTTGTAGAGCTCAAAGAGATGCACAATCTATATTTTTGAAGTTTTCCCAAATTTTAAATATTTTGAGATGAAATTGAGAAAGGGGCAAAAACACTTTGAATTTCAGGATTTTGAAAAGGAACTTCAAATTGGATCTTTGGGCAATTAATTAATGATTAATGGGTGATCTTGGGACCTAACCAATAGCACATTTCCAAAGTATAAAGTTTATACTTTGAAATGGTGCCAAGGGCTAGTAACTTTTATTTAGAAAATTAATTATGGTTAGCTCCTCAAAATTAAAAATGATATTCAAAATCCCAGACTTAGCCACTTGGACTAGAGTTTAGGATTTGAATTCCACTTCAAATTTGATTCTTTCTTTTACCCTGTTTGGCTTATAAAAACATGATTAAGATGTTAAACATAGTTAGCCAATCACTTAATCACTCCAAGGTTGCTTTTAGGTTAATCACTTTTATAAACTTGATTAAACATGTAAGTGAAAATTTAATTGCTTTTTTTCCACACTATTCTAGTTGACAAGCATAGCAAGCTATACTAAAGATCATTAGGCACTCTCAAAACATACTTAGCATACAAGACAAAGCATTAATCATGAAAAGACTATTAGACCATGAAATGCACTAATGCACTTTAATGCTTGGTGAGTCACTTAATGATGCATATGATTATATGTTAATTGCATTATCATGGAATTGATAAACATGATACTTAATGCATAAGATGATGACATGGTGGGTTTAGGTTAACGTAACACCAGGGGTGTTATAGGAAGTTAGTTTGCACTACATATGTTCTCTAGTAACAAAAACCACGGAATACCCAAGTTTGCCGAGAGTTGGAATGCAAATTAATCTTAAGAGTCCAACAAAATAGTACTTCTAAACTTTCGCAAAATTAAAATACAACGAGTAACGAACGAACCGTTTAACATGCTCTAAAAACAAACTCGTTTCATATTTTGTACCATGAATCTAGTACGATTGCTAAGGATAATTCTCTAAATACACTCGTGAAAGGTCCTTATTTGGTTTTGGTAATTGAGTGACAACCTAGGTGGACTAATTGTGTTTATGTGAGATATGCAGAGGATTAGTCACGGTGTGATGAAGGAGCTTAATGCATGATACATGACATGGAGTCATGTGGCTAGAGGTGAAGATCGAGACAAGACTTGGCTTGATGGACCGGTTCTTGAGGTGAGGTGAAGGGCAAGTTGGAGGCTTTGAAGCCGTTGGTACCGAATGTCGGGAGGCTTAAGCAAAGACTTGGCGCCGAAGGACCGAAGCGATGGTGAAGAGCAAGTGAGGTCAAGATCGATGAACCAAAGGCCATGTGATGATATGAAGTGGATCATATCATTCATGTGGAGTGATCGGTGCATGTGTTGCATCAACATCGGAGGTGATGGAATAAAAAGCGTAAGGCAAAGGTATAACCTAGGGTGTTTCCATTTCACCGGTCATAGGTGTGTAGAGAAGTTGATGACCGGGTTTAGGATAGATGTCCGTACTATCAAGAGGGGCAAACTTGTTTGTATATCGGTCATCTAGTGCCACTTGAGCGATCCAACTTTGCATCGTATTGCTAGGATCGAGTGGTGATGTGAGAAGGAGTGAAAACCCTTTGAAAAATGTTTATGAAAATGCTAACACACTTGCACATGATAATGTACACTTGGTGGTGTTGGCACATTTGCAAAGGGATGGTGTTTGCCGGGTAGAGAGGGGTTTGGGATCCTCTCTCCCTCCCGCCGAAGCTTGCGAGGCGGATTCGCGCTTTTGTGGAAGTGAAGTGTTCATTTTCCATTGCGTCGGAGGCCGAAATTGAGGCGAAGTCGTCGGAGTGTTTTCGCCGAGAAACAATCGACCGGGCTGGTCGGGGAGGGACCGGAAGCGTCCCGGGTCAAGTGTGCGCGTCGGGGTCGGGGTGATTTCGGTGGTTACGGACGCCGTGGGACCGGACGCTCCAGCCGCCGCTGGTCCGGCCGGGCGTGCAGAGGCGAGGCGCAGGCGAGCCGAGGTGGACCGACGCCGGGGAGTCCGGCGGGAAAAACCGTTTTTTGGAGCTCTCTCGAAGTTGTGACGGACGCTGGCGCCGCGGCGTCCGGCGTCGGTGGACGTGACGCGCCCGTCAAGGTGGCGTGGCGCGCGCGCGAAGTTAGCCGTTGCGCGCCAACGGCTAGTTTGAAAGGCGAGGACACGTGGCGCCGCGGGCGACGGGACGCGGCCCGGCCGTCACTTGCGCGCGGCCGGTCGCCTTTGCTAACTGGTTTCGCGGGCAACGCTCTTTAGCCCTTGGGGGTATAAGTAGTTGCCTCGGCCGGCTTTGGCTGGCTGCTGAGTACATTGGGGACTTTGTATCCTTGCTTGGTGGTGCTTGAGAGCCCTCTAACTCACTAGAGCTTGTAGTGATTGTATCCAATAGTGAGTTAGTGATCGCTAGTGCATTGCATTGAGAGATTGCAAGGTGTGGCACTAGGTGAGAGAGTTGCAAGCCGGTGGTGCTTATTACTCTTGGAGGTTGCCACCTCCTAGACGGCTTGGAGGCTTGTGGGCATCGTGTAGCATGCTCAGAGATTGAGTGGTGCTCCGATTGCTAGTCACGTGGAGTGACATTGTGAGGGGGATTGTGCTCACCCCGAGGGAGATCGCGAAGAGCAACTCTATTGGATTGCGAGTGTCATTGAGTTACCTTCTCTTGGATAGGTTCTTGCGGTGTCCAATTGTGGACGAGGTTAGTGAAACACCTCTTAGCCGCCGAATCACGAAGAGTTGGTCGACACAACGGGGACTAGCTTGGTGGCAACCAAGTGAACCTCGGTGAAAAATCGGCATGTCAACTTGTCTAATCTTCTCGTCGGTTTGCATTCACTAGCTCGTATTTACTTGTTCATTACTCGTGCTAGTGAGTAGTGTTGCTCTTGTGTAGCTAGTTTGCTTGTGTAGCTTCCTAGTTACCTTCTTAGTTTGTGTAGCTTAGAAGTAGCGATTGCGTGGCTAGTTGGCTTGTGTAGCCTTGCTAGTCACTTTGCTTAGTTTGTGTAGCTAAGTAAGTGAGCTCACTAGTTAGGCTTGTGTAGCCGTGCTAGTGAGAACTACTAGTGTGCTTAGGCTTTGTGCGCTTTGCTCACTAGTATGTGTAGGTGCTCCCCGGTTTGATTGAGTACTAGTTGCTTAGGTTTGTGTGACCTTGCAACCTAGTATTAGATAGGCGAGCACTACCTAGCCTTGCACCTTAGTGGCTCAACCTAGGATTATTTTGTAAGGTGCTTGATCATAGATAGAGGGGTGAAGTCTTGATTAGACCGATAGTTTTAATTTCGCATTTTATTCGGTCATCCGCCGCGATTAGATTTTAGAAAGGACTATTCACCCCCCTCTAGTCCGCCATCTCGACCCTTCAACTCGTCCTGTAGGGGTTATTTTAGCTTAGTTTTGAGCTATCAAACAACTAATGTGAGATATGAGATGTAGAAAAATGTTGTGATATATGTGCTGTGGAAAAAGGTATAACCCGTTTGGTTGAAACTAGTATAAAACCTATCCTCTCTCTGTCTTCATTGAAAGAACTCTTCCTATCCATCTCAAAAAACAGAAAAAAAAAATCAAAAGCCAAAAGTAGGGTCAAGTTGCTTCCAAAACTATACTACATGAAAGCAGTTGTTTTTGAAAAGGACAATTCTAGATTTCCCTTCGTTTGGTTGGCTTTCTAATTTTTGGTAGTAGAATCACTTTTCAAAAGCTCGATCAAACAAATTTTGAAGTCATGTTTGCCATAACTTCAGCTCTAGCTCTACCTCTTAAAGCAGCTTCTGCAGAGAAGCTAGAGGAGCCATATTAAACACATTAAGAGAAGTTGTCTTCAAGTGAACAATAGGGAGCCGAAGACTTTTTGATGTCAAGAGTCGGATTCTTAAAACGTGTCTCCTCCTGAAGTGTTCCGACTTATCAGAGAAGCACCCGTGGAGAAGTCTTGCCAAATAGAGCCTGAATCAACTTGTAAAAGGTGCTTTTGCTACGGAAAAGTAAAAAAGTAACTGAAGAGGTAGAACTAGAAAACTACTTTTCTAAAAGCAGATGTTTTCGTCTAGTATAATTTTCATAGCAACTTGGATCCTACTTTTCACTTTTAGTTTTCTATTTTTTCTAAATTGATGAAAATATTATAGTTATTTCGAAAGATAAAAATAAAAAGTTAGATGTTATTAACAACTCACAATTTTTCATAGCTTATAACTGACTATATCAGTATTTTTGTTGAAAAGGCTTATCAGTTTTTTTATTTATAAACTCCCAGCTCACACCGCTGAACGACTTTACTCTTCTCACCTTGGTTTATCGGAATGTCCGAAGGGTATAGCTGCTTAAAACCGCGTCGGGACACCGACCGCTGAAACCAACTTGGGCTGTCAAAACTAGTAAAACCACCACGGTAGCGTCCAAAGCCAATGAGGCAATAACCAAACCCACACGAAAACCATTTTTTTTCAAAATAAAAAAAATATCGCCCCACCCAATCAAAAACCCTCGCCCCCATCACATCCATCCACGCGAGATCCAACGGCCACCATCCCCCACAGCCCGCGCCCAACCCGCTGCCCCCGTCCCACCTCACCAAAGATGCCCTCCTTTTCTTTTCCCCGCATTATTATTTGATTTCCTCGCCTCGCCCCCCCCTCCCTCCCTCCTCCCCTCTCTCTCCGCCGCCGCCGCCCGCCTCCACCCCCCTCCACCCCACGCGCGCCCGAGCGTCGCCGATCGGGTCCCCGGCCGCGCGCCCCCCCCGCCGTTCCGCCGCCGTGCACCTCGGCCGCCTCCCGCTCCCGCGCAGGCCGTACTCCGTGGGGTCGCGACTCCGCGTCGGACGACGTAAGTGGCTGGTCAAAACCCTAGTCTCTCCCCAGCTGGATCTAGCGGCCCGTCTCGATCCGCCCCCGGATCTCCGGCCCGATCGGCGCTGCCTGTTTGCGCGTGGTTTCGGTTGTCTCGATCCGTCAGTTCGTCGCCGGCTGGACGTTAGCGCGTCTCTTCGCTGCGCTTGATTGGTTCCCGCGTTGGTTGCTAGATCTGAGTCGGTTTTTTGTGGTTAGAGTTGCACGACCGGGCGATTCCTGCTCGTGTTATGTTAGATTCGGTTGTGGGGGAGTAGTCGTGGTGTCGACGAGGAGAGTTGAGTTGTGTTAGGCGTTGTTGATGAATCTGATGCACGCGCTCACTTTGTGTAGTTGACTGTTTCTAGTGAATCTGTCGCATGAACTTCCACGTGCTATTCCTAGCTGCTAGCAATCACTTTGTATAGCTGATTGTTTAGTGGTTCTGTTGCATGAACTTCCACGTTATATTCCTAGCACTCACTTTGTATAGTTGATTGTTTCTAGTGAATCTGTCGCGTGAACTTCCACGTGCAATTCCTAGCACTTACTTTATATAGTTGATTGTTTAGTGAATCTGTTGCATGAACTTCCACGCTATATTCCTAGCATTCACTTTGTATAGTTGATTGTTTTTAGTGAACCTGTCGCATGAACTTCCACGTGCGATTCCTACCGTTTCCGTTGCAGTTCCTGTGTATAACTTAGCTCCTTCTGATTACTCTTGTTCGGTTGCGGAGTACTCCTATTCGGTTACCTGTGGTAGTGCCACCTGCTAAATTCTGAAAAGGGAGCAATTATGATGTCTTATATAGTACCTCCCATATTGATTGTAGTAAAGGTATAATTTCTGTTAAGCAGTAATTTCTACAGCTGGCCAATTTTACTGCAACCATTTAGTTTTGTAAGGCCATATATGTTTGCTTGCTTGCTTAACTCTAGCTTCAGTGGTTTATAGTTTGCAGTGTTAGATACTTAGGGTTTAGGCCATGAAGCACAGTATAGCAATCTGAATGTCAGTTCTTGTTTATTGGGGCGAGCTGAATACGATTCATGCCAAAGTGTATTAGGTTCTTAACTCGTTATACTGCTAATTTTTCTATGATCTTGTGTGCCAATAAGGTGTGCATCAATGACTAGTACTGGATCATTATTGTTCATATGGCATCTTGATTCCTTTATTGGACTACTACAAGAGTCTACCGTGCTTTCCTGACATGATATTATTACTCCATGGGCATGCTTACTAATGAATTACCATAGTTTGTAGTTACAACAATACAGAGCATGCTGCTTTTGTTCCTCTGCTTTCACTGTTTAGCATTATATGCCTAGCAATAATGACTATCTGTCTAACTTCATATGATATAACAATTTGGCATGCGATGTCTTGTTTGGCTTTACATAGAGCAGCTCAGTATTTGTTAGGATTTACAATCAGAGCACTTTTATTGTTGTCTAATTTATATGGGATGGATTAAATTATCCTTTGCTGGTGCATATGGTTTTGTGCCAAAAATTAATTCTGATTCTTTCCTGTTTGACATTCACAGAGTCAATATGTCACTCGACGTTACTCAAGTTCTCTTAAGTGCACAATCTGCTGATGGCGCAATTAGGAAGCATGCTGAAGAAAGCCTCAAGCAGTTCCAGGAGCAGAACCTCCCTGGATTCTTGCTCTCCCTCTCAAGCGAGTTGGCCAATGACGAGAAACCTGAGGAGAGCCGTAGGTTAGCTGGCTTGATTCTTAAGAATGCATTGGATGCAAAGGAGCAGCACAGGAAGAACGAACTTTTCCAGAGATGGCTGGCACTGGATGCTGGTGCCAAGGCACAAATTAAAGGATTGTTGCTGCAAACTCTCACATCTCCTGTTGCAAGTGCGAGATCTACTGCTTCCCAAGTTATTGCCAAGGTTGCTGGTATTGAGATTCCGCAGAAGCAGTGGCCAGAGCTTATAGGATCATTGCTCGCAAACATACATCAGGTCCAGCCAAATGTCAAGCAAGCAACGCTTGAGACGCTTGGCTATTTATGTGAGGAAGTTTCTCCAGATGCTGTTGACCAAGACCAAGTCAATAAAATACTTACAGCTGTTGTTCAGGGTATGAATGCCTCTGAGGCAAACTCTGATGTGAGGCTTGCAGCTACACGGGCATTGTATAATGCTTTGGGCTTTGCTCAGGTTAACTTCTCGAATGACATGGAGCGTGACTATATCATGAGAGTAGTTTGTGAAGCGACTCAGTCTCCAGAGGTGAAGATAAGGCAGGCTGCCTTTGAGTGTTTGGTGGCTATCTCGTCTACTTATTATGATAAGCTGGCAACATACATGCAGGATATATTTAATATAACTGCAAAAGCTGTGAGGGGAGATGAGGAGTCAGTTGCACTGCAGGCTATTGAATTCTGGAGTTCCATATGTGATGAGGAAATTGACATTCTGGATGAGTACAGCAGTGAATTTACAGCTGATTCAGATGTTCCTTGCTACTACTTTATCAAGCAAGCTCTTCCTGCCTTAGTGCCAATGCTGTTGGAAACTCTCCTCAAGCAAGAGGAAGACCAAGACTTGGATGAAGGTGCTTGGAATCTTGCAATGGCTGGTGGAACTTGTTTGGGCCTGGTGGCAAGGACCGTTGGTGATGACATTGTCCCTCTTGTTATGCCTTTCGTGGAGGAGAACATAACAAAGTCTGAGTGGAGACAAAGAGAGGCTGCAACATATGCCTTTGGCTCAATCTTGGAGGGCCCATCAGCTGATAAACTGGCCCCTCTTGTTAATGTTGCATTGGGCTTCATGCTGTCTGCGCTAATGAAGGATCCAAGTAACCATGTAAAGGACACAACTGCCTGGACCCTTGGGAGAATCTTTGAATTCCTTCATGGTTCAGCGCTTGAAACTCCTCCTATCATCACGGCCGAGAATTGTCAGCAAATACTTACTGTGCTGCTTCACAGCATGAAGGATGTCCCAAATGTGGCTGAAAAGGCATGTGGTGCCCTTTATTTCCTTGCACAAGGCTATGTTGATGCTGGATCTGCATCACCACTGTCCCCTTTCTTTCAAGATATTGTTCAGAACCTTCTTATGGTCACTCATAGGGAAGATGCTGGAGAATCTCGGTTGCGAACAGCTGCATATGAGACCCTAAATGAAGTTGTCAGGTGCTCCACTGAGGAGACAGCCCCTATTGTTATGCAGTTAGTACCTGTGATCATGGTGGAGCTCCATCAGACACTTGAAGCCGAAAAGCTGTCAACTGATGAGAGAGAGAAGAGGAGCGAACTGCAGGGCCTCCTTTGTGGTTGCTTGCAGGTCATTATCCAAAAGTTGGGAGGGATGGAGTCAACCAAGTACTCTTTCTTGCAGTATGCTGATCAGATGATGGATCTGTTTTTGAGAGTTTTTGCATGTCGGAATGCCACAGTGCACGAGGAGGCTATGCTTGCTATTGGTGCATTGGCATATGCAGCTGGTCCAAATTTTGCAAAGTACATGGCACAATTTTATCAGTATTTGGAGATGGGACTTCAGAACTTTGAGGAGTATCAGGTGTGTGCCATTACCGTGGGCGTTGTTGGTGATCTCTGCAGAGCACTGGAAGACAAAATTTTACCCTTCTGTGATGGCATCATGACCCAGCTCCTGAAGGACCTGTCCAGTAACCAGTTGCACAGATCTGTGAAGCCACCGATATTTTCTTGCTTTGGTGATATTGCACTGGCAATTGGGGAGAACTTTGAGAAGTATTTGATCTATGCGATGCCTATGCTGCAAAGTGCTGCTGATTTGTCGGCCCATACCACTGCAACTGATGATGAGATGCTTGACTACACCAACCAGCTAAGGAATGGAATCTTGGAAGCCTACTCTGGTATCCTGCAAGGATTTAAGAATTCACCTAAGACACAACTGCTGATGCCATATGCTCCACATATTCTTCATTTCCTTGATGCTCTGTACAGTGGAAAGGATATGTACGTCAAAACTTCGCAGTCTGATTCTTTACCTTTGCTGCCTACCTTGTATGAGTCATCTGTTTTGTTGACCTAATGCTTTGTAACTGATGTTATACCTCTTGCAGGGATGATACTGTGATGAAGACTGCAATAGGTGTCTTGGGAGATCTGGCCGACACATTGGGTCCCCATGCTGGCCCATTGATCAATCAATCCACCTCAAGCAAGGCATTTTTAGAGGAATGCTTGGCATCAGACGATCCTTTGGTGAAAGAATCTGCCGATTGGGCGAGGATAGCAATCAGCCGTGCAGTTTCGGGTTGACGCCACACACAGTCTCGAGTCTGCACTTGCATCCATCCACATGTCATCATGTCTGGGTCTTTGATTGCATCATGTCCAGACCTGCTCTTCGGAGAAGTCCAACATCTTCGCAGCAGAGTCGGAGGGTCCTCACTAACTCATGCATCAGTACATGTGTCAACCCGTGCTTCCCGCTTCTGCGAGAAAAGAGGGTTCAAGTTGGCCGCCTGCTAACTTTTGCTAAAGGCATCTGCAACCTTCATTTCTTATTGGAGGTGAGATGAGCTTCTATTGTCGCATGACATGCTGACAGTTTCCTCGGCATGGCATGCCTATGATCTGTGGCCTATCATTTCCCCCTGCATTCATCTCATGCATCGAACTCTGGTCGGATGGTCACTTGGGACAAAAGGCCCAGTTGCTTACTGCTGCTCCAGTAAGCAAGAGCGGGCTCGAACGCGTTGTCACAGGATTATTTTTGTATTGATTGGGGTGGCCAACTCCATTTATGTCAGACATACCCCTCCCCTGCTGGTAGTAGGCTGTTAATTTCCTAGCATTCTTTTCCCTTTATCCACTTGCATTGTCTTTGCATTTCATTCATGGTCGGTCTGTTTTGTAAGAGTTGTTTTTGGGCAAAACTTGGCCTGTCCTGTCTGCTACCGCACGCTATTGTACAAGTCAAGTCCGTGCGTGCATTGGTTTATTTCTTGGTGTTATCGGAGCAGCGGGTGTTTGTGCTTTTTCACACCTTGTTTTTGGTAATCAACATACATGGTGCTCCATTTCGGTTTTATCAGGAGCTGGGCGGGTGAAGAAACAAAGAGTTATTATATTATATAGGTCTTGGATGAAGTGGTTTTTGCGGGGGGCCAGAGGCAATTGAGTTGGTGTGGTTTATGAATTGTACTATGGTGTGGATATCTGCCTCCTGCTACCAACATATCAAAATATCATTTGTTGAGCATATGAGAATACCATGGTGAAATGTGAATGGTCTGTCGTTTTACGCTCGCTAGTCACAGCTTTGCTAACCTCAAGTGCAGAGTGAAGATTTCACCCACTGGTAATAATAATTGCCTGGTGCTCCGGCTCAGAGCATATGAGCTTCTGCTGTGAGTTGAGAGTGAGCGCTTTTTCCTTTCTGAACTTCGTCTAAACATAGAATCAGATCAAGCAAACTTGTGAACACAACAAAAATGCCATAACATGGAATTATAATGAAAGCAAAGATGGAAACGCAATAAAAAATGCCCAAGGTTCAGCAAAGTGTAAAGGTAAAGTGTGCTAGAGAATGCTACTTGTTCTCTTGCCTTTTATCTTTGTCCATGTCCTCACTCAAGTTGTCTGCTGCTATTGCTCCTTTTCTTTTCCGGAGTATATTGAAAACCGCCGTTAATCTACTAGTACTAGCATCAAAGATGCATTCTTCAATTTGATCCTTCTCATGGACGTCGTCACACCACTAAGCTCGCCTATAAAAGCCAGGCAGACCTGTCTGATGTTTTGTCATTGTCAATTTGTCATCACAAACTCACACGCCTAATAACACGATCAGGCATAGCGAGCTAACAAGCTCTGTCAGTCAAGGACTGAAAGGCCATCATGGCCAGAGCCTTCGTCCTCGTCGCAGTTCTCCTCGCCGCCACCGCCGGCGCCACGACGGCGACGACGCTGACCATCCACAACCTGTGTCCCCACCCGGTGTGGCCGCTGGTGAGTCCCAACTCAGGCCTCCCCTCCATCTCCGACAACACCGCGCGCCTCGACCCCAACGGGCTGCTCTCCCTCTCCTTCCCGCCCACGTTCTGGGCCGGGCGCGTGGCGGCGCGCACGGGCTGCGACGCCGCGGCGTCGGGCTGCTGGACGGGCGCGTCGCCGCCGGCCACCGTCGTGCAGCTCACCGTCCACGACGGCGGGAGCCTGGACCAGGCGACCTACAGCGTGAGCCTCGTCGACGGCTTCAACGTGCCCGTGGTGGTCAGCCCGCAGGCCGTCGGCGGCGGGCAGTGCCCCGCGCTCGGCTGCCCCGTCGACCTCAACTGCGACTGCCCGCCGCCGCAGCGCCGCCGAGGGCGTGGCCTGCCGCGGCCCGCCCGAGTACTTCAAGAACCGGTGCCCGCTGACCCGGACCACGCCCACCGACGTCGAGCCCGTGCCGCAGAGCTGCCGCGGCCCCGGCGAGCTCAAGGTCGTCTTCTGCCAGGCGACCATCGTCACGGGCGACGCCAAAGCCGGAGAAGACGAGATGGTCATCCGCTCCGTCGTCGCCGACAGCTAGATCAAGCCGTCCAGAGCTCCATTAATTGGCCTCGCTTGTTGTCATGATTTCTTTTGCTTATTACAAACAATGTGTTTGTGTTTAGTAGGGCAACGATTTAGCTTTTGGCTTCGACGCGTGTACTCCGGTGGTTTTTAGAATTCAGTACTGAAGCAAAATAATAATGCCGGTTTTAAACCTCAGTTTCAAATATACGTGTTATCTTTACCCAATTTTGGATACTTAGAGAAAACTACATCATGCTCGCAATGCAGGCTCATGGCATCGCTGATAAGAATAATGTGCACAACCTGCTTAAATGGTCGATTTATGTGCCTATTACGGACTAACTCGCTTGCATCGTTCGGTCCATTTGTGAGCTTTAGATAAATCCGCTTGCAGATGACAAAATTCCTGGATCCGAACCTCAATTGTCATATACTAATAAACCTCGACTGAGCAAAAGTTCAGATCTGTTAAACTGAATAATCCAGAATCCACAAAGCACGCGTGGAGTGTGCATCTGAATGTGATTGAGGACGATGAATGAAAAACGCTTACGGCCATGCCGTAACAGCTTTTGGCATATATACCTTGCCTCCACCGAGAAAAAGCGTTAAAGCAAAAAGGTTGCGGATATCGAAGACCGGATCCAATGTCGTCATAATTGTCTGATCAACTTTTGACAAAGTTGAATTGTAGCCTCTTTTTTTTTTTCTAGTTGTTTTGGAAAAAAAGCGTTTGTCAATTTAGGGAAATATAAGAGAGAGCTATGAACAACTATTTTTTTAATTTTATTCCACTTCATCTTTTTATGAGAGAAGAAAACAATAATTTAACCTATTAAACTGTTTTGAAAAAAAAGATGTTTGGCAAAAGACAGCTCATAATAATTCATGAAGCTGTTCGTAGAATTGTGCAAAACAGACCCTAAGACTAAAGACTACAAGATATGGTCATGATATATGAAGATTTTTTTGCCCCTCGAGAATATACGGAGGACCATGGAGTTGTGAAAACAATAATTTGGACCCGATGAACGAGGCTAACCTAGTTAACAAACCAAACAACAAACAAGACCCATGGCCATAGTTGGACTGGAACTTCTGGCGGCCCAGAATAAGGACCTGACAAACCTAACCAACATGACCCAGCCCAACTAAAACGGCATCATCTAAAGTTTTAGAGCAACGCTCCACAAACGTACTATGCATTTCGGTAGTATCCAAAAGATAGTTTGGTGTAGAAGTGCCAGTTGGTGAGCTGCTACTGCTATGGATTCTTGTATTCGTGACACCATCAGACATTGTGACATCAGGATCGAACGCATTATGTTGCCGCAGACCTCTCTGCCATAAACTCTAGCTAATGCGGAAGCTATATGCTGCAAGATTCCCAATCATGTACCAGAGCAGCAGGCATGTCCGGATCCGAATTCGCCAAAAAAAAAAAAAAAAAAAAGTCTGCTTCGCTTAAGGGAGTTCCTTCAGATAGCTGCAACGAAAATCCAAAACGCTCAAAAGTCTCCATTGTCAATACCATATCATCTCCCTCTTCATCAACAGAATCTGCTAAAAGTGTAGACTAGAATGTTGGCCATATGCTTTTGTAATAAGGCCTTGTTCAGTTCGTAAATGTTAGAAAAAGTTGTAACTGTAGCATTTCGTTTGTATTTGGCAAATATTGTCTAATCTTGGCCCAACTAGGCTCAAAAGATTCGTCTCGTGATTTACAACAAAACTGTGTAATTAGTTATTTTTTTACTAACATTTAATGCTCCATATATACGGATAGAAATTGATGTGATGGAGAGAGAGTGGAAAAACTTGGAACTTGGGGGAGGAACTGAACAAGGCGTAAATAAGATAGTTGATGAGCTTCTTCATCTGCTTGTGAAGGCATAAAACGACGATTATTGCTGCGTACAAACTGGATCGGCAATAGCGCGGAGAGGTATCCATCGAAGGCGGAGGTTGACATCTAAACCTCAAGAATCTACTGCTCTCATGTAAACCAGAGGCTATTCAGTGGAGAGGAATAATGCCCTAGAAAGGCCAAAAAAAAAAAAAAAAGTGATTGGCGCTTGGTCTCGTCTTCTTGACATTTCGGTGAACTTGTTGAACCCAGTGCGGTCTTAGGACCCTCTAAGTATTAAGATGTAGCGAAACTCCCCAGTAAAAATCTCTGTAATCATGACAACTACTATGCCTTGAATCAATAAAATCCGGTGGGGAGCAATCTCCCCGTTGAAATTTTCAAAAAAAAATCAATTCAAAAGGCTGCCCGTGTTGGGTTTTACTACGATTTTCTTTACTTTTATTACCAATCTCTGGTCTGACACGTTTTGATTGGATGCCCTTGGAGTCGGAGAGCACAGATCATGCACTACTCGAGTACAGTGTACGTGGGGAGCACAGTATCTCACTGCCGACATGGCGACAAAGTGCTACACCAATCGGAGTGCTCAGGCATCGAATATTTGCGTATTTGATTCCTTCCACGCATAGGTGTACTCTTGGTCATTTTGTACGCCGATACGGCCGGGGTATGCTCACAAACTCATCTACGCGGTGAGTCTGCAAGGAGTGGATAACGAGCTTTTCAATTTTTTATTTCAAAAAAATATTCAAGTTTATTTACTAAATATAGTTTAATGTGTGTTTATAGAGATGAAGGTGCGTAGTAAATATGTCCGTTTTACTATGAATCTTAAAAAAACATAGATAATTCCCAAAGGAAACTACTCCTTAGATAATCCACGGGTGCTCCTCGCACATGTATAGATGGCCACCGGGCCGTGCGGCCCGCCCGGCGTCGTGCTCTGCCGTGCCATGCTCGCCGTGCTTCGTGCCGAGGCATCGGCCCAAGGCACGCCCAAGGCCGTCGGGCGGGCCGGAGCACGGCGTGCCGCCGTGCCGCCGAGCCGAGGTCGCACTGGGGCTGCGCCTGGCTGTGAGGCGAGCCGCCCGCCGCCGCATGGAGCCATGGAGCCGCTTTGCCGCGCCGCGCGCCCGAGGTCCTCCGCCTTGGATGGACGCCGCCGGTGAGGCCACTTCCGCCATGGCAACGCGAGGGAAGGGGAGGGCCGCTGAGCGCAGGGATTGAAGGAGAAGTGACGGGCGGCGGGCGGCCGACGGGCGTCCGCGGCTATCGAGCTGAGGACGGGCGTCGCAGTGTCGCGGCCGCCGGGTCGAGGAGCGACGGGGTCGGAGCTTCTCCCCGGCGCGCGCTCCCCGCTGGAGGAGCGGCGCGAAGCGCGGCATCGCCGCAAGGCGCCGGAGGAGCGGCGCGAAGCGCGATGTGTGCGTGTAGCATGCGGCCGCAGCGGCTCGACCTTGGGGAGTTGGGGTTAGGTTTTTGGGAATGGGCCAGGAGCAGGCCGATTTCTTAGCAAAGCCAAGCCACTATGCACCGGGCCGTCGGGCCATGCCTAGGCCGTGCAGCGTGCCCGGGTGGCGGCCCAGGCACGGCCCGCCTCGGGCGATGGACGACCGAGGCCCGGTGACCCTGTGCGGGCCGTGCCTCGTGCCAGGCCAAACTGCCGGGCCTCGTGCGGGCCGCGGCCCATAGGCTGCATGGCCATATATACGCATGTGATGATATATATACAGTGATGCCATGATATAGGTGTGGCTTTAACAAAAAGATGATGTAGGCGTGTCTTTTAAGAAAGATGGTATGTTAATGTTACAGGTACCTGTAATGTGGATTTCTGTTTTTTTTTTTGGTATATCTCTGTGTTTTCTTGGCATGCTTGTTTTTAGGAGTAGTATGGCTTTACTCAGGATCATACACAGTTGCGAAAAGAATTATCAGACGCTTCACTTGTTGACATGTAGCTCAAATTTTGCTAGCATCAAATCGTTTCCGTAAGAGAGATAATATATATGAATTCTCCTACCGGCGGCCATGCATGCGTGTAAATGCTCACCTAACTTGGGAGTTGGGACGAACAGACATTCCCAGAGAACGAATTGAAAAGTAGTTTAGCTTAATTTAATGGGGCGCGCCCATAACCCTCGGCGACCGATCCTTTTTCTCAACCCCTATCGTAGTTTCTTGCCGCAGTACCCTAGGGACGCCCATGCCCCTGCGTGCTAATGCTAGTGTAGGAGTACATATATATTGTTAGCTTATCTAATTAACATCATGGCTCAGTGGAGTAAGTACATTCGGGCTGTTCGGCAGGACTCATAAGTCGGCTGATAAGCCAAAACACTGTAGAAACAGCTGATTTTCTGTGAGAAAAAAATACTGCTGGCTGATAAGCTGAAATGGTTTTTTAGCTGAAGCGAACAAGCTAAATTGTATGCTGCTCGGATCTCGATCCATAGACAGTGTACTGCATTGCACGCAGGAAAAAAGAGAGGTACTTTTGATCAATATACTAGGCCATCCAGTATGTTAGCAGCTAAAAACTATAAACACATCCAGTATGTTAGCAGCTAAAAATTATAAACGTAACCATGAACTCTCAATTAATTAGAGTTGTTGGTAACAAGCCTTGCTCGTTTTTAGCCAGGGAATCTATTGAACAATTAGAACGCTAGCAGTCCAGGCCAGGGGATGATGCTAAATGTTATTCGGCGTTTCCCACAGAAGCCTTAAAATCATGGCTTCAACTTTTTTAGTTGGAGATTTATCCTATATTTTTTAGGACATATATTTTCTGGGCTCAACTGGTCAAGGCCAACTAAATCAGGGCTCCTATTTTTTTTCAATCTTTTCTCACTTTTTGTGTTTTACCAATTTGATCTAACATAAACAAGTTTCATGTTTATACTAATGAAAAATAATACTCAAATACATGAACCTGAACAAGATAATCAAAATTTAGCGACATTGTTCACCATGCATATCACATAGTACATAAAAACCTATCCGCGGTGCCATTGTCACCACCAGCGTACCACTAGGATCAATGCTAAGTGAGCTATATATATGTTGAAACAACCAAATCAATGCTAAATGAGCTATACAAATTCTCTCTAATTGAATTTGGATGTCTATCTTATGGTGTTTATTAGCAGGATTTCTCCTCAAGTGCTCCTTCAGAGGAGCCACTTTGCAGCTTCGGCTTCAAACCCCAAACAGCTCCGGCTCATCTACTGTTTGCCAAAAAAAAAAAAACATCCCCTCAAGTGTTTGATACACCACCTCTGCAAAAGCTGGCATCGGAGCTAGAGTCAGAGTTGTGTCGAACATGTAACGAAAAAAAACACATAGTTCACTTAAGATTGGTCATATTTTTTTTTGTAGTATACTTATTTAACATCATAGATGGTAATATATTTATCTGCAACCTTTGTCATGATTAAATGAATTTTTAGTAAAGATAAAAATGAAAATGACATGTAATTTGAAACGAGGAATATTACCGTTAGATCAAGCAGTGTCTACTGTGCACACGCCAGGAATGAAATGGTTACGTAATGCTGTATAGATAATCATGAAGTTTTATTGTTGTACAGGTACTACCTCGCCGTCCATAAAAGAATGTAATTCTTAGATTTTGAAAAGTCAAACAGTTTTAACGTGGACTAATATTATATGAAAATATTATAATATTCATGAAACACAATAAATATAATTAGATTAGCTATAATAACATATATTTCCATCGTAGATTAATTGGAGACATAAACATTAATACTTACAATAAACTTGATCAAAGTTGAATGAATTTGATTGGCGCGTCATAGTTGTTTTTTTTTTTTGGGTGGGGGACGGAGGTACAGTACTAGATTCGCTGCAGCAACACGCCAACACTATAGCTGGTTGCATCCCGCCATGTTTCGATGTCTGTAGCCTGCCCCAGGAAGTACCCGTGCATGCACGTTGTCACTGGCGTTTTTCACGCACGCAGAGGTGACAAGTCAGGTCGGCCAAGACTAGTGTCGTCATCGAAGTACTCTATAAATTTCTCCGATGGAGGCGGCTTTGTAGATTGTAGTAATTGTTGGTAGTGGACTACCAGTGGAGTACAAATATGACCTTGAGCCTATGGGTTTCAGAACAAAATGTATTTCCTGCAGAAGTTTGAAATGAACTTATGCTAAAACTTAATTTTTAAAAATATGCTAAAACTACTTGTAACTTGTTTTGGTGTCACGAATTCTGCATCCCTAACCAGTTACCCGCTACCAGGGGCGTCCCTGGGCCCGTGCGGGCTGTGCGACCGCACTGGCCCCCCAAAATGATGGGGCCCCAACATTTATTAAGTACCTAAGTATGTATAGTAATTGTGGGCTTCGTTTAAATTACCGAATCAATAACAACTGTTTTTATTTTTGGCTCATAACATAATATTTTTGGAGAAAGTGGCTGCGGTGATTCTAATTCTTTTGCACACACACCTTGTCACTTTGACTTCCTATTCCTTCTATCGTCAGCGCCATTGTTCATCGTCTCCTCGGCTACCAATCCTAGATGAGAGACGAAGGCCACAACTCATCAAGACTCCATAGCAGTCTTCAATTTACCAAATAGCCATAGATCCAAATCGTCGATATATGAGTATTGCCATCGCCTAGTGAACTTCATATCGAGGCCCTATTTTATCTACTTAATCTTTTATGCATTGTCTACGTACATTGTCTACGTACATAGGTTGATCTAGTGTCTAATAATTATTGCAACTTGTAAGCTATGTCTTTAAATCGGATTAAAATATATACATGAATAGAAAAATTAGAAACGGCCTATACCAGTATATACTTTGTGATACATTGATATGTATTTCATTATTTTTTTATTTTTTAAACTAGAGATTAGGCCTCCACTTATTGTTTCGTACAGGGCCTCTCATTTTGCGAGGGCGCCACTGCCGCTACTATCATTGAACGAGCTAGCTAGTACGTACTATACTAGTACTAGTCAAGTAGCAAGGCTACAAAGCCATTACTAGGTTTTACTTTCGTCTAATATACTCCTACAGTAGTATATGAACTCGGCTCACCTTTCTCCCCACTATGTACTGTACCATCCAAACTTTGCGAGGTGTCCAAGATTAGCAGCGCCTTTATCTTTACCGTCCTGTCCTTATCCTGTACAGGCTCGAAGTCTCGACCTGTAGCGCTGCCACGTTGATCGTCTCAGCGGCGCATGCATGCATGCATGCATGAGAGTGTTCATGCAGGCCACTAGGAGAGCAGAGCAGGCTACACGTACGACAGGCATCAACCCATGCATGGCCTACAAGTAAAAAGAAAAAAGAAAACGAAAAAGAAAACCATGTCCTACTCATCTCATCTGACAGGCCCTCCTCGATCTGTCTAGAGCATTCCTAGCAATTGGCATCAACATTTTCACCACGCTTTTTTACCACGCCTGCCTGTAAAAATCAAGCACGGGCACGGCTATAAATAACCCCACACCCTCATTAGCAGTTTTTGATCCCTCTGATCCTGTTCTGGATCCAATGTGGAGACAAGGTATGTTCGTCATCCCCTTCATGACTCGTTTAGGAATAACGAATTCGTGGGGTGGTTGGAGTATTTCAGGAGGAACTGTAACGAATCCGGGTATTTGGAGTTATGAAGGTGTGGCAGGTGCGCATATTGTGTTTTCTGGCTTGTGTTTCTTGGTGCTGAAGAACACAACCAAGCAACTAAGCAAGCAGTAACAACATTAATCACCACCCATCCACTCTACTACTACTCTCTCTCTCGTAGAAGAAGGTTGGGGAATGGCGCCGTCGTCGTCGGCCCTCTTCGCCTTGGCAGCGGTGGCCGCCGTGCTCGCCGTGTCTTCTCCGGCGCCGGCGGTGGCGGACGTGAGCCACGACAACTGCGCCAAGAACAAGAAGGTGACGGTGCAGAACCTGTGCGACCACCCGGTGACGGTGACGCTGGAGCCGCTGGCGGGCAGCCCGATGCTGTTCACGGGCGCCTACACGCTGCCGCCGCGCAAGCACGTGGAGTTCCCCGTGTGCGCGTGGACGGGGCGGATGCACGCCGGCGGCGACGCCGTCACGGTGGAGTTCCACGTCGGCTTCGACGGCGGCTCCTACTACCTGGCGCCCAACGCGCAGCCGTCGCAGCGCGTGCCCGTCTCCGTCACGCCGCACGGGTCGCCGCTCCAGGGGCGCTGCCCCGCCGTCGGCTGCGCCATCCAGGGACGCTGCTCCGTCCACCAGGTGCCCAGCGGCGACTGCCGGAACGTCCAGGAGATGAAGATCATCTACTGCAACCCGCACGTGTGATCTCTAGCTCGTTGATATGATGGACGGAGCGCGCGATCGCCGTCATCGGTCGTCGTTGTCGTTGTCGTCTCCGGCCGGCCGGCCTCCGTCGTCTCCATTGTTGTTGTTGTTGTTGTCTGCGGTGGAAGAACTGGTGATGTCGTCGTCGTGTCCAAGAACCGCATTGTCGTCGTCGTCGCCGTCGTTAGATTGTTGTTAGCCGTTTGGTTTGCTTATTAGCGTCTCCATTATGGAGGAGTAGTATTAGGAGTCATCCAGATTGTTGCTCAGTTCGATATGAGCCACTGCACTGCACGCAGCACGCGTGAGTAGTGTCAGATGTGTCGTCTGCTCTCATGTGTTTGTGGGCACTACCTAGGCAGCAGAGATGTGTACGTGTCTGCTTTGTTCGTGTTCACTGTCATCGAGTTCAAATAATTTAGCTTAATTTATTTTATCTCAAAACACAAATGATGCGTCTTTCCATACATGCATGTCTGCTCTTTAATTGATGAATTATTAGGGTGTTTGTTATTGGTATAAGCCAGTAATATAAATCGGCTGATAAGATAAATTAGATATGAAAAAAAATATTATTCAAATAATTGATAAGGCCCTCTTCAGATTGTAGGTGGAACAAAGGAATTTTGTAGGTAGGTGGAACAAAGGAATTTTGTAGGATTCAAGTTCCTAAGAAATTTTTTGTTCGTGTTCACTGTCATCGAGTTCAAATAATTTAGCTTAATTTATTTTATCTCAAAACACAAATGATGCGTCTTTCCATACATGCATGTCTGCTCTTTAATTGATGAATTATTAGGGTGTTTGTTATTGGTATAAGCCAGTAATATAAATCGGCTGATAAGATAAATTAGATATGAAAAAAAATATTATTCAAATAATTGATAAGGCCCTCTTTAGATTGTAGGTGGAACAAAGGAATTTTGTAGGTAGGTGGAACAAAGGAATTTTGTAGGATTCAAGTTCCTAAGAAATTTTTTTTGTTCGTGTTCACTGTCATCGAGTTCAAATAATTTAGCTTAATTTATTTTATCTCAAAACACAAATGATGCGTCTTTCCATACATGCATGTCTGCTCTTTAATTGATGAATTATTAGGGTGTTTGTTATTGGTATAAGCCAGTAATATAAATCGGCTGATAAGATAAATTAGATATGAAAAAAATATTATTCAAATAATTGATAAGGCCCTCTTTAGATTGTAGGTGGAACAAAGGAATTTTGTAGGTAGGTGGAACAAAGGAATTTTGTAGGATTCAAGTTCCTAAGAAATTTTTTTTTCTTTCCTTTGCCTTTGGTTTAGAAAAAAACTAAAAAAATATTCCATAGGATTAGAATCCTATAGTTGAATTCCACAGAAAAAAAAAAAATAAGCTCAAATTTAATAAAAACTTTCCGGCAAAGTACTCTCTCCGTCCATAAAAGACCGCTATTATAGGACTTTAAAAACCATATTTGACTACTCGCCTTATTCAAAAATTTTGTATATATTATAAAATAAATAAATTATTATTAAAGTATCTTAACTAATAAAATAAGTCATAATAAGGTATATGATATTTATTCTAAAAATTTTAAATAAGACAAATGGTCAAACATGATTTTTGAAAGTTCTATAATAGCGGTGTTTTGTGCACGGAGGGAGTAATCTCTGGTGCGGACGCTCATTGCCGGCAAGGCCAAGACTGGCCCTCCCGCAGCAGGTGACATGCAAGTGTCAGTGCTACTCACTACTCCCTCCGTACTTTTTTATTTGTCGCCGTGGGATGCGTGCCACAAGTTTGACTTGATTTATAGAAAATACGTATAATATTTATATCTCCAAATAATTTTGTTAAAAAAAACTAGATCCATAGATCTTTCCGATGATATTAATTATGATACTAATCGATGATATCTATTATTTATTAAAATTACCGATATTTGTGTCTCGGGAAGCGAAGCGACAAATAAAAAGGACAGAGGGAGTAACTTCTTCACATGTTTACGTACTGGAAAACATATTTTCAGTCTCATCAAAAGTGTATTCTTCCGGCTGTCTAGGTAGAGGAGCAGCAGTATTCCTCTGTTTCTCCTAAACTCCTACCAAAGACCATTTTATCTAGTTTTCTTTGTTTTCAATTTCTATAGGATTAAAGAAGTATGTCACCTTGATGATTCCTGAGTTTTTCTTTTTTCTATCCTTTTTTCTTTCGTGCAATCCAAAGAGGCCCTAAGTTCGATAAGTTTAACTAATAAGACAAATAAACAAAATGATGTAAGTATATAAGTATATATTAATTTTCTGCTAAATTGGTCTATGTGTCTTCTGTGAAAAAGTGAAACAGCTAGTAAATTTAGCTAACAAGATAAATGAACAGGTCTGTACATTAATTTCCTGCTAAATCGGTCTGTGTGTCTCTGGAAAAGTGAGTGGTGCAGTCATCACATGAATGCATGCACTGAGGCAGGCAGGGCACATGGACGGCTCTGTCTGATTTGTACGGCACTACTAAGAGGCCCCCACCAATCTTGGGCCTTTATGGGGTTGTAGGCCTAGCTAGGCATGAACTATACCCACGGCCCATCATCAAAGCACAGAGCTGCCCACCCACCTCCAAAAGGTTTGGTCTTCATAAAAAAAAACCCCTTGTATGTAAAATAAAGGTCTGGAACATTTTACATCCGCTATTGAAAAAAGTTTTGGATGGCAGGTTAGACTGGTATTATTACCGTCGCTAATCGCCATGGTCGCCTTGTTTTTCCTAGGAAAACGATTCGATGAAGGGTCACTTTACTGATTGAATTAGACTCAGAGGATGGTCTATTGGTATAGATTCTCTAGGAAATGCTTTCTAGATGAACAGCACAAATAGAGTAAAACCGCGGTCAAAATAATAATGTTTGATCTAGATAGTTCTTTGCCTTTTTGTATAAATGAAAGTGATAGAATAAGCTAAAAGGACAATATGATTTGGCTACTTATAAAATGTAGGGCACAAAACCTTAGGGGCGTGTTTGGATGGTGTGGAAAAAGTTTTGCGCGTGTCACATCGAATGTCGGAGGGATGTCGGAAGGGGGTTTCAAATACTAATAAAAAAAACAAATTACAGAATTCGTCAGGAAACGATGAGACAAATTTTTTAAGTATAATTAATCCGTCATTAGCGAATGTTTACTGTAGCACCACATTATCAAATCATGGACTACTTAGGTTTAAAAGATTCGTCTCACAAAGTTATCGCAATCTGTGTAATTAATTATTTTTTTAGACTACATTTATTACTCCATATATGTGTGACTAGATTCGATGGGACGGGGCAAAAAATTTGCCAGGGGAATCCAAACACCCCCTTAAGGACCTGGGCCTAGGCCTACTACACCGAGGCGGGGATGACCAGCCTACTATCACAATAACCCTTGGAGACCCACCACAACACCAGCCTGAGTATGCAAATGTCTCTTGACACGTTTACTGTGCAAATTCACCTAAACAACTTGTGACACGCGCTCATGACCTATGCTTATCTGAGCCAGAACCGCACACTTTTAAATATATAAGTTTTTATTATGTACTCCTCCATTCAAAATTATAAGACGTTTTGACATTTCTAAGTTTATAACTTTTACTATATATTTAGGTGTATAGTAAAAGTTATGATCTAGAAAAACCGTAACGTCTTATCATTTAGAAAGAGAGGAAGTATATAAACAAAATATTTATTTGTATACCTCACAAAATTTATATATCTAAAAAGAGCCAGAACGGACTTAGAATTTGAAGCAGAAGAAGTAGTACTTAGATAAATAGTGCCAATTTCAGTTTTCATTAGCTAATTAGTCACTTTCGGCTATTCGTTGTGTTGTTTGGATTCATCAAATCAAATTTTAGTAGTTAACTCCTAGCTCGTTCGATCAAAACGGATCCTAAGTTAAATGGTACGAGGAGAAAGAGTTGTGATGCCTACAACTAAAGTTAAGCAAAATACTCCATCCGTTCTAAATAAATTATTAATGTTAAAGTTGTCTTGATTTAATTTGGTTTTTGATTGAATTCATAGAAAACGCTCTAGATAAATACTAAACTAGTATCATTAGATACATGATAAAATATTTTTCATAATATGTTTTTTGATGTCAGAAATATAGATGTTCTTTTCTCTAAATTTGGATCAGGTTAAAAAATGGTTGATTAAGATAACTTCTGAACTTTATTTATTTGGGATAGATAAATACTATCTGATCAAGTGGTGCATACTCCCTTCAAACTCAAAAATGAAGTTGTTTTGGACAACGATACGGTGTTCAAAGCATAACTTTGACTTTTTATTTTTATAAAACTATTTATCAAAAATCAATATATGTATACTTTAAGTATTTTTCAAAAGAAATCTATTCATATGATTTTCACCTTTCTAAACTCAACAACTTAAACCTATATCTTGTTTAAAAACGACTTCAATTTTTTATACAGAGAGAGTAGATGCCCCCAAAGTAAAAAAAAGAATACAATAATTCCACCTACATTGATAAGTTAAACAAATTTACTTTGTCATTTTTAGGAAATTAATATCTAATATTAAATAACCAAAAAATTCTATCTTGTAAATTTTCATCTTTCACTCTCCCAAGTCCCTCGAGCATACGAGTTGTCTTGTTTGATTAAGTATTAGTATATGATGAATTAAAGATAAGAGCCTTGCTAATATTATTGAGGTGTTCGATTTGGTCATATATTTCGACTGATAAGATAAAACCATGCAGTTTCTTTATGAGAGAATAATCTTTGTTCGAATGGCGGATAAGACAAACGAATAGGATGACTATAATATAAGTAAATGCTATTACATTTATTGTAGTAATTAATAAATTTTGTGTACCATACCGTACTCTCTTTATTTCTGAAAAGGATGATTTCTAGAATTTAGATATAAAATAAGTATATAAATCTAATAATACTAATTTAATATAAATTTTATTTTTTAAAAGTTTAGTTAAAATTTAAAAGTTTATTTTAGAATAACTCTAGAAATAACTTTGCAGAGACCTAGGGATCTCCTTAGAATTATATTTTTTTGGACTAAGATATTAATTTGATCACGTTTTCACTTTAATAAAAGTGAAAGACATAATCATATTCATCCTACTAGTAGGCCCATGGATGACGACGAACTTTACTTTGAGTAGGTAGGTAGGTCACTGTTCAATTATTCATCACTACAGTGGATAAAGGCACTGTGAGTAGATTCCATGGCATATCCATCCATCCATCCACCTGCACGCGGCGCACGGTCTTCACCCACGTCCTTATCCCTGACACGTCCTACGTGCCGCTGCCAATAGAAAATGGCGGTGCAGGCCCGCGTGGACGTGCGGCCGCAGCGCACGGATTTGTGCCGAGCCTCTCAGCCTGCCGGCAGCCGCTGCCTGCTTTCCTCTTGGATTTGGAATCTTCACAGCTGCAAGCCACGATAAAACTACGGTCTCGTGATGCACATCGGATAGCACACCGCAAGCAGCAGCTGCAGCCTGCAGCACGCCGTGCAATGGGTTTCCCCTGCAGCTCAGCCCATTGATTTTGAGTTTCTCGAATTTGTGTTTTTTCATTAGTACCATTTGGTTACAAGTTGAGAGTGGTATACTACTAGTAGTGATGAAGTGTGGCACTGCCACGGAAGCTGTTGGCAAAAGATTCAAAGGCACAGTAAAAGTGTGATGGAAGCATCTATGGATCATATAAACCGACTGGAAGCATCTATGGATCATATACGAGTACTCCTATGCCACAAGGGTTACATGACCATTGACAGTGACACACCCATAAACAAGAAGCAATGGATGTGACCCACCTGATCCTGCATATACTCGGTCTGATCTGATTGATCCCATCGGTAAGGTTTTACTCCATTTTCCTCTTGTACTAGCAAACCGTAAGACAGAGGGGGTGCAATAGTGGGAACGACGACCTACACCTCCTCCATCCACACATTGTGCGAAAATCGCAGAGGGGATGGGTGGGCGAGTGGTTATGTGGCCCAGCAGGCAGCAGCATTAAACAGAGAAGCAAGAGATGGAGATGAGGATGGAAGAGCACATGGGAATGGTAGGGATATATGATTAATTATGTAGTTCCAGTACCCGTCGCCAATTTCACTGAGAATCTGAGTTTAAGCCGAAACAACATGCCCAACCCTAGCTCACTCGATAGTAGGCATGGGTGCTTAGAGCAACTCCAGCCCAACATGCAAATTAGAACTCTAGTTTTTCTATTTGCATGCTAACCTGTAAAAAATAGAGACTCAAATTTGCTTCAGCCCAAGACCCTATTGCTAGAGGAGGGATAGTGTCCTCCTGTTTCTAGAGGTCTGAAACTATATTTTAAGAGTCCCCCTAAAATAGGAGTCTAAATAGAAGGCCCACTGGAGTTTTTTTTTTTTAATTGAGCTCCTAAAAATTAGAATATGAGACCTGTTTAGAGGGTCCACTTGGAGTTGCTCTTACTATCTCCATTTTTAGTTTGTATGATCATTTGACTCCAATTTACATATACATCCATATTTCTTACATTTCACAATACCGCCAAATTCATCTTAGGTTAATCAAGCTTTGTTCTTTTACCTGGTACACACTTTCATTCTCTTTGCCACCAAGTTAGTTAATTATTACTCACTCTGATCCAGTTTATAAGACAATTCAACATGGCATAGTCTTATACATTACACTTTGATCAAATTAATTGTTAAAGAATATAAGGTTTAAACCTTGATATGTGTGCGCGCCTTGTAAAAAGGACCAGAAGGAGTATCATTTTGGTGAGATAACCTATTCGAACAATGGGTCAAGTCTAAAGTTTAAACAATTCGAACTCAGGAAAAATCAAGTGTTTCCACACATCTAACTCCGAGTCAAAGAGCACTCAAACTTGGATAGTTAGGATTCTTGCCCATGATTCTTGTTTTAACTAGTCACACTAAGTTACCTTATCTCGAAATTTCCAATTGTTACATGCCTATAAAGTTGGACATATTGTGAACCAAGAGTTGGTTTAGATTCTTTATAACTTGCTTTTCTGAGTTAAAATTCCTCGATTAGAACCACATTGTGTTTTATCTTTTAGTGATAAAGTGTTGTTGACAACGTGACTGTTGTAATGACTTGGTCAATCTATCGACCATGTATCTGGATGATCAGATGAGTGTATTTATGTTAGAGTCTATCATATATGTTGGAGAAAACAAATCCGGTCATTTCCTCTAAGTAATGTTAGCCTACACGCTACACAGTACACGGTCGGTCACCCTTCGTTTAGCAAATAGTCAGATTATACGTCTAATTAAACGGGCCAAAAAATAGATTACGCGAGATTAAATGGATTAAACGGCCTATACGGGCAACACAATTGACTACTGAGTAGCGTTTAAACACCGTGTAAATAGCATACACGGCCGTGTAGGGGAACGGGGCCTAAGTTGCAGTGCATGCAAAAACAAAATAAAATTAAGCTGATCTTTTTTCATAATAATCTTTTTGCTTGATAATGCTTTTGAAGACTTTAAGGTCGCAAGCTAAGGTACAGCCATGGGATTTCTAGAATCTGGAAAAAAATTCTCAAAATCCTATATCCCATCTAAATCAGGCTAGAAGTTTCATAGATTTTAAAATATGTATACATAATCCAATAAAACACATTAGATTTTTTATGCGCTGATATATCCAAATGAAAAATAAGAAAAATACAGAGTAGCCACACTTTTGTGGCCAGCTTTTGCCTATAAAAAGAAGCAGCCGGTTGCGGTCGTGTCTCCACCAAAACCATCCCCCGAAGTCCGAAGCCAAAAAACCAAAAGAAGCTAAAACCATGGCTGGCATGCCCAAGACCGTGCTCCTCGGCTTCCTCTTAGTCCTTGCTCTCGCGGCGACCTCGACACCGGCGGTGGCCACCACGCTGACGCTCCACAACCTGTGCCCGTACCCCGTGTGGCCGCTGGTGACCCCGAACACCGGGTTCCCGGCCATCTCCGAGAACACGGGCCGCCTCGACGGCGGCGGGCGCGGGCTGGTCTCCTTCCGCTTCCCGGACAGCTTCTGGGCGGGGCGCGTGGTGGCGCGCACGGGCTGCGGCAGCGGCAGCTCCGGGCATTCCGGCTGCGAGACGGGGAGCGCGCCGCCGGCGACGGTGGTGCAGCTGGTGGTGCACGCGGAGGGGCAGCAGGACCTGGCGGCGTACAGCGTGAGCCTGGTGGACGGGTTCAACGTGCCGGCCGTGGTGAGCCCGCAGGCGGTGGGCGGCGGGCAGTGCCCGGCGCTGGGGTGCGCCGCGGACCTCAACGCCGGGTGCCCGCCGTCGCAGCGCGTGCCCGGAGCGGGGGTGCCGTGGTGGCGTGCAGGGGCCCCGCGGGGTATTTCAAGGAGCGGTGCCCGCTGACGCGCACCACGGCCACCGACGTTGAGCCCGTGCCGCAGCGGTGCTTCGCGCCCGGCGAGCTCAAGGTCGTCTTCTGCCAGTCTGCCATGGTGAACGCCGCCGCCGATGACGCCGGTGAGCTTGGGCGCATCCGCACCGTCGTCGCGGACAACTAGAGCTAGCTAGCTACGTAGCTGCGCCGGCCGGTGATTACTGGTCATCAGTTGAAGGGAGGAGAGGAGACGCCGGGCCTCTGTGATTAGTGCGTAATAAAAGTAGATTAACTAGGTAGTAATTAAGCTTGTGTGTTAGTGTTACTGTTGAATGGAGGCACTAGTAAGACTGTGTGTGTGTGTGTGTGTGTGTGTTGTGTGTGGGGTACTAGTAGTTGTCATTGGCTTCGTTGCCAAGTGTCCGGCCGGCAGTGTATTGCAAGTGAATAATAGCTGCGACATGTGTCATTTCCCTTGTCATGCCATGCGCGTTCTTGAGTCTGAGTGGCATCGTACATGCGAGCACGATGGCAGTCATGCACTGGCGCGAGGTGGACGAACAGTATAGCCCTGTTCGCTACTTGGTGGGCTGCTTATTCAGCTACTTGTTCGGCTACTGTAGTGGTTTAGAATCTCACAAAGCTGCTGTAGAAACAGCCAGCACTAGCCGGCTTTTATCCAGCCGGAAGTGAATGGATGGGTGGGCGTACGGGAACGGGAAATGTTGTCGGTTTCCGTAGTGGTGTGAATCCCAGACCAAAGTGATGGTAACTAGATTTTGCCACAAAACGCAATTGATGACAAGAACGGACATGATTGTCTATAACATGGGATTAGATTTTTTGATTATCTATATATACTCTTATACTCCGTATTATAAAGCTAACTCTACTAGTTATTTTCTGTCAACATACAAGCTATTCATCTCATTAGTCTATTATCTGATGTATTTATAGCTAACTAGTATTTGTAATTATATGATCTATACATGTCAGTAGGACACGTCATCCACTAATATGAATTTAGTTGTTCATATCTATGTGCTTCACCATTGACTAACATTAATTAATTTATAATTATCTATCCTTTTGTATAATTAGTTTTACTAGAAAAAGTGCCGTGCGTTGCAACGGGAGGAAAATAAGCCTTATCATCTATGTGTTGTTTTGTCGTGAAAGCTATAGTTTCCTATTTACATCATTATATCTTTATTGCATATACGACATTATGGTATAAAAGCCTATTCACTCTGAAAATAAGTGCATATCTCATTTATTAAGGAGTCAAATTTGTATATAGAAAATACTATAAATATTTTTATCTCTAAATAAATTTAGTATAACTAATCTAATGATGATGCTTATTACATGTCATAAGTATTAGTATATTTTTCATACATATTTAGTTAAATTTAGAAAAGTTTGACTCATCATCGATAAACAAAATGTGTACTTATTTTGGGACTGGGGACAAAAGGACACGGTGAAATAAAAATTGAAAAAATAGAAAAAGAAAAAGAGTCAGATTAATGTTCGTGGATCGGAATATATGGGAAGAAGGCACATGCACGACAAAACACAAACATCGTCTGGTTTAGTTTGGCGTGAAAAAAGAGAGAAGTAGTAGCGGATGCCGGTTGAAAAACAATGACATGAACACGTAGGGATCAAAGACTTATTAGTATAGGTATAATAAAAATACAAATACAAATACATCCTTTCCTATTTAGTTTAGGATTTCTATTAAGGTATTAGCAAATCTAGCAGATGACATATCCTAATAAATCCATCCAAGAGTTTCATTTTTTTTGTCTTTCCAATAATAGAAGTGTTTTCATGTAAGAATTTTGGAAAACAAAAACAAAATGGAAATCAATAAAAACATTTTTCTACAAATCTAGTCAATCGAAGTTAATAATGTTTGACTTGCACCCTTTTTGGGAACGAAGGGAGTACATTGGCAAATCTAGCAGAGAGGACATATCTTAAGAAATCCATCCAAGAGTTTCTTTATTTGTGTCTTTCCAACAATAAAATTGTTTTCATCTAAAAGGTTTGAAGGTGTCCATATTAAATACAAAGAAATTATGGAACGAAAAGGAGTAAATTAGCAAATCTAGCAGAGGACATATCCTAACAAATCCATCCAAAAGTTTCATTTATTTGTGTCTTTACAACAATAAAAATGTTTTCATCTAAAAGGTGAAGGCATAATAACGTTCAATACAAAGAAAATTATGTTGAATATCACCAAACCTTGTGCGGTGCAGTGGTAAGCCTGTATTGTTTGGGTCAAGAGACCGAGTTCAAAACATGTTGAGGCAATGTATTTTTTGTTGTTTTTTTCACGCCCGCCCACATGGGTTCAGGTGAAGTGGGCCGCAAGTGGTTGGTGGGCCGGTTTGGTGGTGGGTTCATTTGAGTGGCCGAAAGGAGGTGAATTTGGGCCGGTTTGGTAGTGGGTTCGGTGAGTGGCCGAAAGCAGGTGAATTTGAACCGGTTGCTAGTGTGAAATTTGGATTGGACAGTTAATCAGATTTGAATCGGCCAGACGAAAAAAATAGCAGAAATTTTACCTCTTTATTAATAGATATAGATTTCAAATAAATCATTAGACAACACGCTAGGTATGTTTCTAGAAAGGAAAAAGTCTATATCACCCTCTGAACTATGATGGGTGGAACACTTTACACCCTCAACTATAAAACCAGGTATTTTACCCTACGAACTTTTAAAGCTGGTTAAATTATCCCATAGAGCGGTTTTGAGCGGTGGTTTTGCTACTGATAGCGTGGTTTTGTCTTTTTTTTTTTTATTTATTTAATTTGAATCTTTGAAAAATCATAGTAAATTATAGAAAATCATAAAATAGAAAATCTAATTTTGTTGGACTCCACATGAGTAGATCTACACAGCGAGCATATAATATGTTATGTTTTAGTACAAATTTTTTCTTTGTAACTTTAGATCTATGATTTTCTATAATTAAATAGAATAATTCATAGCCGAACTTTCTGTGGTCCAATTATGGTGAAATTTTTTTATGGTAGGCTAATTATTGTATGCTTGATCTCTAGTAAAAATTTCATATTCATTGAATAACGTATAACTTAGTTATAAATTTATTTAGGTTTATGCTTATTAAATATAAATAAATTTATAACTATGTTATACATGATTCAATGAGTATAAAATTTTTACTATAGATCAAGCATATAATAATTAGCCTACCATAAAAATTTCACTACAATTGGACCATAGAAACTATGGCTATGAATTATTCTAATTAATTATAGAAAATCATAGATCTAAAGTTACGAAAAAAAGTTATACTAAAAATAACATATTATATGCTCACTATGTAGATCTACTCATGCAGAGTTGAAATAAATTGGATTTTCTATTTTATAATTTTTGGTGATTTACTATGATTTTTTAAAGATTCGACCAAATAAATAAAAAAAGACAAAACTATGCTAGTGTAGCAAAACCACCGCTCAAAACCGCTCTAGGGGTAATTTAACCGGTTTGAAAAGTTCAGGGTGTAGAATTTCTGGTTTTATAGTTGAGAGGGTAAAGTGTTCCACCCATCATAGTTCGTGGAGTGATATAGACTTTTTTCCTTTTGGTTAGAAGTTCTTTATCTAAAACTGTTTAGCCCTAAATATTTATTTCAAATTATCAGATTTTGAAATTCAAATATTTGAACATTTCAACTGATCTGGATGGAGATATACATCAAAGTCATAGCATTTGATGAGATCTAAAATTTGTAACTAAAGCTTTTTTATTTAACATCATTTAGGGGCTAAAATATTCATTACACGACAAAAATAGTCACAAAGGATTATGTGGTGTATTGGTATAAGAAAAAAAGTCTACATTACCTCTCTTAATTTTTGCAAAAGTTTATTTTTTCGTGCTGAATAGAGAGGTGGTTTATCCAATTTTATAGTTAAGAGGGGAAAAATAGACTTTCACAAAAGTTGAGAGAGGTAATTAGACTTTTTTCTTGGTAGAATGGGGACACATGAGGCAAGAGGTTATAGGCTTGAATCTTAGTAAACGCACACAAATGAATTATGACTTACCATGAAAATTGCTTTACTATTTTTGTTTTTTTTTTTCAAAATCATTTAAAGACTAGCCTCAAGATGTCTAGCAAGCGCACGCGATGTCGGCCATTGCTGCTTGTCCTAGCTAGGACTAAAAAGAAATGTTTTCCTTTTTAATTTTGTTTTTTTTGAAAATTATTTATAGATGCTGTCCCGGCGTCTGCTTTTGCAAATTGAGAACCACTAATCGACTATTATAAAAGGGTTCTCCAGACGTGGTCATTTTCTATTTGCAAAACGACCTCTGAACCCCTTTTTTGAAAATAAGTTTAGAAGAAGTTTGCACAGATCTAGATAACACAATATTCTACATCCGATCCATGCAATATTGCAAACTTTGAATTCTAAATCGTTTTCCAAATACCAATGGCAATGTCACTCCAAACACAAATATTTTTAAACCTTTCTTAGTTCTACACATGAATTTTATACTTTCGCTGTTGTCGGTGTTTCGTGAAAGCACCAACTAGTAAATTTATAGATGCGCGTTTATGCCCGGATGGTTCGCTAAGAGGACACGGGAAGTATACTGGTTCAGGCGAGAGGCCCTATGTCTAGTTCGAAGGAGTCGTGTTACTTAGCGGCGGTTCGTAGTAAGGGTTACAACCGGTTCGAGAGAGGGAGGGGCTCCCAAATCTCTGTGTGTGTGTGCGAGAGTTTTCGCTATTGGTTCGAGCTTGTTTTTTAGGTGGCTCGCCCCCCCTTTTATAGATCAAGGGAGGTACGGCCTTACATGAGGAAGTATGGGTGTGCCGTGTAGAGAAAGAAAAAAGGACAATGGTGGAGTGGCGCGTCTGCCCTCCTGGGGTCGGGGCGTCATTCTTGCGTCGCACACGCCGGTCGTCGGTAAGGTCTCGTCGCTGGAGTGTCTGCCCATGCCTTAACAAAGGATCGGAGAGGCTAAACTCACGGATAACGAGCCAGCTCGGCTCGTTACGGCTCGGGCTCGTTATTTACCTCTAACGAGCCGAGCTCTAACGAGCCGAGCCAGATGAGCCGAGCTCTAACGAGCCGAGATGTAACGAGTCGAGCTCGAGCCGAGCCATTAACGAGCGAGTCGAGCGAGCTAGCGAAGTTTTGAGTTTTTCGTCTAGCCTTACATGTGGCCCCGCTCCATCCCTCTAAATCAAGGATGCAAGTTCAAATTATTTTGGGTCACTTGGTTTGTTAGAGCTCGGCTCGTTATGAAAACGAGCTAGCAGACTGGCTCGGCTCGGCTCGGCTCGCTCGTTAGCTCGCTCGAGCTAACGAGCGGCTCATGAGCCGACCGAGCCTGGCTCGTTATAAATCGAGCTAGCTCGTTATAAACGAAATGGCTCATTATAAAACGAGTCGAGCTCGAGCCGAGCCATTAACGAGCGAGTCGAGCGAGCTACCGAAGTTTCGAAGTTTTTCGTCCGTGCTTAGGCTGAGCAGCTTGATTAGAGTGTTAGGAGTATTATCCTGGAGTTAATGATTATGTACGGCTTGGGGATGGATCAGGATGGACGGGCCGTCCGGTTGTCACCCGGCAGGCGATTAGACGCCGAGCCACGCCTGTTCTTAACCAACAAAGGCGGTCAAGGGGCGGGCCACGCCCGTCCGCCAACGATGCCGTTGATGCCAAGGCCCACGCCTTGTAAGGCGCACAACCCGGTCAAGGCGCTCCTTGCCTATGCCTGCGCGGGCGCAGACGAGTGAACGCGTCCTTGACCGGTCGTATGAGTCACGTGGTCGTGGTCCAGGCGTGGGGGGCGTAAGCCTCGGGTGGCTTCTCCGCGAAGGCACCGGGCCGGGTCGGCGAGCCGCAGCCTCCCGGGTCACGACCCCGGGAACCCTCTTGTCCCCTCAGGGGTCGTGCGAGTCATTCGCCTCGAGGGGCCGCGTCCCTCCGTGGCGGGCGCGGTTTTGCCCAGGCTCGCCACGCCCGCTAGCGGGCTCGGAGTGTTGGCCCGCCCGATCCGGCTTTCGTAGGGTGGCCATGGGCCGCTTATGGCGTGCTTTAGTCTTATTTAGTGGGGGCTTAACAGGCCGGTAGTTTGGCCCCCAACAGTAGCCCCCGAGTCCTTGTAGGTGTGGGCCCACGCCTGCAGGGACTTGAAGACGAGGGTCGTGGTAGTTTCTCCGGTGGGTGCGTGCGAGCGCACCCGCCGGGTGTAGCCCCTGAGTCTCTGGGAACGTGGGCCATGTCCTCAGAGACTGAAACGTGCATTTCGGGGTAGTGGGTGCGTTGGTTTTGGTGCGTCGGATTAATGACGCCCCTGAGCCGTTGGGCAGGCGACGGGACGCGACGGTCGGGCTTCGGAGCCTGCGCCTGTGTTTATCCGGGGGAGGTTTGAACGCGGCACCCTGCCTCGAGCCCGGTGTCGGAGTTAAAGCGGTGGGCGACGGGAAGGCGGGGTGTCGGGCGGGAAGACGATGGATCTTCCCGCCGCTAGGTCGCAGCAGCCCTTGGGGTTTCCACGGCCCCTATAAAAGGGGTCGTGGTGCTCGACCTTCCCTCACCCCTACCTTTGCTGTCCTTCTTCCTGCCTTTGCTCCCGTTCCCACTCTTCTCCTTCCTTGTTCCCGTTTCGTTTGGTTGTCGTCATGGAGAGGGGGATGCCGGCGAGGAGGACCCGTTCGGAGGTGTCAGTGGCGTCGCCGGCCCGCAACGTGCGTGGCCGGGGGGTTGGTGGAGACCGGCTATACCGTACTTGCCGGCTTTCCTCGGCGGGCTATGTCCCCGCTTCCTTCCGGGCGGTGGCGGGGTTGTCCGTTCCTCCCCCGGCGGTGGTGGAGCCATCGGCCCCGCCACTTCGCTCGGCGGGGTGCCCTCGGCGCATCGCCGCCCTTGAGGCGGAGGTGGTGGCGCTTCGAGGAGGAGAAGCGTCGCCCGCCAGCAGCCGGGAGGATGCGGACCGCGCCTGCGCCGTAAAGGGCCCCCTTTGCTCGTCTTTTTGGCTCGTTCCTTCTTTTTGTCTTCTCTACTCGATGTTCCTTGGCGTTCTGTAGAGGCTCACTTTGGCGGAGATGGAGGCCATGGCGGCGGCCGGGACGGAGCTTCGCCGACCTCGCCCACGCGCTGTTGGCGGCGTGCGCGAGCGTCTCGAGATGGCGAATGGTCGGTGTCCACGCTGGCCGATGACGCGCGATCCACCTTGCAGGCGTTCGCAGGCGGGCGATGGTGGAGGTGCACACCGGCGCCGATATGACCCGACGTCACCGGCTTCCCCGCCGGCCAGTCCCTGGAGGACTACGCCGACCAGCTCCCGGAGTACGAGGACGCGGCGGGGGTCGCGGTGGAGCTCTCTTCGGTGGACCAGATCCTGGCCGGGGAGCTGTAGGCCTGGTGTTGACGGTGGATAACGTCAACTTTTATTAGAACTTTAGACACAAAAGGATACACGAATACACACTAGTCTAGGGTTTTTTAAAAGAGGGATTAGAGTACATAATTATCACGAAACGTAACCGCGAAGTCAAAACACCGTCATTGGGCTCAGGAAGCATCTAGAAGACACCCGAAGCAACGGGGCCCGCAGAGGAGACAAAGTGGGGCCGGCCGGCCCCACCTTGGGGCCGCCTGGTGCCCCCCTGCTAGGGTTTGGGGTCGCCTTCTGGAGTCTTCCTTTGGTTAAGTCAGTTTGATCCTGCGGCGCACGTCGATCTCACCGGGCTATAAATAAAGGGGCAGACCCCCCTCCCTGGAGGCATCAAGTCATTTGGAGATCAAGCCATCAAGAGCCTTCTCTAGTTCATCAGAGCCTCTCTAGTTTATAGCTTAGCCTAGTTAGATTAGAAGTAGAAGAGTTCTAGTTCTTCAGCGGGATCCGGAGCCCCTGACGTCTGTCTGGAGCGCGGAGTTCGGTATAGTTCTAGTACCTTTCTCTTATTATATTCAATATTATGATTCGGACAATATTGTTCTTAATCTCTTATATATTCTTAATTGCAGTAGTCATTGTCTACTTTGATTATATGTCTAGGATAGTTGGTTTGATCTTATTGAATTCATGTAATTGCTCGTATAGCGTTTATCTAATTGATCGTTGGGTTGATGATAGACAATATGTAGACGCGGTGTCTAGATATCTTGTTTATCTGCTTGAGTGCACCCCGACGATGTGCCGGGACGTGTGGTAGTCCATGCAGGTGACAAGCTGCGTTGGTTCCTCCGTAGTCCACCCTCCGTGCACGTAGGACTAGCATGGGGCACGATCGCGAAGTTAGATGATGATGACTGTTTTACATCCTTCCTAGTTGATGCCTCTTTACATGTGATCATGATGTAGGATTAACTTAACAATGATTGCTAGATGTAATTGCACTAATTAAAGTTATTCATTGATGTAGTTATTGAATTACCTTAGTATTTATTCCCGAGTTTATCCATTGGCTAGCTATTACTATGACTAGAAGAGCTCGATGTTTATCTATTTATGATGACTGATCATTATTATCATATATCTTTTATCACGTGACTTATCCCTGTTATGAGTAGGATTCTAGTTATAGTTTACCTTTCACATCAATAGTATAAGTTGTAGTTATAAGTCCTACTAAGTCCTTCCCAGTGGTATAAATATAAGTCGACAACTTTGGTAGAACTCCCTAGACAAAATGCTACAATGGTATAATTATCTGTTTGCTTGCAGAACCGTTCTTAGTTTATATCGATATTTCTTCCTAGTCATAATGATTGATACATATATATATAAACCTATATTTTATCCTTAGCATATACAATTAGGGATGACAACCTAGTTAATGCTTAGGGATATTGGTGAGAGATAAAGTGGCTAGTTGTTAATGACAAGTTAATTTCATACCATGTGTTTCTAATCTTGTTAATTAGTAATAACGTTAGAAATACCAACACACAGGGGACGGCGTTCTTGCCTCCCTCCCCTCTATTCTAAAAAAAAAAAATCTTATGTAATGTAGAAGGGGGATCAATAAATAAAATCTTTTGTTAGTATGTGTTCGTGCATTAATCTTTAAATTATATAACTCACAACATCAAAAAAGAGAGAAATCGCAAGAACGATTGAGCAAGCGTAAATGGTACGTTCAGAGAATCGACCTCCCCCCGTGCGGGGGAGGTCGGCCTAGTTCGTTCGTTTCGGGGTCGTAATTGCGTGCACGTTTCCGGGGGGCGTGCCGTACGTGCTTCCCCCCAGAATTTATTTTAGTTTATTGTTTCGGACATTTCTGCCCTCGAGCCCCCGGCGCCCCTGCGTCTGCGTGGGCCCGGTCTGGGGGTCGAGCCTTCTCCCCACGCGACCCTTTAGTGGGGTCGGAGGAGGTGGACAACGCTGTGCCATCCGATCGATTGGGTCGAGGCGCAGTGTCCGGCGAGCTGCTAGCGGGTAGTTCAAGTGAGGCCCAGGTTCCCGGCCTTTGCGGCGCGCGGTGTGACCAGCCCAATAGATCCAGGTAGCCGATTCATACTTTTTCCAAGCTGTCCGCGGGCTCGTGGGCTCGATGCCTTTTTCGCAAAATTTTTCGAATCAGAGATCAACCTTGGACTCGAACATGGCCCGAGAAAGCCCTAATCACTTCGCGTGCTCAGGAAATTAGGCCGCTAGTGGGCTTCTTTCTCGGGTCGCCCCTCACTCCGTTGGTCCGGGGCGGCCGTGACCCCTCCGCGGGCAGGCCTGCGAACCCCAGTCCTGTTTTCGGACCTTGTTACATTTGAGTACAGGAATTTAAGCGTTACATGAAGCGAGTAAAGCGGGATGACGGTAACGTGCGCGATAATTTAGTCGAGAGGCGTGTTCACGGGTCTACCGATCGTGGCCGAAGTTATGGCCAGGTGAGTTAGTAGCCGTCGTCGTCGTCGTCGTTGCCGTAGTCGCTGAGGAGATAGTCATAGATACCGAGGAAGTGGAGCAACGCTTCAGGGTCTTGGAACTTGTCGTCGTCGGACGGGACATCGCGGGTGCCGTGGGGCTGGTTGCTGTCGTCGTTCCTTGGGCTGCACTGGCGGCGGCGGTTGTCGTGGCGCCGGGGCGGGGGAGCGTTGGGGGGAGCGTTGGGGCCCCTTCTTCTTGGACCGTGGCCGGTGATGCCGAGTGTCCCGGTTCTCATGGCGGCCCTTTCTCCTGCATCGCGCGCCGGAGCGAGCTAACCTGTTGTCGTTGTCGTGTCGGGCCGAGTTGTTGTCGTGGAGGCGCAGGTCAGCGAGCGACGCGGAGATGGCGTCGGCGTCGATGTTGGGGGGAGGAGCATAATGTCGTAATCCACCCCGACGCTGATGAAGTTAAGATTCCCGAATCGGACATGGGTGCCCGGAGGGAACTGGAGATCGTTGGGTTTGGCCATCCGGATCTTTGGGTTTGGAGACGAAACGCGCAAGGCCCCTACTGGCGGGCGCCAGCTAACCGGTGTTTCGTGAAAGCACCAACTAGTAAATTTATAGATGCGCGTTATGTTCGGATGGTTCGCTAAGAGGACACGGGAAGTATACTGGTTCAGGCGAGAGGCCCTACGTCCAGTTCGAAGGAGTCGTGTTACTTAGCGGCGGTTCGTAGTAGGGGTTACAACCGGTTCGAGAGAGGGAGGGGCTCCCAAGTCTCTGTGTGTGTGTGTGCGAGAGTTTTCGCTATTGGTTCGAGCTTGTTTTTTAGGTGGCTCGCCCTCCCTTTTATAGACCAAGGGGGGTACGGCCTTACATGAGGAAGTATGGGTGTGCCGTGTAGAGAGAGAAAAAAGAACAATGGTGGAGTGGCGCGTCTGCCCTCCTGGGGTCGGGGCGTCCTTCTTCCTTGCGTCGCACGCGCCGGTCGTCGGTAAGGTCTCGCCGCCGGAGTGTCTGCCCATACCTTAACAGTGATCGGAGAGGCTGAACAGTTGATTAGAGTGTTTGGAGTATTATCCTGGAGTTAATGACGCTATACGGCTTGGGGATGGATCGGGATTAGACGTCGAGCCACGCCCTGTTCTTGACCAACAGTGCGGTCAAGGGCCGGGCCACGCCCTGCTCTGGCCAACAGTGCCGTTGATGCCCGCGTCCACGCCTTGTGCTGGCGCACAGCCCGGTCAAGGCGCTCCTTGCCCATGCCCTGCACGGGGCGCAGACGGAGTGAACGCGGCCTTGACCGGTCGTACGAGTCATAGGGTCGTGGTCCAGGCGTGGGGCGTAAGCCTCGGGTGGCTTCTCCGCGAAGGCACCAGCGAGGGGTCGTGCGAGCCGCGGCCTCCCGGGTCACGACCGGGGAGCCCTCTCGGCCCCTCAGGTGTCGCGGCGAAGTCGTTCGCCCCGAGGGCCGTGTCCTCCGTGGCGGCACGGTTTTGCTGTGGGCTCCTGCCACGCCCGCTAGCGGGCTCTGGAGTGTTGGCCCGCCTGGTCCGGCTTTCGTAGGCCGGCCATGGGCCGCTTATGGCGTGCTTTAGTCTTATTTAGCCGGGGGCTTAACAGACCGGTAGTTTGGCCTCCGACAGCTGTCTCAAAATATAAAGTTTATAGGAAGTTTTGAGAAGGAACGCAGCATGAGTTGTAATCTGAAAAACCAGAGGCACGACTAACAAATCCACGGGACATGGGCCACGGCCCTAGAGCGTGGAATCGCCTCCCGTTGGTTGCTGGATCGCTGCGTGGTTAAGACTTAAAAGAAGCCCATGGGCTGGCCCCTGCAAGGCCTCTTCATGACCCGTCAACAGCTGGAAAAGCAAGTTTTAGTACCGTACTGCTCATGAAAAATGAGAGCAGCGGGAGGGAAACATACAAAAGATGAGGCAGGGCTACTTTGATCCATACTTACCTGGACGGGGTCTATAGCTGATCAAGAAGAGTCATGGCCTAAGTTAGTGGCCTCTATTGCACTTGGGAGGAGCACTAGCTTACCATCTCCTCAAGTAGGAGAGTGGACGTCATAATTTGTGGTAGAGGGGGTATGCGTTCGCGCGGCCCCTACCAAATTAATTCTTAAACCTTTTATTATTATTTATTATTATTACTTCATATCTCACTAGTAGTGTTTGAGATAATAATAAATTATCTCTGTTTTTATTTTTTTTTTTTACTTTTGAGTCTGATCTAAGTGAACTTATATTTTATTAAATTGTATACTGGTTTGTTTGTTAATAATTTGAGTTTATAAATACTAGTTTGTTAATAATCTCAAAACATGAAGCGGTATTCTCATTCCTAATTCCTAATGCGTAGCTATGTCAGCATGGGCTTCAACGCTTTGGGTCCATGTAGAGGCTGGGAAGTGATGCCGTCCAGGGCGGCAAATGTCCTAGCCTGTCAAAAACCAGAATGGTCCTCAGCTATTCAGGCCGTCAGCCTGGCGTGCCTAAGAGCATTTTAATACTAGTACGTTTTAAACATGGTTTTACGGTTGAATGGCCTGATCTTCTTTCTTGTTCGAGTAGAAAATCCAAACAAGCATCTTCTTCCAATCAAAGTGAAATTTATAAGCCATATCCAAAAGGAATCATCATGTATAGAAACTTCAATATGTCAATTTCCAATTTATTATGACTCCTTCCTTGAAGAAAATGTCACAACATTGGCGTTCTCAGTGGATTCACTTGTGCATACAAGAATCCAACTTATAGCACTTGTAAAAGAAATACTAATCTGCTCCAAAATTACTAAATTTAGGTAGGTTTGCTAGGGCAAAACATGGATTCCCGATTTTACTTCAAAAAAGAAAAAACATGGATCCCGATACCCGGATGGACGGCCCATGCCGGCCCGGCCCGCTCGGCGCTCGCACTTCTCCCTAGTCCCGCCCATCCATCCAAGCGTTCTGCACACACTGCGGCTGTGGACTGTGGTCTCTGGATACGCGCGCCGCCACTCCAAGCCTCCCTTGCTCCCGCCACCGCCGCTGACCATGGGCAGCGCCGCCGCCGCCCTCGCCGCCGCCGTCCTCCGGGAATCTGACGCAGGACGAGCTGAAGCGCGTGGCGGCGCACCGCGCGGTGGAGTTCGTGGAGCCCGGCATGACGCTGGGCCTGGGCACGGGCTCGACGGCGGCGCACGCGCTGGACCGCCTGGGCGACCTCCTCCGCGCGGGCGCGCTGCCCGGGGTCGCCGGCGTGCCCACCTCGCTCAAGACGGAGGCCCACGCGTCCCGCGTCGGGATCCCGCTGCTCCCGCTCGACGCCGCCTCGGGCGCCCGCATCCGCCTCTCCATCGACGGCGCCGACGAGGTCGACCCGGACCTCAACCTCGTCAAGGGCCGCGGCGGGTCGCTGCTCCGGGAGAAGATGATCGAGGGCGCCGGAGAACGGTTCGTCGTCATCGTCGACGAGTCCAAGCTCGTGCCGAGGCTCGGCTGCACGGGCGCCATCCCCGTCGAGGTCATCCCCTTCGGCGCGCCGCACACGCTGGGCCTTATCCGCAAGGTGTTCGACGGAGTTCCCGGCTTCCACGCCAGGCTCAGGACGGTCCCCGCCGCCAAGGGGGACGGGGATGGCTCGGACGCGCCGTTCCGCACCGACAACGGCAACTACATCGTGGAGATGTTCTTCGAGGACGGTATCCGCGGCGACCTGAGGGACATCAGCGACCGCCTGCTCCGGATCACCGGCGTCGTCGAGCACGGCATGTTTCTTGGCATGGCCACCACCGTCATCGTCGCCAACAAGGACGGCACCGTCGCAGTCATCAACAAGAAGTAATAATCTACAAGTAACCTGTCTGTATGTGAGCGTATCGTGTCCAACTGTCCGTGTCTGATCCAGCTACCCCATGTATCTGCTCATTACCGTGGTGTAACCATCATCTTGTTTAATCATCTGGTATCTTTGCTACTGGTGATTCCAATATATCTTATTTAGCGTCCTTCCAATATTATCACACGTTGCTTCTGGACTTCTGATGATTCTCATACTACTACCTCCGGTAAGATTGATGTTTCAAACAACAATAGTGACTTGCTTCTAGCTTATTATATAGCTGTCTAAAATGTCAGCTTTTGCTGATCGGAGGGAGTATTAATTGAACAAGCTACTTTTGTTTTATGCTAGTGAATCACCGGATTGCAATTCTGGCTGATTGAAACAGTATTAGTCTTCCTGATATCGATGGTCTTAAACACACCCAAATGAGTACTTTTTTGCCATATGCTCTCCTATTTCTGTAGGTTCAGTTTCTTTCACATAGCTGTCCAATTGTCATATGTTCGCTTGTATTATCAGCCAGGGTTATCTGCCGTTTGAACAGTATTTTTCTCTCACACCAAATCAGCCGGCTTATATCACCAGCCGAACACCCTGATAGTGAAATCTGTTACTTCTCAGTTCAGTTTGTGCTAATCGATTTGCCCTTACCGTGTGTAATCCATTAAACGATTTGAAGTTTTCCTGATCCATTATGTATCTAATAGCCCAGCGGCAGATGGGTGAGCTATCCAGTGTTCCATCACCAAAGCACACATTCCTAGTGTTTTGTGCATAAATCTTTTATTAATTTCTTTTTCAGTATACTATGAGGATCTGATATTCCCTATGAATTTGAATTTGGTGCACAATTGAAATTTTGTTATTTTGTTTGACAGACCATCAGAATTCATGTTTGATTTCATTCCTTCATATTTATTGGAAAAAATTATGGTTATTAGCTAACCGATTCTGCTTACAGAAACTCATTTGAGGTTTACTTTTGTTTGTGTTATGATATTAGGAGTTAATTGCTGGTCCATAGATTTGGAAGGACAGAATGATGAGCGCTAGTACAATTTGCTCCTGGAAATTGATGCCAAGATGGCTGAAGAACCTTTCAGGCTTCTGACAGGCATGGATTTGTACAGTGCTCATGTGTTATTTATTTCTTTCGTCCTCGAAACAGATCGTGGACCCTGTGCTCGCACTATTTTGCCTGTTTATTTCAGTGGAAGGGGTGAACTTGCAGAGTGTCAGGTATTCCCATAAGTTAATTTCATTGACATTTGAAGGGTGTCATTTATATATATGCTTGTTTATGGGAATGTGCTATAAAGTTACAGCAAAAGTTAGCACAGATGCTGCCCCGCATTGCCAAAATTGTTTATTGTTTATTGATTAATGAGTTTCAAACTTTAAAATTTCTCCTCTGTGTTTGAGTGGTTCCTGATCCGGGTGGTTGTCTGCTCACAGGCAATAGCTGATCCCAAGAAACCAGCAGTGTGTGCCTGCGTATTGGCACATGCTGCTACCTCATGCTGAAGAAAGGCAAGTGGGAACAGCATGTCTGCAAGATATTTGATCCCCCTAGCATCCCTGAGGGAGAAGCTATATACTTTTGCACTTATTATATATGTTAATTAATTGCTTGGGGTTGATGATTGCCATGTCTGAAAGGTTTAGATGATATACATTTTCAATCTGATGAGCAGAAGTTGTTTCCCTGGCCAATAGCACGTTTTCCAGGTCAAATCAGGTGGAACAATGTATGCAGAAGGCTGATTATCTGCTCAGAGTGCTTCAGTCCTAAGATTTTCCTGTTTCTTGGTTGAAATTTGCAAACTACGCCAGTACATGAAGCCACGTTACAGTAGAATTGCTCTGTTTCATCTTTAGCATAGAAAAATAGGCAGACTATATATATTGCTTAGTCTTCTTATCATGTAATTTATTTTTATGTTTTGCATGAAATTCTGATCGAGTCAATTGTATATTTGTATGGAGAAGATATGTTTTCTTTAAGTGAAATGTATAACTCTCAGAGATTCCCTGAGAGCAAGGACTAGGATGAAAGGGGACAGCTTTTTCTCATATCGTCCTTCTACAGAGGTGCCTATTATGAGCATGATTTCTCATAAATTATTTATTTATTTTCAATTCTTGTCCTCTAACTAACTCTGTAATTTTTTGGCAATACAAATATTATTTTTCCTATGTCAAACTTGTCATTTTTTGACTAAATTATATATGTTAACCGTTACACAATAAATCTAGTATCAAAAGGGTTTTCTTATTGTCTCAACATATTTATTGTTGTAGATGTTAAAGCCAGGAAAGTCTGACTTTACAAAGCTACTAAAACATATTATTCAATATAAAATTGTAAGCACTAGTAGGTCAAGTACAAGCTCGAGCGTGGACCTTGTGCATTAATAACCAGTCAAATCCTTTCACCAAAAGAAAGAAAAAAACGAAACAAATAATCCATATTCGATCTATAGTCAAACGAATTATAATTTAGAGCGGAGAGACTATATGATTTTAGTCTAGATATTAAAAATCATATACTTCATCCATACTCAAAAAAAATCATTTTTAGATAGCGATACAGTATCCAAAGTATAACTTTGACTTCTTATTTCTATAAAAATATTTATTAAAAAGTGAGATATGTATATTTTTATGTTAGTGTTTTTCAAGATAATTCTATTTATATGGTTTTCATATTTCTAAACTCAACAACTTAAAAGTTATTTATGATTTAAATTCCTGATGTTTGATCTAAATCTTGTCTAAAATAATTTTCTTTTCGATTATGGAGGCAGTATACACTATTATCTATTCGAGGATGAAAAGAAATAGCTTTTCTCATATTGTCCTTCTATACAGAGGCACCTATTATGAGAATGATTTCTCATGAATTACTTATTTTTTCAATTCTTGTCCTCTAACTAACCTTGTAATATTTTGGAAATACAATCTTATTTTTCCATTCAAACTTTTCAACTTATGACTAAGTTTAGAAAATATATGCTGATTGTTACAATATCAATAAATCTAGTTACAGAATATTTTCTTAGTGTCTCTAATGAAGATATTTATTGTTGAACAAAGCTACTAACATATTATTCCAACTACAAAATTAGAAGCACTAGTAGATCAAACACAAGCTCAAGCGGGTACTTAGCGCATTACTCCTCTATCCTTGAAAGGTTCAACTTCAAAAGTTGTCTTAAGTCAATTTTTCAAAACCAAACTTCTACAAAAACAATAAGATTTATAATATCAAATTAGTACCATTCGATTTATCATATAATATATTTTCATAAGATACTTATTTTATATTATAGATATTAATGTTTTTTCTATAAAATTGGTCAAACTTAAAGTTTGGTGGCACAGATTCTACAAGTTAAAGCTTTCAGAAATGAAAAGAGTAATAACGAATTAATTCCTTTCTCGCCAAAAAGAAAGAGAAAAAACAAAACAAATCATCATTTTCGATCTAAGTGTATCTTTACTTCTTTAGCCTCCTGTTATAGCTGCAGCCGCCTGCATCCTGACCGTTGCCAAAGTCTTGCTGGCTGCTGCTGCATGCTACCATGCATGTCAGTATCCGAAGCACCAGATGCAATCATTAGAGCAACTTTAATAGATTCTCTATGTCCTTACTGTAAACAGAGATTTTGTTGAAAAAATACCTTCCAATAATTTTTCTAATTAGATATCCAAATATAGCCGTCATCTATTATTGTGGATTTCTAGCTAGCTAAAGATAGATAAAGAGTTCAACTCTCTAGGCACATAGACATAAAAAACAGTTGGAGGGTACAAATATATTATGTATAAAGCAATTTTACTAAAATAGCCTCACTAGTAATAAGTCAGAGAATAAGTTTTAGAAAAGACTCTTAGAGATACTCCCATTTTTTTCCTTCTCACATGTGACAACCAACCCCTGCAGCCATGGCAAAGCTCTAGATCACTTATGCAAGCAAGCGATGCCTAAGTAACCTTGTACCATTTTATACAACATAATATTATTTTGTTGCCGGTCAAATTTGTTAACTTTGACTAAGTTTATATAAAAATAAACTAACTAACAGTTTCCTATCCTAAGTTGCTATCTTTATTTTTTTTAGTAAAAACAGAAAAAAATCTTCTCCAATATCTCTTCATCCCATCTCGGGTTGTTATTTATCCCAAGTTGATAAAAAGAGCCTCCGCGCGTGCGTATATGCGTGCTCGATTCTGCCCGCACATCCATCCGTATCAGAAGAGGTGGAAAGACATAAACATAATTTTGTCTTTCTCTCAGGGTTCTTGATATAAGTTTTTAAAAGGTGGAAGAGTATAAACATAATTTTGTTTCTCTCACGATTAATGATGTAAAGATCTGGGTTTGGCAAGTGAATTATGCTAAACTATTGGAGATAAACTCTTTTTATTTGGCATATTTTTTAGGAGTTGGTAAAATATAAGATTTGCCAAGTAAAATATAGAAAACTGTTTTTTTTGAAAAAATATAGAAAACTGTTGAAGATACTCATGTACAATATCATTAAATGTACTACCCAAATATTTTTTTCTTGGCGTATACAGTATATCTAGCGAATATATTTAATGTTGTAGATGTTTGTACCTCTTATCTACAAATGTAGTTATTAAAGATAAGCCACTTTGACTTTGAATAAAACTAAGTGTACATACTCAACGGCTCCTCCACGGTGGCTTCTACTCTGCTTGTAAAAATGGTTCCGACTCCTCATATCTACACAAGAAAATATAGCTCCTTCTCGGAACAAGTCAGTGCATTACAAACTGGAACCACTAATAGATAAAAACACAAGCCCGACTCAGGTCCTATATATCACATATATTAACTATTCACATGCATCCTCCCTGGCGTATCTGTAGTCTATCTCTAATCTCTTGTTCTAGCTACAGCAGCCTGCTTGTAGGTATACCATCAGTACTCTATCACCAACCCCTTATATTCTTACATATAACCACAACCCCCTGGAGCCATGACATCACTCCAGCTCGCTTATTCCTAATGACCATGGTGTCGTCGTGTATCGCTGGGCTTCTCCTGCTGCTCGCCGCGCGTCGTCGTCAGGCTCGCCAAGCCTGTGGAGTACCAGTACCACAGATATGCGGTAACTCCTCTGTCTCCGCACGCATATAGCGCCCCGGCTGCCGACGTCGACGACGGCGGTCACGCGCAGGACGTCGCTGCGTCGTCGTCGTCGTCATCGGCTCTGCACGTCCGGCTGCTCCACCGCGACTCGTTCGCCGTGAACGCCACCCCAGCCGAGCTCCTCGCGCGCCGCCTGCAGCGGGACGAGCTGAGGGCAGCGTGGATCATCTCGAAAGCTGCTGATGCAAACGGTACGCGGGCCGTTGGGCTCTCCAGCGGAGGCGGGTTCGTGGCGCCGGTGGTGTCCATGGCGCCGATGAGCGGCGAGTACATCGCCAAGATCGCGGTGGGCACGCCGGGCGTCGAGGCGCTGCTGGCGCTGGACACGGGCAGCGACCTCACGTGGCTGCAGTGCCAGCCATGCCGGCGGTGCTACCCCCAGTCCGGCCCGGTGTTCGACCCGCGGCACTCGACGTCATACCGCGAGCTAAATTACAACGCGCCAGACTGCCGGGCGCTGGGACGATCCGGCCGTGGCGACGCTCGGCGCAAGACGTGCATCTACACCGTGGGCTACGGAGACGGCTCCACGACGGCGGGCGACCTCGTCGAGGAGACGCTGACATTCGCGGGCGGTGTCAAGAAGCCGCACATTTCAATCGGGTGCGGCCATGACAACCAGGGCCTTTTTGGGGCGCCGGCGACAGGGATCCTAGGGCTCGGCTGTGGCCCGAGGTCATTCCCGCACAAGATGGCCAGCTTTGACTACAACGGGAGCTTCTCCTACTGCCTGGTCGACTTCTTCTCCAACCCGGCGGGCACCGTCGTCTCCTCCACCCTTGACTTCAGCGACGGCGCCGCCGCCGGCTCCCCGCCGCCGATGTTCACCCCCACGGTCTGGAACCCTAACATGGGCACGTTCTACTATGTGCGCCTCATTGGCATCAGCGTGGGCGGCGTGCGCGTGCCGGGCGTCACCGAGCGCGACCTCCAGCTAGACACATACATCGGCCGCGGCGGCGTCATTCTGGACTCCGGCACCGCCGTGACGCGGCTTGCCCGCCCCGCTTACACAGCGTTCCGTGATGCCTTCCGCGCCGCGGCAGTGGACCTTGGCCAGGTCTCCATCGGCGGCCCCTCCGGCTTGTTCGATACGTGCTACACCACGGGTGGCGGGGGCGTGAAGGTGCCCACCGTGTCAATGCACTTCGCCGGCGATGTGGAGGTGAGGCTCCAGCCCAAGAACTACCTCATCCCCGTGGACTCCATGGGCACCGTCTGCTTCGCGTTTGCCGCCACCGGCGATCGTAGCGTTTCCATCATCGGCAACATCCAGCAGCAGGGGTTCCGCGTCGTGTACGACATTGTTGGCCAGCGCGTTGGGTTCATGCCCAATAGCTGCTGATTAGCATTCCGAGAGACCATGGATTTGTTGCATAATAGGATAGTCTCTTTCTTGAACCAACTTCTGTTTTGAGAACCAGCATCATCAGTAAGATTAATTAACAGCCCGCTATCAAGCCCTTTTTAGTCACGTATATTACCATTAGATGTGGCTACTGACCTTCAAGCGATTTTATTAGTACGCTAGAAAAATGTGCTAGGGCAATCTATATCTATATCTCTTATATATAAAGATAACTTTACTACATATTCTATCTAATTCCACGGTAATCCACATTATCAACTAATGTAGACCATGATTCCTACACTCATATGCTGATATATATCCATTCGTTCATCTAAGCAGTCCTCCAGTTCAACAACATCAACGCCCTCCTCTACGTCCCGGTCGCTTCTCCATTAAAACCATCCGGTTTCTACCACCAGAAAAAATGTGCCCGTATATTGTAACCATAAATTTGTGAAAATAAATCTATTAACGTTAATTAATCTATTATTAGCACATATTTACCGTAGCACCATATTATCAGATCATTAACTATTTAGGCGCAATAGATTCATCTCGCAAAATCTATTAACATTGATTAATCTATTATTAGCACATGTTTATTGTAGCACCATATTGTCAAATCATTAACCTGTTTAAGCTCAATAGATTCATCTCGCAAGTTAGCCTCAATCTTTATATAATTAGTTTAGACTAGATTTAATACTTCTAATTAATATCAATCATTCGATTGGGCATGTATTAAACTACATGTATTAAACTGGAACCAAACACCCCTACATTCACCACCTTCTCCACTAGTACAAAATTTATTAACCATCAAAATCAATTAACCATGACGGTTTTTTCAACCGCCTCGAAGCACACTCACTTTGCTTGCCATGGTTAATCTCATCAGCATTAACCGTGGTGATTGGTTTAATGTTGTCAAAAAAAAAAATCCAAAATATCAAAATTGTTGCAACTTTGAAGAATCAAACCCACAACCTCACACTTAGCACTTTGAAGTCCTACTACTACACTACTCACTTATTCATGTCTATATATAATACATTATCTTTTTTATATCAATATTTTATATTCTTATATTGGATATTTTAGCTACTAAATAAATTCAAATGAAAAAACTTTAAACTACAAAGTTTTAAATCTTGTCAAGTACTACAACTTTGGTATATGATGCATCTACATAAAAATAGTTTAAATTTTTCAAAAAAAAATTAAATTTTAAAACATGTGAACTTCAAACACTACATATTTAAGGCTCTAGAATACTTTAAATGAAAACCTTGCCAATATCAAAGATGTAGTTTAGGTCAAGCCACTAGAACTTTGCTATTAACTATGTAATCTTTTAAGAAATAAAAAAAATTAAATTTCAAAATCTATTACTTTCAAACACATACTCCCTCCGTCCCAAAAGATGTCGTTCTCGCTTCCCGAGAAACGGATGCCAGCAATTTTTATAAATAATAAATATCATCAATTAGTATCATAATTAATATTATTAAAAAGATTTTTTAGATCTAGTTTTTTAATAAATTTATTTGGAGATACAAATATTGTATGCATTTTCTCGCAAATCGAGTCAAACTTGTAGCATGAACACCCAAAAACGTCATCTTTTTTTGGGGCGGAGGGAGTATTTGGGACCCAAAACATCTTTCAATTTAAAACTTTTTAACTACAAAGTTATAGATTTTATTGAATACTATAACTTTTGTATAGACCATGTCAATATTTGAAATTATTTGATAATTTTAAATTTAAAATTTTAAAATCTGCACACTTACAACATTAGTTTGGTACCCTAAATGGCATCAATTCAAAAGCTTTTCAACTACAAAGTTTGTAGATCTCGTCAATAGGTATATTTTTTATATAAAGTTTATCTTTATCTGATTTTATATGAAAAATATACGAATTATTTTTCTATCGTAATCATTAACGTGGTGGCGGTTGCCTTAAAAGCAACCATCTTTAGCTATAGAAAGCAACCGCCACGGTTAATAGATCTATTAACCGGGCGGTTGCCTTTACTTTGAGGTAAAAACTCGTTAATCGTGGAAGAGAAGATCACTATACAAAAAAAGATTTTTATGGTGTGAGGAAAAATTAATTATGACGGTTGCCTTAAGCTGCCTACTGCGGTTGATCATTAATCGTGGTGGTTGTTTGGCAGGCGGCCAACCTTCGATTAATCCCTAATACTTAAAAGGCAAAATTTCTTGTGATAAAATCTTTCGTCCAACTAAGAGATTGACTCGGTTACCGTTTAGTTTTTTGTTTTCATATCAGACTGAAGAAGAGGAGAAACTAATAGCAAATAGTCTAGCCGTCCAACATACTTGTCCGTCTTGTTGTCAAAAAAAACATACTTGTCGGTCTCCTGTTCTCATTCCAAAACTCTTTATCCCCTCTTCTACATCTATTACCTAAAAATAAAGAGGCAAAATTTCAGTCCATTTTTCTGTCCATCCATTTATTTTGGTTGGTCTTTCTGAAATTATCTCTTTGATATATAAAGCCACATGTGGGGCGAGGAATCCTGTTTCATGAGGCTGCAATTCTGAGTCAAAGGCGGTATTTGACTCCTAACTACGTGCGTTGCAGGAAATTAAATAAAGTTGCATACAAAAATGAATTCTAAACGGTTTTTAAATCTAGAGGTAGATAAGCTGCATATGAAAAGGAGTCCTAAATAGATTTTTAATCTAGATATAGATAAGAATAGATAAAAGATCTGTATTTTTTTGGTTTATTTATGCAATTGTGTGCTCTATTGGGACTCTTTAAACCAATATTTGCTATCTGTATGAATGCTCCATTGGCCATTGGCTGATTTTTCATCTAGCTAAAACATGGTCCCCATATGAGTAATCATGTCTGTGTCGTTTCCATTTCTGTTTTCCCGTTTTCATGTCTGTTTTCCTTGTTCCCGTGTGGTTTCTGTATCTGTTTTTTTCAACAGGATTTGCATCCACGTTTTTGAGAGTCCGTATTTATTTTGGTTTCCCGTCCATCCGGTGAGCCTCCGTTTTTTCCAGTTCGGTATTTCTTTTTTTTTCATTTTTTTCCTTTTCTAGATAGACGAGTATCTAATGTTTTTCCTTATAATTATAAATAATAATAATAAATAATATAAATTTGTCTTTGAACTCTTAGCTTTTCTATCATTCCATAGGACTGCGATATATTTACATAATGAACGTTAAGCAGAATACAAGTTCTGGTAAATGAAAGAAAATCAAATTTTCATAGTAGTAGTGTACAAAGCAGCTGAAATTATGAAATCACATGGAAAACCACTAGATTCTCTTAAAGTCAATACTACCCCGTCTCTCGAAAGGAGTTATTCCTAAAAACCGTGTCAGTCAAACTTTTTAACATTTAACATTGACCAACTTTATAGAAAAAAGTAACAATATTTATGACATAAATTAAGTATATTATAAAAAATATATTCTATGGTAAATCTAATGATACTAATTTACTTTTTTAACTTTGACCAACTTTATAGAAAAGAGTAACAACATTTATGACATAAATTAAGTATATTATAAAAATATATTCTATGGTAAATCTAATGATACTAATTTGATAACATAAATCTTAATGCTTTTTTTAGAAATTCGGTCAAAGTTTAAAAAATTGACTTAGGACAACTCTAGAAATCACTTCTTTCGGAGATAAAGGGAGTATAATGCTGGACGGAAGTGAGCGACTTGGACTGATGCCTGCCTGTAGTGGGTCGGCCGCGAGCGGCGTGGCCGCTTGAGCGATTGTTTACAACTCTAATTAGAGATTAGAATTGCAAATTTTTATGGGCTCCAAAAGAAAGTTATGAAACTCAATAATTAACTCTGCCAACACATAGATAATATGAAAATGTTATAATACAATTATGACTTACAATGGAAGAATTTTTCATTGAGATTGTATCTATATTCGATGTGGATTTAACAGAACATTGACATATATTACCAAATCTTAACTTATATAATAAATGTCATGGAAATCATAAAATAAATTATAGATTTAAAATTTTATAGAAAAAATAAAACATAAATAGACATGTAACATTCCCATCCATATTTTCTATTATTCTTTAATAGCCTGTTCTTCACCCGGTAACAACGCACGGACATATTTTGCTAGTGGTGACTCAACCGCCTCGATTAATTTTTACCTAAGCCATAAAAATCTTTTCTATACTAGCGCTCTTCTCTTCCATGATTTTCTCTCCCTTATATGTAACTCTATATCCAGCGTAGAATCCGCGCCCTCAGACACTCTGGTTACTGTTCATGTACAATTCTCCAGTGATATTACGTCGTGTGTCTGTGTGTAATCTTAGGTCATGGAGTTTGGTTCACGCAGCCACAGCAGTTGAGCGTCCTCCTTTTTGATCTACCACATGCTCTGTTTAGAGAGGTCGTGCGTGTCCGGACCTCCTTTCGGTCTTGTGCGGTTATTAATTGGCCCATTTATTGGTCTGCCGCCGAATTTTTTTAAAATAATATTTTTTTTAATAATAATTATAAATCTAGCATCCAATTTTGAAGAATTGCAAATCTAGCACCCTGTCGGCAGTCTAAAGACCGACAGACAACCTATTGGCGGCTCGAGAGCCGACAAGCACTTATCGGCAGCTTAAGGGCCGACTAGTCTTAGAACCCCACGCCATCACCGTAGATCCGTGGGCCCTATCGGGGCCGATAGACATATCGGCTGCTCAGAGCCGATTGGTTAGTTTTGGGCCAATCGGCTCGTGGTGCGCCGATAGGAGTCAAGCAAATGAACACGGAAGAAGCTAATAGGGGTTTTGATACTTGCATACAAAAAATTTTCTAAAATCCCAGAAAAATAATTATATATCTAAAAATTCTGAAACTTGTTACGTAGCTTTGTAATGTGCTGCTCTCCAATCCAAAATTACGAACCAACAAACATAGTATTGTGATTAATTAATTTATATAAAATATATTATAGAAGCAACAAACATATGTTTGTGACACACTTTTTGATTTTTTATCCAAAATAAATGTACTATGGATTAAAAAATCATTAAATTTTTTAGTAGATGTTAAAAATTAAAAGCGCAACTAATTTTTCTTGGATCTAGTATTATAACCTTTGTAGTTTTAAAAACATTTGTAGTTTTAAAAACTAAATTCTTAATCAATGTTATCCATTCTTAATCAATGTTAGGATAACATTGAATTTAGTTTTAAAACTACAAAGGTTATAACACTAGATTCAAACAAAATTGGTTGCCCTTAATTTTTAACATCTACTAAAAAATTTAACAATCCATAGTACGTTTATTTCAGATAAAAAATCAACATTGATAAAGAATAACGTTTTTAAAACTACAAAGGTTATAATACTAGATCCAAGCAAAATTGGTTGCGCTTTTTAATTTTTAACATCTACTAAAAAATTTGACAATTTTTTAATCCCATAACGTTTATTTTGGATAAAAAAATCAAAAGTGTGTCACAAACACTATGTTTGTTGCTTCTATAATATGTGTTTGTTGCTTCTATAATATGTTTTATATGTGTTGTTTCGGAGAAACCAACTTGTATTGTATTCTTTGGGGAACGAAATACAAAGAGTCGACGGGCCGAGGTGGCAGGTGAAGCGCACTGAAAACCACCCAGGCCCCCTGTGTCCTTCACATGGGGTGCTTCCCCCTCCTTTTATAGCCCTTGGGCCGTTAGATACAAAGACTGCTTTTGCCTCGGACTTGGAGCCAATCTTGACACCACCGGAAAAACCCGGGGGGCTTTTCCGTACTTTTTGCCATGCTACCTTCCTCGGAAGATGCCTCCCGAGGAAGCCGCCCGCCGGGTTGAGCCCGAGGAGAACTGTTGGGACGGGGGCCCACCTCGTGGCCCGCCGACGCATTCGCCTCCTCACTTCTCCGCCCGGTGAAGTGACAACCTGCACCAAGACGAATGACCAAGGCGAAGTCGGCTTGTCCGATGCCGAGGCTAAAAGTCTCCATGAACCGTGTCCTTGGAGATGAGACGCATTCGCATGTTCATCAGCACTTTCGGCCACGCGCCACTTTCGGCTCGGCGCTGCAAGGCGCTTTATGCCGATTCGTCGGCGCTTTTCGTCACCCGCATTCGCGTCGGCGCTTTTCGTCACCCACATTCGTTGGCACTTTTGTCACCCACATTCGTCAAGCACTTTCGTCGACCATATTCGTCGTACTTTTCGTCGCGGCGCGCCGCCACTTGGCTGCTGCGTCGGCGCTTTATGCCGCATTCGTCGGCGCTTTCATCACCCGCATTCGTCGGCATTTTCGTCGATCACGGGGTTAGAATGTTACGGGCGCCGGGGCAGGGGTGCTAGAGACAACCCTTCCCCCCAACAATAGCCCCTTGGCCTGCCCTTTCGGAGAGGCGATCGAAATGGGGAGGTCACCAAAAGGCGCCACCCATGGGGAGGCGAATTTATCGCCACACTCGCTTTGCTTTGCCTTGCCATTATTATTTTCTCTCTCTTTCTTTTTTTGTTATTTTATTATTTATTATTATTATTATTATTATTATTATTATTATTATTTATTTTTGCGTGCGAGGTGACTCTTTTTCTCCTTGTGCAGATAAGAGTTTGTGACTCACGGGTTTTTGATTGCCGCGAAGAATCCAACCCCTTAGCGTACTTAGCTTTTTCGGACAAAGGCGCCACCCCCTCCACATTCACCGAGGGGATGGATGAATTTGAAGGCGAAATGGAGCGGACTTCAGGTCGGACTGACTTCAGTCCTTAGCGTATTTAGTTTTTAGGCAAAAGGGCGCCACCCCCTCCGCATTCGCCGAGGTGTTGGGCGAAATTGATGAGAGAAATAGAGCATGGCTGGCCCCTTAGCGGATTTCTTAGTTTTGAAAAGGCGCCGCCCCTCACATCCGCTGAGGTGGTGGGCGAAATTGATGAGCGAAATGGAGCGTAGCCAGCCCCTTAGCAGATTTCTTAGTTTTGAAAAGGCGCCACCCCTCACATCCGCTGAGGTGGTGGGCGAAATTGATGATCGAAATGAAGCGTAGCCAGCCCCTTAGCGGATTTTTTAGTTTTGAAAAGGCGGCACCCCTCACATCCGCTGAGGTGGTGGGCGAAATTGATGAGCGAAATGGAGCGTAGCCAGCCCCTTAGCGCATTTCTTAGTTTTGAAAATGCGCCATCCCTCACATCCGCTAAGGTGGTGGGCGAAATTGATGAGCGAAATGGAGCGTAGCCAGCCCCTTAGCGGATTTCTTAGTTTTGAAAAGGCGCCACCCCTCACATCCGCTGAGGTGGTGGGCGAAATTGATGAGCGAAATGGAGCGTAGCCAGCCCCTTAGCGGATTTTTTAGTTTTGAAACGACGCCACCCCTCACATGCGGAATGGCGCGTAGCTGGGCTCTCATGCTTGCATTCCGCACGGGTGCGGATGCGCAAGAAGAAAATTGAGTGGTTACACCGCCGTTGCATTCGCGAAAGGCAGCGTTCACTCGTCCCCTTTCTTCCTGGTGGCCTCCTATGCATATTTCTGTTGCTCCGACGCCTTAATCTCGGTATCCTTTCGTTCGCATAGTTTCGCTTCGGCGAATACATTGCGCGATCAGTTGATTAGAGGGGCGTGGCATTTGGGTCGTTCCCGTGGGATTCTTGCTCTTTCGACCGCGGTATTGTTCTCTTGACTCGCCTTGTTTGATTGTAGGACTCGGGACATAGTCGACACGGATGCCTCTTTGCTTTCTCACCGAGCCTGGTTCCCCGCTTATTGCACATTTCGCCTTTGTAGCTCGTGGCGCTCAAGCCGGGGGGATGTTACAAGTTTTTCTTGCGATATCCCTACATATTTGGCGTTGCCGCTTCGCTTGCGAGTGTTGGCGACTTCGGCTGCGGAGTATTGGAGTTTGCTACGAGGCGTGTAGCGGACGAATCACTGCGGCCCCGATGGTCGGTTCACATTAGGATTCCGCCCATTTTACAAGTGTTCTTGCGATCTCATGAATGTTGCGTGTTTGTACTCGTGGTTGTATTTCCGTTTGTCCTGTGGGTGCGGGAGATGGAGGTTCATTTTGGGCTATCTGCTCATGTGGCTTTTTGGCTCTGTCCTCTTGGTACTTATAGGGCGCAGGCTGTGCCTTTGACCCGCCTTTGGTGTTAATGCGCCCGTCGGCTTCATTTACGGCTTTAGCCGGTAGGTGGCCGTGTTAATGCCCTTGTGGAGGCTATAAAGGTGGGTGGTTGCTTATGCCTAGCCCGATTTATTCTTATTGTGAAGCCGGCTGGGACTGAGAGGGCGCTGGGAAAGGTTATGCTCTAAGCCGAGATATCACTCGGCTGCCGCTTCTCGACAATCGTGGAGGCGGACTTCCAGGAATGAGAGAGCACTAGGAAGATTGCTATGGCGAAAGACTCGCGCTGTTGCGTTCTCCCGGCGTCCTTTGGCTTTGGAAAACGGGCTATTTCGCTGAGTAGATGGAATATGCCTCTCCAGCGCGGAACGATGGTTCCGTTAAAAGTCATCCCACGCATATGCCATCACGGGGACCTAGAAAAAGCCGTATTTGGTGATGCTCTTTGTGTTCGGGTTGGCTTTTTTGTGCGGCCGATAGTCGGCTTGTAATGTGTTTTTTATTTGAATGGAATATTCGAGTCGGATCTGACTTTTGTATGTGATGGACAACTTGTTTTCACGGGATCGTAAAATTTGGGCCCTTAGGCTTTTCTGTTTCCGTCCTTTCGCCTTGACGGGGGATCAAAATATTTTAGCCCTTAGGCTTTTTTTGTTTTCGCCACCGCTCATTCTCTGGGGATCGAAATACTTGAGCTCTTAGGCTTTTTCGTTTTCATCCTCCCGCCTTCTTGGAGGATCGAAATATTTGAGACCTTAGGCTTTTTCGTTTTTCATCCCCTCGCCTTGACGGGAGGTCGAAATATTTGAGCCCTTAGGCTTTTTCGTTTTTCGTCCCCCTCTTTCTTTCAGGGGGATCAAAATATTTGAGCTCTTAGGCTTTTTCGTTTTCGTCCCCTCTCTTTCACTTAGGGGATCGAAATATTTGAGCCCTTAGGCTTTTTTTTTGTCTTCGTCCCCTTGTCTTCTCGGGGGATCGAAGAATTCGAGCCCTTAGTCTTTTTTTTGTCTTCGTCCCCTCGCCTTCTCGGGGGATCGAAGGATTCGAGGCTTTAGGCTTTTTTTTTGTCTTCGTCCCCTCGCCTTCTCAGGGGATCGAAGGATTCGAGCCCTTAAGCTTTTTCGTCTTCGTCCCCTCGCCTTCTCGGGGGATCGAAGGATTCGAGCCCTTAGGCTTTTTTTGTCTTCGTCCCCTCGCCTTCTCGGGGGATCGAAGGATTCGAGCCCTTAGGCTTTTTTGTCTTCGTCCCCTCGCCTTCTCGGGGGATCGAAGGATTCGAGCCTTTAGGCTTTTTTTGTCTTCGTCCCCTCGCCTTCTCGGGGGATCGAAGGATTCGAGCCCTTAGGCTTTTTTTGTCTTCGTCCCCTCGCCTTCTCGGGGGATCGAAGGATTCGAGCCCTTAGGCTTTTTTTTGTCTTTGTCCCCTTGCCTTCTCGGGGGATCGAAGGATTCGAGCCCTTAGGCTTTTTCGTCTTCGTCCCCTCGCCTTCTCGGGGGATCGAAGGATTCGAGCCTTTAGGCTTTTTTTTGTCTTCGTCCCCTTGCCTTCTCGGGGGATCGAAGGATTCGAGCCCTTAGGCTTTTTTTGTCTTGTCCCCTCGCCTTGTCAGGGGGTCGAAGTGTTTCTGACCAATTGGACCTTTCATGCTTTCGCCCCTTCAGTTTGTCGGGGGGTCGAAATGTTTAAGCCAATTGAGCTTTTCATGTCTTCATCCCCTCGGTTTGTCGGGGGATCGAAGTGTTTCTGTCCAACTGGGCTTTTGGAGGGGATGCGAAGGGCCCGCCGTGCATTTTCATAAGACGGTGTCCTTCGTATCCTTGTCTGTTGCACAAGAAGCGCCGATAACCGGATTTGGGTTTCGCCCGAATTCGATTTCGGCACATGAACTTCGTAGCCACAAAAATTCTTGAGCTATTTTCGGATTTTTGTTTAGTTTCTCCCTCAGGTATTTTTTGGAGGGTCGAATTTGTGAATAAACAAGAACAAGTTTCTTGTAACGCTTGGCAGCGTTGTTTTTTTCCGGAGCTGCTCATTTCTCTAGGAAAAACCACTTTCGATGCATATATATATATATATATATATATATATATATATATATATTGGGACATACCGGTGCGAAACACTAGAAAGCTCTGTTGTATTTTAAGCGGATAATGCTTCGCCACTTCCGTTTCACTACGGATTTCGTTTCTTTGCCGAGTACCCCATGCACTCGGCAAAGTCCATATTACACTTTCGGCAAAGGCTTTGCCGAGTGTTGCATTCGGCAAAGGCCACTCGGCAAAGAATCCGTCGGCAAAGACCTCTTTGCCGAGTGTGTTTTTTCGGGCACTTTCGGCAAAGCCTTTGCCGAGTGCCCGCACACTCGGCAAAGATCAAAATAAAAAACCCGAAAATAATAGCAAAAATTTTTTTTTAATCGGGGAGGGCCCCACCGGCTAATACCCATTCTTCTCTATCTAGCAGATTTTTTTTGTGGTATTTTTCGAGACTTCGTGTCGGCGGGATTCGAACTCATGACCTCTCCCTCGCGGAACCTCCCCTCCCCACTACACTACACGATCACTTGTGTCTACACTTCATTTGGGTTCCCTAAATATTATGCAAAATCAAGTGAGAATTGCTTGTTTGAGACTCTAAACGAATTCAAATAAAAAACTTGTCAACTATAAAGTTTTATAACTTTTCGAGATCTATAATTTTTATTTAAGGAGTTTTTCCATCTGAGGTAGTTTATAAAATTTGAATTTCAAATTTCAACGGATTCGAATGCGGTTTCGCATGATAAGATAAATTCAAATGAAAAAAGCTGTCAACTACAAAGTTTCATAACTTTTCGAGATCTATAACTTTTATTTGGATATTTCTCCATCCGAGATACTTTCAAAAATTCAAATTTCAAATTTGAGAAAAACGATTGTACTTTTCGTTAGCAAAATTAATTCAAATTAAAATGTATTCAACTACAAAGTTGTATAATTTCACAACACCTACATCTTTCATTTTGGTCATTTAATCATCCGACATAGTGGTAGAAACATTATTCACAAATCTTATATATCTCTCTTGTAGTTTAAGTAAACTACGAGAGAGAGAGATATGAGATTTGTAAATAGATTTAATTTTACTTTGTCAAATTAAGAAATGGCCAAAATAAAAGTTGTAGATCTTGAAAAGTTATACAACTTTGTAGTTGAAATTTTTTTATTTAAATTAATTTACTGCTCCAAAATATACTCTGAAATCTGTCTTTGCCGAGTGTAAAAATAAAACACTCGGCAAAGACCTTCTTTACCGAGTGCCAAAAAAATAACACTTTCGACAAAGAGGCCTCTTTTTGCGAGTGCCAAAAAGCACTCGGCAAAGAACTCTTTGCCGAGTGCTTTTTCGGCACTTCGGCAAAGAAGGCTCTTTGCCGAGTGCTTCTTTTTGCCTAGTTTTTTTCCTTTGGCACTTGGCAAAGAGCTCTTTGCCGAGTGCCCGAAAAAAACACTCGGCAAAGCAATTGACACTCGGCAAAGAGCCAGATTCGGTAGTGTTTTGCTGGGTGCCCGTCAAATTAAAGTGGTTTTCGAACTGGTACACATAGCTGAAGCTTCTTAGGCTCTGTGTTGGATCCGCGAATATACTCTAGCTAAGTCGGATTGTGAGTTGACTGGTGTGAACCACGGAAACGTTTTCGCTAATCGCGAAAACCGGTCTGTAGAGACTTGGCGAATACTCTTGCGAAACCCAAGCACCGTTGGTAGCGAGCATCGAATGTCCGAAGAGACTGGTCGGGAGCCAGAAACCAGACGTAGCCCTGGCCACTCTTCTTGCTTATGCTGTCTTCGGGCTTGTGAAGCTCACATTTGAGTTATTTCTGGTGCCCGAAATGATAATATTAAATATGGTGAGCTTTCGAGCAAAGATTTTGTGTAAAGCTTGAAAAGTCAAAAGCAAAAAAAAACTAAGCTTGTGCTGCGAATGCATGGTGCGGGTGAATGCTTTTAGTATCTGCATATTCGGTGCTGGTGCTAACTCTGGCTGACAGAGACTATAAAACAAAGATAACGAAGCGGTGAAAATAAAAGATAGTTAAACGTTCGTTCCACTGGCCCTTATAAAAAACACTCATTTGTGCTGAGAGTATATAATATAGTAAACCGCCAAAGCTAATAAGCTTATATTTTAGGAATGATCGGAAGGATAGGGGCTTATCTTGAGCAACCACAGAACCATTATTAGCGAGTCTTTGTTTGCGAATTCAAAAGTAACGGTTTCACCAATATTAGAAATATTTGAATTGAGCAATGGTTAAAACGGACACCTATCTCTCGGAAGAAAAACCATTGCTCAACTTTTCGGTAGGAAACATATGGCGAGCATGCAGCTAGAACTGGAGTAGGCTTTTTTTTTTTTTTTTTTTTTTTTTTGGTCCCCAAAGGGGTTTTTTTTTTTTTTTTTGTTTGGTCTGTATGTAGGTTTGAGCAAAGCATGTGTATATATTTTTATAATGGGGTGAGTTCGTGAACTGGGAGACTTATCTTTGAAGATCATCCTAAGTGCCGAAGAGGTGGTAGTGATTCGTGCTATTTCTGAATAGGTAGCGCTGGTTTGTTGGGGCCGAAGTGATCGATCCGGAAGGAGCAGGTGGTGCTGATAGTGCCATGCATCTGGTCGCTAGCATTCCAGATTAGCTGAGGCTTCGCCTGGGCTGTAAGTGAGAAGGTGGGACTCGAATCTTGCTAAATCCAATCTCCTCTTGGTGCCATCGCGGCGCTATTTATACCCTGTATGTGGGGGAGTCACCCGAAAGGCTTCAGACTTCGAGATTGTTGCCGGTTGCTTTGCCAAAGGTGGCTTTGGCGCTGCCCAGCAGTGTATGCCGATGATGGATTTGTATTCTGCTGAAAAAATTTACGCGACTGCTGAAAGCTCGCAGCTTGCCGCGAACGTCTTTGAGGCTAGCGGAAGCTCCAATAGGTATGATATGACCGAGTTTTCGTCCAGCTTCTCGGAAAGTAATGCTCCGATTTTTTTTTTCCTGAGAAAAATTGATGACCGGTTCTCCTCCACCGTTCGCCGCGTAATTCGAGACCTGCTGTATAACTTCGCTGGTCGAGGGTCGAGATGTGAAGGAGTTTTTATATGTATGTTTTTCAGAATATAGAGCGAGAGAAGAAAGTTCATCCGAAAGGTTTGAGGGCTCGTGCTAGACTGCTAGTATAATATGTTTCCTTTCTAATGTAAAATGGATGACTTTTCGTTGCTAATTCAGAAAGTTGTGTTGAGAGGCAGTCTGAATCGCCCTAGGGAAGCGGAGAGGATTGGTGGGATCCAACATAATCGAATCGAATCAGAGAAGCGGCGAATTGGCGCGCGAAAAAGCAAGCGGACAGATGGAGTGAAACGACGACCCAACGTCTTGTGAAATGGCCGAACTCCCAGGGGCCAGGGCGTGCGCGAAATGACAGCGGAGCTCCTATGACGTGGGCGAAATGACAGTGGCTAGCGAAATGGTGGTGCCACTGGGCTAAGATAAAGATCTCCAGGCTCTCGGTGAACTGATTCTGGTTTTCGAGCATCGAATAAGCTGATGCTATGGACTTAACCGAATAGGTTGATGCCCGAGGTGCCGGCAGCGATGTGCGCGAAAAGGAGAAACGGATAAGTAGTAACTAGAGTTTAGACGTAGTCATGACCCACGAGTTAAAAAACCGAAATACTGATTTAATGGTGTCCTGCTACGGAAGCAAAAATAGTCAAACCATTTCTGGTCCTTCGCTGGATACTTCTCAGCTTCAGTTGATTAGATCGCTCGCCGAGCAAGGACTCGCCGAGTCAGATGCTCGCCTGGCTTAGAACTCCAAGAACCAGTACAAGCACTTCTCCGGCTCGCCGCTACCTCCAGATGCCTCTTCTTGGCTGGGTCGTCGAAGTCTGCTTGGACAGGCAACTGGCGAAGTTGCCTTCGCAGTTTCCAAGAAACGGCAACATCTTCCTTGCCGGGAGTAGATGAAATGTTTCAATGTTGGGGAGGCAGTCACCGGCAGAGAAGGGGGGGGGCCATCATTATGTTCATGGTGTCGTCCATCATGTGCTAAAAACGCTCCTTGCTTGCGCAATTTGCTGGGCGGCGTCCATGTTGCCGAAGGACGGTGCCGATGATGCCATTGGTGAGGGGCAAGATCACAAGACGTGGTCATTGAAGGCAACTGCACATTTCGCTCCATGATTAGAATATCACCTGTGAGCTAGTGAAGAGCGAAAGGCTGTGTAGGCGTTCTAGTTCCGCAAATAGGTGCTCGCTAGCAGGGTGCTCACCCAGGAAATAATGCTGTGAGTAAAAAATTGGAAGTTAGATGTGTAAAGAAGTGTATGGCTGTCAAAGCACGACATGTTCAGGTTCGAAATCTAGATTTTTTTTATTTTGTATTTTTTGGCTTTCGGAAGATAAAAAGATTGGTTAGGCTCTTAAGGGAATAGGGCAGTAGTAGGTTGCAAAATGGCTGAGTTCACTGAAAAGATGGAACAGATTGCGAAAAGAAACTTGCTGGAGTTTCGCCAGGCTTTTCGAAATGGAGGGCTCCGCAGGTGCTTTGACGAAGTTGTGCTCTGATGTTTGCCTGCTGCGAAGTGTCCGAAATGTACTTGCGATTAGTAGTGAAGAGAGGCGAAGTCTCTTTCACTTAGGCTAGAGCGGAATGTCGATGCTAACAGTCACAGTAGCCTTCTGTGATTAGCCTCTGCTAGCCGAAAAGGTGATATTATTTTCGACGCTCTGAAGGTGGCTGACGAAACTAGAGAGCGAATTCTTCTTGACCAGCTAACGGTGCAGACAAAAAGTGTTTGTAGACTCGTTGATTGGCGAACACTTGCTGATGGAAACTATATGGAAAAGAAATAGCGAAGTGTTTAAAATAAGATGGGTGACCATGTTGAATAAAGTGAACTGGTTAGCATGCACGTGAGGGAGAAAAAAAAAACAGAGTTTCAGGTAGCGCAAACTCTTAAACACGGCGATATCTTTGCTCCGAGGTTCAAATTGCTCTTCGCAATGCGGGAGCGCGGAAGCTTAGTTGTTTAATTCGCGAGTAATCAGCTATGTATTTTGTGCGGGGTTCAGCAGGGGCGGGGTCGGGCATAATTAGATAGCTAAAAAACCACCCCCTGAGCCTTGCGATCTGTAATTTTAAACTCCTCTTTTAATATAATGAAGCGCAAGTCTTTTGCGTTTTCGAGAGAAAAAAAAATTGCTCTTCGCAACCGAGTTGGTCTTTGCCTGGTTCCCAAATTGTACTTCGCTTGATAGCCGATGCCGCTTCGGGCGGGACCGCGGGACTCTTCGGCAAGCAGATTGTCTTTCGTGTGACCTTTGGATGAGCAAGATGGGCGCTCCACACCCTTTGCTGGATGATTCGCAGCCTGCCCAATAATCCTTCGCTACCACCTGCGAGAACATGGCGACGTGCTTGGGAAACCGGTTAGTCGAAGAGTGCGGTGTCGATGACAGTGAGTTGAAGAGTCGAAAAGAAAGGGCGGGATCATTTGGCACGGTGTGATGGATGAATTTACTGATGAACTGGCAAGGTCGCCTGAAAGCCTGAACTATTGCTTCCATTTCGCAACTCCTGGGCGTGAGACTCCTTTTGCGTGCTTCGTCAGAAAAGACTCCTGGACGCGAAACGCAGAGGCCTTGGCGGCGGCGGCTTTCGACTCTCTTCTTTTTGGCATCTGACTTCGTGGTAGCTGGCCTTTTGGCAGTTGGCTTCTTCTTGGCGCCGCCGCGAGGAGATTACGCCTCTCCGACGCGGCTTGGATGGGTGCGAAACGCAGAGGCCTAGACGGCGGCAGTTCGTAGGTGCCAAGGTGACAAGGTGTCTCCGTCAGTGGCCTCGGATGGGTCCTTCGCTTCCGGGTTCGCCGGCCTGGCTAGCGGCACCTTGCCAAGGCCGGGATCCCACAGCTGCCGGAGACAGCATCACGGCCGTATCCGTTACAGTGGAGGGTAGTGCACAGCGCGGCTTCCTGTGCTTCAGCTTGGGCGGCACAAGAAGGTCCTGGCTGTGGTGGAAGTGGTGTTTGGAATTCGGTCGCTGCCACGACGTTAGCACAAGACGGGGGGATTCGGAGGAAGCCACGATGCTGGGCTTGCATATCTGGCTTTGCGCACCGTCGCCCCCCACCGAGGCGAGTTCGGGGTCATTCGGATATTGAACGAAGAGTATGTTGCTGTGATGAATGTGGACGCCACAGCCTTCGCTCGGGCGCTCCCTTTGGCTGGTTCACTGCTGCTTCGTTCGTGGTCGTGAAAAAGTTTGGACCGAAATGGTGGGCGCCACTGTTGTTTCGGAGAAACCAACTTGTATTATATTGCTGGGGAACGAAATACAAAGAGTCGACGGGCCGAGGTGGCAGGTTGAAGCGCACTGAAAACCACCCAGGCCCCCCTGTCCCTTCACATGGGGTGCTTCCCCCTCCTTTTATAGCCCTTGGGCCGTTAGATACAAAGACTGTTTTGCCCTGGACTTGGAGCCAATCTTGACACCACCGGAAAAACCCTGGGGGCTTTTCCGTACTTTTACCATGCTACCTTCCTCAGAAGATGCCTCCCCAGGAAGCCGCCCGCTAGGTTGAGCCCGAGGAGAACTGTTGGACGGGGGCCCACCTCGTGGCCCGCCGACGCATTCGCCTCCTCACTTCTCCGCCCGGTGAAGTGACAACCTGCACCAAGACGAATGACCAAGACGAAGTCGGCTTTGTCCGATGCCGAGGCTAAAAGTCTCATAACCGTGTCCTTGGAGATGAGACGCATTCGCATGTTCGTCAGCACTTTTCGTCACGCCGCCGCCACTCGGCCGCTGCATCGTGGCGCTTTATGCCGTGATTCGTCGGCGCTTTCGTCACCCGCATTCGTCGGCGCTTTCGTCACCCACATTCGTCGGCACTTTCGTCAGCCATATTCGTCGTACTTTCATCGGCGCTTTCGTCACCCGCATTCGTCGGCGCTTTCGTCACCCACATTCATCGGCGCTTTCGTCACCCACATTCATCAGCACTTTCGTCGACCATATTCGTCTGTTTTTTTCGTCGCGCCGCCACTCGGCTGCTGCATCGTGCGCTTTATGCCGCATTCGTCGGCGCTTTCGTCACCCGCATTCGTCGGCACTTTCGTCAGTCACGGGGTTAGAATTTTACGGCGCCGGGGCAGGGGTGCCAGAGACAACCCTTCCCCCCAACAATATGAATTAATTAATCACAATACTATGTTTGTTGGTTCATAATTTTGGATTGGAGAGCAGCACATTATAAAGCTACTCCCTTCGTTCCAAATTGTAAGTCGCTTTGACTTTTTTGATTTATTTGCTATATATCTAGATATAATAATGCGTCTAGATACATAGCAAAATAGATGAACAAAAAGTCAAAGCGACTTTACAATTTGGAACGGAAAGGGAAACGTAATAAGTTTTAGAATTTGTAGATATACAATTATTTTTTCGGGATTTTAGAAAATTTCTTGTATGCACAAGTGTTTACATGTATCAAAACCCTTATTAGCTTCTTCCTGTTTGAGACCTGTCGGCGCACCACAAGCCGATTGGTCCAATCGGCCTTCAAGGAGCCGACAAGGCTCCAGTCGGCAATTAGCTAGCCGATTAGTGCATGCTACTGTTTAGTCGGCTGCCACGTAGCTTATCGGCAGTTGAGCAGCCGATAGGTCACCAATCGGCTACTCAATAGTCGATAGGGTGCTAGATTTGAAATTTTTTAAAAGTAACATCTAAATTTATAATTATTCAGTAGGTGCATATCTCCTCTCTAGTATACACTACTTCACTTTGCTGAGTATGTGCATATCTCTTCTCTAACTACTTAGAGAAGTGCATAAAGAAAGGTGGGTGTGTATGTACACACACACGACACATGCACAACAGAGAAAGAATAGTACTACTCACAACCACACATCAAATTTCAACATGGTACTGCATAACATGACCAGCAAGTATATCATAGTTAAAAGTGCTCAAAAGGCAAAAATCAAACACATTGAAACAATTAATTCAAAGCCTTATCTTTTCATGTGAAATTAAAGGCTTGAACTGTGATCTCTGTCTAAACTGTCCAGAAAAATCTACAAAAATTACAGTAGCTACACCATGCCAATAGAGACTCATGATAAAATTTTCACCATATTTCATAGCATATCATGGCCTACACAAAAATATCAAGTAACAGGACAGAAAAGCACTTTTAATTACTTTGTATTGTGAAAAGTGTTAAACAATAGATTTCATATTTTTATCTAGAACTTCTTAGCACAAGAGCAGTCATAAAAAATTATCAGGTCATAACTCCCTATAATTTATTTATTAAAAATCATTCAAGAATCAGCCCATAATTGAATTTAAATCATATTCCAATATTTTTACACAGGAACTGCATGATACATATTTTTCCTAGAATCTACATCACATAACAAGTCTACCAAAACAATAAATCACATTTTTCTGAGCAATATACATTTTTCTATGCATTTAACCAGATTTTAGCATTTATGGCATTTAAATAAACCTATACGGAAAAGTACCACTAAAAATGCATTTCATATTTTTCACAGGTAGGTCTATTCACAAGAAACCTAGCAAAATAAATCTCACTCAATTTGGATCACATTTGCTCAAGTTATGAATTTACAAGCATTTAAATGCATTTACGGAAAAGGAAATAAAAAAAAAACGAAAACGCCCGCGGTCCATAGACCCGGTCCAGTGGACCATGGGCCACTGGTGCGCTGGACCCAACTGTCCACGGCCCCACTTGTCCGGTCGGCCCGAGCGGGGATGCATGCCGGCGAGCTTCGGGGCGGTGAGCTCCCCCGGCAAGAACCAAGGCACCGGCCGGCGTGCTTTCGGTCGCGGAGGCGCACCGGTGAGACACAGGCGGACGGCGGTGCTTCCTAGCTATCGCGGCGGCGGTGGCGGCGGCGGCGGCCGTCTCCCGGCCCCCGGCTGGCCCCGACGAGGAGCGCACGAGGTGCTCTAGGTCAAGGCGGCTAGCACTAAGGTTTCGGGCGGATGATTAAGCCTTGCGGTCCGGTCGCGTGCAATGGTGGCACGGCGGAGCAAAAGAGCTCCAGCGAGGGCTCGGGTTCGCGGTGGTGGGCTCCAATCGGTTCGATTGGAGCTACCCAGGGCTAGCGGGTGCCTAGGGTTTCTAGTGCGCGGTGGCGAGAGGTGAGCGGTGGTGGTGGTGGCTAGCAACGCGAGCCGCGAGAGGTGAGTTTCTCGGTGGCGCCGGAGGCGAAGAAGATGGCCGTTCGGCCCTCACCTTTGCTCGACGGCGACGAAAGCGACGCGATAGCGCAGAGCGGGTGCAGGCGAAGTCCGGCGCGCCGGCTGGTGGGGGCGACGCGGTGGCAAGTGGAACGGCGGCGCGACGAAGCGGTGGTCGCGGCGAGCCGCCGGGGTGCTATTGTCGCCGCCTGCTGGGGGTGAGAGCGAGAGGGAGCGTGGGTGCTCGAAATGGAGAGGCAGGCATTCCAATTCGGAGGGGTGGTCGGGGTAAACGCGCGGCGGGGCCCCACCGGCCGGGCTCGCCCACCCCCTTGGCGCACGCGGCAGCGGCGGCGAAGCGCGTGGCACCCCGGCTGAGCCGTAAACCCCAACGCCGCCGCGCCTTGGCCTTGGCGCGCTGCAGACGGGCGTGGGCCATGGGCGAGCTAGGCCAAAAACGGCCTGGCCGTTTGTCGTGATGATTTTCTCTTTTTTTTTTGAATTTTGAATCAAATCCAAACTGATCAAAATGCATCTTTTGATCCATTTCAAAGCATTTTCAGGAAAAGTGCCTAAAATGAAAGTTGTAGAGGATTTCAAGATGAACATTTTCTATTTTGGGGTCAGGTCGAAATTCTAAACAGAATTTGAATCACAAATTCATTTTGAATTAAGGGCATTAAAAGGGTATTTTCAAATTATTTTCTTTTGCTTCAAAATGCACCAAATCTTTTGCAAATAAAAATTTGTCAAAACATTTCAAATTGCTGGGCAAGTGGATCCAACTTGACAAGATGATTTGCAAGGTAATTAATTAACTAATTAAACAAGCAAGCAAGAAATTAAGAATTTAAAAGCAAGCACATGAAATGAAAAAAATGCAATTAGGGTTTATGCTTGATGATGCTCATGCCATGCTTAATGAGTGATTAAGGTTAATTAATTATGGTCTAATGCAAGCTTAACACTTGAGGTGTTACATTGCCCATACCGTCCTAGATGCTGGTACCACTTGGAGGGCCTGGTACTATGCTTTCCCAGTCTCAGCTATGCCCGAGAGGTTATCCGAAGGTTCCTAGGGGCTGAGTGGTAGGATGGCATCAGTCTATCAAGCAAGCAGCCGGAATTTGCCTAGACATGGCTAGGTCGAGGTTGGCTATCTTGTGGGTATGTGAAACCTCTGCAGTGTTATGGATGATCGATCGATACATAAGCCGACTTGTCGGCTATGGACCTTTTCTGGGACCTGTTTCACTAGATAGGAGATGTGTCCTTATTTTCTCTCCCGTGTTGTGAGATAGAGCCAGTCGTGGACCGTTGAGGCAGGCTGAGTGGGAGTTGGCCTGTCGACATGAGTGAGATGAGATGTGGTGGATGAGGTGGATGGGGTGGTAATGGATGGATGAGGTGATGGATGGATGTGTGGATGTGTGTGGTTGGGAATGTGTTAAAACTTGACAAACTATTATATTATTTACTACTTGATGTTACTTTCGCATGCGCTAAGGATGCAAACCACAGCCAAATATTAGGATTGCTAGATCCCTTGTTTTATGTTTCCACTAAAGCTCATCGGTGCTGACCATGGCCTGCACACATCTGGCGGTGTGCAGATTTACTGCTTCTCAGAGATGTCGAATAGTGATGGATTAGGAGGTCTCGTGCCTGCGCTCAAGTTTGGTTCAGATGATGGATTCTACGCCGCTGACACTCTACTCTGATGATGTCCGTGAAGGAGGAGCCTTCACCCGACGACTGTTTCCGCCAACTCTGAGGACGATTAGATATGCTTCCGCTAGAATTACTCTGTAATAGGTGTGATCTCAGTTGATGTAATAGCTTGTAATCTTGTAATCCAATATTGTATGACTATGATATCTACTGATATATGATAATGTGATGGAATCATTCATGGTTTTGTCACATTATATCTCATTCTGTGGATTTTCCCTGCGTGAAAATCGGGGATGTTTCACCGGCTCGAAGCCGTTGGCATTGCTGCACCCCTTGCTGAAAGTAGCTTGCACGCCGCTTGTTTACTGCCATGTTTCTCCTTGCGGCCTGTATGCCGTTGGTCGCTCGCCACGCACCGAATTACGACGACGAGATTGTATCCCACACACCGTGGAAGTACGTAGTTGCCATCCGTCTATATATGCTGGGTCCGCACGCCTAGTAGCTTTGGTGCGACAATTTGGCCACTACGGATATTATGGAATTTTAGCCATTGAATTACTTTTATTCTAGGCTAAATTAGGGGAACGAAAGAGAGATAGGCCATTGTAACACCCCGGGTTTCTCAAGCACCAAAAATATGAACTTTTTAAAATTTTTCTTGCAATACGTGAAGCATGTAGTTGCTAGGTCAACCGAAGGTCATATCAAGGAGAATTTCTATGCAAAGTGGTGCACCCATATAGATTGCTTGTAGGAGATTTCCGGTGATCTTAAGTTGGTTTCAGGATTCGTGTTTACTCAGAGATTGTAGAGCATGAATCCATAGCAAAATCCTCCTTGATCCACTCTCTAACTTTTTTTTCCTTTTTCTCCTTCTTCCCATTTGAAATTCTACTTGAAATCATTGATCACCAAAAGGAAAATCCTTTCCTTTTACCCATATTTTCCCCTATATTATACTCGAAATCCTCAATATCTCTCAAGGCCTCTTTTTGAATTTCTCTCAAAGTTTCCCTAAGAGAAAATACAGATACAGGAATAAGAAAATAGGAAAGCCTTCTCCTTGTCTTGGGCATCCACCCCACCAGCCGGCCCGGCTCCCTCTTCCCTCTTACGGTGGTAGCCCACGCCGCACAACCGCCAGCCGGGCATGGCGCCGCCTCCAGCAGCGGCGGCGCTGGCACTGGCGTGGCTTTTCGCCAGCGCGCGGCAGCGTCGTCGGCCGGGACCACGCCGGACCGCGGCAGCGACGTCTCGCCGCGCGTCACCACCAAGGTCCGCCCAGCGGCATGTCGCCCGATATGTCGGCGCTCCGACCGTGATGTCGCTTGCCCGCCACGCCCTTAGCGGCCCTTCTGCCGAGCTTCTCCTCCATGCCGGGAAGCGGCGGCAAGCTTAACCGGGCCACTCTGCGGCGTCGGCCACCAGCCGCCTCCACCGAGCTTCGCCACCTCTGGTCGCGTCCCGCTTCCGCCCGGCCAGGCATGGCCTCCACCCGGCCAAGCTCAGCCCCCCGGCCTCAAGCGGGCTACTGACCGGCCGGTGGCTAGCTGCTGATGGCCCCTTTGCCAGTTGCAGGCTGGGGTCACGGGCGCAGCTCCACAACGCCCCCACCACCTCACTGGAGTTCTCCGCGCCGCCGGTGAGACTCCCAAACATCAAAGCCCCCTCTTTTCTCCTCCTTGCCGACATCCTCTTTGAGATGGGCCTTCGTGCCACTTCTACACGTTGCGGGGGAGGTCGCAGCCAGCGTTCCGCCCCTCCCGGCCGCATCCCACCTTAGCCGGCCAACCGTAGTCACTCCCAGCCACCTGCAGCCTGCCCCGGCTGGCCGCAGCTAGCCGCTGGCCACCTGCAGCTGGCCACGGCTGGCCAGAGCTAGCTGCAGGCTGGCCTCGCCTGGCCGCAGTGATTGGCCGAGGTGGGCAAGCGTGGCGATAGCGGGCCACGACTGGCCGCTGCCCTCCCGGACGCTTCCGGCCGCTCCGGGAAGCCTTGCCGACCTTGCCTCCCTCCACCGAGCAAAGGTTGAACTTTGAAACCTCGCCGACGCCATCCCCGACGTCGGCAAAGCCCCCCACTCTTTCATTTCATATTCACACTTGTCGCACTCTATCATATCGATACATGACTGCTTGTGTCGTGCCTTCGTGCCGGTCTATACCTCTTATGCTATGGATTAGTGTACTTCGCCTGTGGTAGTCTTATCGAATTAGTTCTTGCATTGTGTGGTTGCCTCTTGTGTGTTATGTTGGGGACCGAGCCTTCGAGCCGGTTGAGGGCGACGTGTTCGGACTGCGATAGCGAGTTTGCTCGCCATGGTCGCGACGCTGAACATGATTTCTCCCTTTTCGTATTTTAGTTAGCACCGTAGAACCACAATCGTAGCTATCCTATTCAACCCTAGGACGGGGTCGTCGGGGACTCCACACGATGCGGATATTAGCCGCACACGACTAGCCCCCGAGTGACCTAGTCTAGTGGGATATGAATTAGGAAAACGACCGTCGTGGAATGACGGGAGCTAACTCGTGTAGGTGGAGCTTATGGCCGCGAGTTACCTCGCCATGACCATCGGGCTCTACCTCTTTCTCTTCCTTTTCCTTCTTTTACCCTTTCCCTTATCACCTTGTATGCTTGCACCACCGAGACCGAAGCATTCGCCGGTTCTCGTGATGACAACCGCATCACTATGAACCTAAGGGATAGCTTTTGCCGCTTTAGTTGCACGGAGGTCGTGGTGCCCTACGAGTTGGTGGGGATCAAGGAACCGTGCGGGACATTCGTCTCTTTTTCTTCCGACCACCGTCCTTAGCCATGACGGGTAGGTCGATGTTGACGGTCGTTATTGTATGAAATCAACCGTCAACTAGCCATGAAAAGGATAATTGTGATCACCAAAGTAGATATAAGATTTACACTAACCGAATTCCACTAGTTTTGGTGTTTCACTATTTCTATAGGCGTAAACTGGAAAAGGCGCAATCACAAGAGCTTATCGGAATAAGAAAATAGAAAACAGACTCCACGGCAACACGGGGAAGGTTCGGAAGAGACGAGAAGGCAACATGCCGAGCCGGGGCCCGGAGGCCACAAAGGCCGCACCGGTCGGGTCGGCCTGGGCCGGCCGGTGCAGGGCCGGCCCCGGTTCAACCCGGTTCACCCGGTTCGCTCCACCACCTTTGAGGATCGATCCTAGCCGCCCGCCAATGTCGGTTTGATCCGACGGCTCACGATCATCGCCTAGGGCTATAAAAGGAGGGCAAGACCCCCTGGGAGAGGCATCCCCTAAAACCCTAATTCATTATTCATTGGGATCCATTCGAGAGGCGTCCCTTTGAAAGGATCATACTCTCATGGAGATCAACACACCAGGGAGATTAGGGCTAGACTCTTCAATGTAATAGTTTAGCAACTTGAGAGCTAGGGTTGAGAGACTTCGTTTCGGATCTTGGAGCCTTGGAGGTCTGGTATATCTCTGTATCTTACCTTTGCAAGACTTATTCTTTAGTATATTTATCTTCTCTATTTACTTCTATGCCTTATTTGTATGGTTAGTCTAGTTATCATACCTTAGCGTAGGATCTCCGCCTGTATTAGGTGCTCTAGTTATTACGTGTGGCTAGAGTAGTAATCGATAGTGTAGACTTGGTGTCTAGACTGTAGGTTACCTGAGGTTGCGCCCAATTCTTACGGTTAGTTGTGGTAGCCCATAGGGGTGACAGCTCTATGTGGCCTTCGTATTCCACTACGTCAGGGTTGGTGTTTCATAGGGCTTTTGGCAGCCTTCCCCAACTACTTCTTTCTCATCTATTCGAGAGTTGGAAAGGTACTGCTGCCCCGAAGTGCTATTGTGTGTGCTATACTTACTCATGCATTAGTTACATTCTAGTGTCAACTAGAATAGAACCCGAGTAGTAGAGAAGTACATAGGAACCTTGAACTCTCCTGTTGACCTCTCAAGTTAGTTGACTATACATATATTTATGATTCTCCTCTGTGTGTGATATTGTGCATAACTCTTATCATTTACCACTTACCCCTGCTTAGATCTAGTTGGTATACTAATTAGTAGATACATGATGGTGAACTATCAATGTCTTTAGCCATTGTTTCCCCAGTGGTAAAATATAAATGACAACTTTGGTAATACTCTAGGTAAAATGCTACAATGGTATTTAATGCGGCGCTTGCGGATACTATTTCTATATTCTAAATGGTGGTATGATTTAATACCACACCTCTTGGTGGTGTTATTATTTGGGGATGACAACTTGGTGTTCTAGTAGCGATGCTATGCCCACAAGCATTTTTAGCGCCGTTACTAGAGATAACATTAAGAGGTGTCAACAAGCATTTTTTGGTGCCGTTCTTCGGGAAAACAATTGGCGTAAAGATTTTGATATTGATCTTGATATCTGCTAACCTAGTTTGCCACTAGCTTTAGTAGGATTACCCCTATGTTTGTTGAGTTGTGGAATAAGCAGGAAATCAATTGTTCAACTTTCTGGTGAAGTTCCACACGAACAAGACAAGGGAGATATCGAAGAATCTAGGGTGCCTGAACATTCACGATCCATCAACAATGGAGCCCTGCCATCTCACAGGTTCGTATAAACATACATTACTCTAACCTTGTATAGATTGGAGAAAAGATCATCGTCACAAGAACTCAAATCTCATCATGTGTGATAAACAAAGATGCTACACTACTCACAGAGTTCATTGTGAGTCATGGTAAGTATGATCAAGAAAGGTGAGAAAGTCTTGCTCATAGACTTCAAATTTGATGAGTAGTTATCTGTTGCATTCCTTTGCATGTTTACTTTGAATAATCCATGCATTTACTCCATCTCATATCACATCCCAAAGCATGTTTAGTTCCATGCACACATGCATATCACTTGCATCTCTGCATAAAAATAAAAAGAAAAACATTCTCACCATACATGATCATGCTTTCATCTCTATTTGAGTAAATCACTATGTGCTCTCATACTTTCTTTGTTTGCTATAGTGTGCTTTAGTTTGGAAGTACTGATCATACCTCCATAGGCTTTTAAATTAAGCATGGTGCTTAGGTTAAATAGCCTACTTTAGTCAAATTAGACATGGAGTCCGGGTTTGACTATTGAACTAAAAAAAACTACTTGTGTAGACATTGGTTATCTTTGTTGGACTAACATTGCGTAAAAACTTTCAAATTCAATACGGGTAAGTCAAGAGATGAACTCACATTAGAGATGAATCAAGGTAGGCAATAACTATACGCAAAGAAGACATAGCTCATCCTTCAGACAGAAGAACTGGAAGAGAAAGAACAAGAACAGGAGGCAAGTGAGAAAGCAAGTCCAAGTAGTCAAGGCTATCGAGTACAAGTATGACCACCTCTTAGCCTCACTATTCCTAACTAAAAGAGAGGATCCAGGCATGCCAGCCATTGATTGCACTATTGGACAGTGCTCATTCTACAATGCTTTCTGCGACACCGGATCAGCTGTTAACATCATGTCTAAAAAGGTATATGATTTATTATTCGATACACCTCTATACCCAACCTATATGCAGCTGCAGCTGGCGGACAACATGATAAGATTTTTGGAGGGAGCAGCAAGAGACATCATGGTCAAAATCCATACTCACTACGTCCTGACCGACTTCATGATACTGGACATGGGAGAAGAAGATGGGACACCCATCACCCTTGGGAGGCCGTTCCTCAGCACCACCAACACCATCATCTATAATGGATCGGGCCAAGTCCACTTTTAATTCCTAGGAGAGAAGGTACGCTGTCATTTTAAAGATTATAACTCTCCTGGATTAGCAGCTTTCACCCTGTCCAAGAGGAGACGTCAGCACCGGAGGAATCGCTCTCAAAAGAGCAATGTTGAGGAGGAGACAACTAAAGAAGAATCTACAACACCTAAGGGACATCCACAACCTACAAAGGTATGGAAAGAAAAGGTAACCTCCTCAATTGAGTCATTATCACCAGGAGGTCCAACGTTAGGGTCCCCATCCTTGGGATCCGATGGAGCACCCCAGGAGTGACGACGACGAGAAGTCTTGTCTGGAGGACTCTAAACTCCGAACCCTTGCCATAAGGTAACAATGGTAGTTATCTATTTACTTTCTTGCACTTTTGATTCATAGTTAGTTTGCATCATCTTTTAGAAAATCACAAAAACATTTGGAAAACCTCAAAGCCCCATGTGACATACCTGCAGTGTAAGCTAATGGAGTGTTCACTGTGGTGGCCTAAAAAAATAATAAATAAAAACTAGCATGCATTTTTTCTTTCTGTTTGATAAAAAGAATATCCAAAAATAATCATTGAGGATCTTGCTGCAGTGTATGCACTATAACAACCTTTGAAAACTTCTCACAACAACCAAGTTCATGAAACGGCTAACCACTAATTGTTTATCCTAATCCGTTCCACGAGTTTTGGTGTTTTGTGAGATATTCTTCTGCAGGATGACTCTAAGAGCTAGTCCACCTAGAAATCATCATCTACATCACTCGAAGTACACCTTCCCTACACACGCCTAACCCTTTGTGTGAAGGAAGCAACTTCTTGTTAGATGAGATAAAGGTTCCTGGCTACACCAGCTCTTGTAGGCATGAGCTCCATCGAGAGGACTGCTCAGCTTCAATGCTCAACCATGACAACAATCAGCTTGGGGGAAGGCACCCCCTAGGTACCTAGGTAAGTGTACCTACGCGATTATTGAGTCAGTCATAAAAATAAAAAAAATACTAAAAATATGTGAGCACATGAAGGTTCACCATAGTATCATAAGAAAACATAAAAATACCAAAAATATATGGGCACATGAAGGTCCATGCTTTTTAGAGTCCTTAGAATCTTCTGAGTTATAGTATGAGTCTTAAAAAATGAAAAACCAAATAAAAATGTCTGTCTGTCTAGAGTCAATAAAAAGGAAGCTCTTGAGATGATCTAAAATGATGATAAACTGCTCTGTTACAACACCTTGAAGTGCCTAGAGTTTAGACAAAAGTTTTCTCAAGTTTTAGCATCAACTGTTTTAACCTGAAGATTTGCCCTGAGCCTGAAACTTGTGGGTTGCATATGCTTGAACTAAGTCTAGGTACCTGATTGATAAGATTGAGAAAATCTAAGCTGCTATCTATCTTGTTCTAAGTGACACTAGAGTTCTGGAGATTTATCTTTTGAAAAATACAAAAACATGATGAGTTCCTATATGACAAAGCTTACATTCCCACAGAGCCAAACATGATGAGATAGGCTAGTTAAACTTCCACATATATCTTTGCTTGTCTTGCATTGAGTTTTGTCAACCTTTGTGACCACGGTGAGAGATTTGTCATGCTCTTGAATCAAGATCCACCTCCATATGCACTACTCTACACTGGAGTAGGCACAACAACATGCCATTCCACGTACATCCATTTCAAAATGTTTTTTCTCTTACACTGGGAGAGAACACCAAAAATATTTTATTAGGTTAGCCACCCAATAAATGCTCCAAGTTCCTGTCGCTATCTCTCCAAAATCTATCAATGCCAAAAGGAGTGCTATGAGCTATGCAAAAAGATGTTTGAAAAAAAAGAAAGAGAGAAGGGAGAAAAGAAAAATGGACAAGTGTCCCAGTGCTTAAACAATGGGTACTTAGATGCCCGACTCCCTAAGAAAAAAATAAGAGAAAAAGGAAAAGATAGCTCATAACCTCTGGCCATTTATCAAAGCTCAAAAGGAGAGGTAGGCATTCAAGGAGCTGAGTAGAATTAGCTTCCACTATATACCCACCATACCCATCCACCTATACATCTTGATTCGACTGCATGACTTGTTTCTCCATAGATCCATTGTTTGACTTTACAACACATGCACTGCAAGTTTGCTCTTTCAGTTTCTCCTTACCTATGAGCTCCACATAAGCTTTAGTTATAGGATGAAAAGAAAGGCAACCATCATAATTACCTTGGTGAGAATCCACAAATACCACATATATTGAGAGACTTGAGAGTGTCATACATGGGAAGCTCTGAGTTTTATTTGAAAACCTCTAAAAACTCCAGAATGATAGTGGATCAAAGAGCCTGAGACATAGTGCTTAGATGGGATCGTTCTGTCTGTCAAGTACTCAAGACCCAAGGAAGAGCTAAAAAGCCCCACAGTTAAAGGTAATACGGGTAAGTTTGAAAGTCGATTCGGTTATTGCATAAGCTTGGAGGAGAATTTGCATTTGCGGGTATACTTCTAGAGAGTTGCTCCGAGATGGCTACAATGCTTAAACACAAAGATATCTTACAATAACTTTTCTAAGTTTTCTTTGCTAAGGGACTAGCAAAGGTTAAGCTTGGGGGAGTTGTTGACGGTCGTTATTGTATGAAATCAACCGTCAACTAGCCATGAAAAGGATGCAATTGTGATCACCAAAGTAGATATAAGATTTACACTAACCGAATTCCACTAGTTTTGGTGTTTCACTATTTTTACAGGCGTAAACTGGAAAAGGCGCAATCACAAGAGCTTATCGGAATAAGAAAACAGAAAACAGACTCCACGGCAACACGGGGAAGGTTCCGAAGAGGCGAGAAGGCAACATGCCGAGCCGGGGGCCCGGAGGCCACCGAGGCCATCTTGGCGGTCTCGGCCTGGACCCGGCCGTCTGCGGGGGCTGGCCCCGATTCAGCCCCGGTTCACCCGGTTCGCTCCACCGCCTTTGAGGATCGATCCTAGCCGCCCGCCAATGTCGGTTTGATCCAACGGCTCACGATCATCGCCCAGGGCTATAAAAGGAGGGCAAGACCCCCTAGGAGAGGCATCTCCCGAAACCCTAATTCATTATTCGTTGGGATCCATTCGAGAGGTGTCCCTTTGAAAGGATCATACTCTCATGGAGATCAACACACCAGGGAGATTAGGGCTAGACTCTTCAATGTAATAGTTTAGCAACTTGAGAGCTAGGGTTGAGAGACTTCATTTCGGATCTTGGAGCCTTGGAGGTCTGGTATATCTCTGTATCTTACCTTTGCAAGACTTATTCTTTAGTATATTTATCTTCTCTATTTACTTCTATGCCTTATTTGTATGGTTAGTCTAGTTATCATACCTTAGCGTAGGATCTCCGCCTGTATTAGGTGCTCTAGTTATTACGTGTGGCTAGAGTAGTAATCGATAGTGTAGACATGGTGTCTAGACTGTAGGTTACCTAAGGTTGCGCCCAATTCTTACGGTTAGTTGTGGTAGCCCATAGGGGTGTGGCTTGACTCTATGTGGCCTTCGTATTCCACCACGTCGGGGTTGGTGTTTCGTAGGGCTTTTTGGCAGCCTTCTCCAACTACTTCTTTCTCATCTATTCGAGAGTTGGAAAGGTTTGCTACCCCCGAAGTGCTATTGTGTGTGCTATACTTACTCATGCATTAGTTACATTCTAGTGTCAACTAGAATAGAACCCGAGTAGTTGAGAAGTACATAGGAACCTTGAACTCTCCCATTGACCTCTCAAGTTAGTTGACTATACATATATTTATGATTCTCTTCTGTGTGTGATATTGTGCATAACTCTTATCATTTACCACTTACCCCTGCTTAGGTCTAGTTGGTATACTAAATAGTAGATACATGATGGTGAACTATCAATATCTTTATCCATTGTTTCCAGTGGTAAAATATAAATGACAATCTGCTAATACTCTAGGTAAAATGCTACAATGGTATTTAATGCAGGCGCTAAACTGCGGATACTATTTCTATATTCTAAATGGCGGTATGATTTAATACCACACCTCTTGGTGTTATTGCTGGGGATGACAACTTGGCGTTCTAGTAGCGATGCTATGCCCACAAGCATTTTTAGCACCGTTACTAGAGATAACATTAAGAGGTGTCAACAGTCGAGAGAGTGCGGAACCATTCTTCCCCTTTTGTTCTCCTTCGATTCTCGCTAATCCAGTAAGGCGTGGATCGAGTCTCTCATCCCAACTTCGATTCATGTCTTTCTCTATGACATATGGATCGAAGTGCTGCGGAGCCAAGGGCCCCCTTTTCTCGCTTATTTGTGTTGTTAGTGTCCTTTATTTGCCACTTGTTCCATTCCTTTGATCCACGTCGATCGCAATGGCGAGTGGATCAAAGGAGGTGGACCTCATTTTCCCTCTTTGGTTCTTTTGTGCTTGAGCCCTAGTATGTTTGTACCTATTGAGATCGTAGCATTCCTTGGGCTCTCACGGTGACAACCGCACCGCTGAGACCTCGGAGAATGCCTTAGTGCATATAGTGCACCATGGTCGTGGTACCCTACAAGTGGTTTAGGCACTTGTGATCTCTCGTGCATCTCTCCTCTCCGATGCCTCGCCTTTGCCGTGGCATGTGCATTGGAAGGGGTAGACCACCGCCCCCTCTCTTTTCCACCCTTTATTTTCCCCGCTAGCCTGTTCTGTTCAATCCCGTCTTAGCCATGACGATTGGATCAAAGACCAGACTATCTCTTGTAGTTAGCAAAGCTATGGTCTATGTCTCGTTCTCAGACCATGTGAGTCGACCCGATCGATCATTGGAAAACCATCCTCACTGAGGATGTGACCGAGGCCGCGGCATGGACATGCGTAGCTAACTCACCTCTCTTCCCCTGTTGTGCTACTCTCTTCTCGGCTCCCGATGTTGTTGTGTCGTGCGGGTCGAGAGGACCTGTATTCGCTCCTCTGTTGCTCGTGTTCCAATCTCTTTTGCTACTGTCGCTACCATGACGGGTAAAGCCAAAGAGCCTCGAAACCAAGTCACAATTCCCCTATTTTGTGTTAATCATTCTTCCTCGAATCCTGTATAGTAGTTGTGACTTGCGGGTTAAAGGCCGCAAGGGCCAAACCCTGCTATTCCTATTTCCCTCTTTCTCTCCTGCTTGTGACCCTCCGGTCCCCGCCAATTTCCATGACGTCCGGATCGGAAGGTCACAACCATGGTGTTTGGTTAAGTTAAGTTAGGATCAAGACCTCTTCTTTTAAAACCGTACGGGATGACACGATCGACCCAGGAAGTACTGGCTATACCATGGTCATGATCCAGGCTTGTGCTTAGCAGACAACCACTTCTATTCATTTGGGCCTGAGGATCAGACACCCTCCGCGAGGGCTAAGTCTTTCGGTGTTTATTTGGAGTTATCTAGTTTCTTCTATATCTTATTGCCTTTTTGGGGAGTATTGAATTTTGGTTAAGGATTGATTGCTCCTTGCGTTGTTTGTCACTATATCAAGGTAGTTGCATCGCGGTGACGATGGATAGACCGAAGATCCGCTGGAGGAGGAGATGCGAAGAGCAACCAGAGGTGGATGACTATGGATTGCTATAAACAGGTGGCATGTCCCACCCAACCTCGTAGAATCCTACTAGGCATGCAATGTGTAGCTGCTAGTGCTTTACTTTATACAAAGGAACTGTGATAGGATGCATGGTAGATTGCTTGATAAGCCAATATCTTGACGCAACCTTTCCCCTGCACACCCGCTGCTAGGATAGACGCTCGCCTACTTCATGATACTTGCTACACACTTACACTTTACTCATACATGCTTGTGTGTGGCTAAGGCACGTGGTGCCGTGAACTGGATAACTGGGGATAACGTGGGGACGGATCTTGGCGTGTGTCTTGGGTGTGGTGAGGGTTGTGTCGTCGGGCGGGATCTACGACGAGTCGGGGGGACAAGTCTTGCCGGAGGAGTGTGATCTGGGCACTCCCTATGTGAGAGAGTACCTGTGGCGGGTATATATGATGTGAGTAGATTTCTGGGAGGAGTGCCTTTGTGGGATGAATCCTCGGAATGGAGGTGCCGTCAAGGCACACGGCGTCGAGCCCCCTTGTGAAGATATCCTGTCCAGTCCCTCTAAGGACTGATTGGGTGAGTGTGCGGCTCATGTGATTCTTTCGTGCACACCACTCATCTCTGAATGGGTGGGGTCCGACTTGATGACTAGCTGGCCCCCTGCTGCTACTACTAGGTTGATAGGTGATAGTGTAGGGAGGTACGGGTGCCGAGACCCACACCCTCCTGAGACAGCGTGGTATCCACTAGGATCCGGTACCACGTCTCACGTCTCGGCGTGCGGTGGATCTCCGGGGTGCCCCGAGCCGAGTGGTAGAGTGGCATTGGGCCGGTTAGGCGGCAGCTTGGTATCGGCCTAGACGAGGCATCGTCGATGATGGTGATCTTGTGGTTCCAGTGTACAAGCTCAAGTAGAGAGTTACTAAATCTATACGTATAGCCGTGTCCCCGTGCGGACATTCCCTACGAGTACCCCTCATTCGTTATAGTGAGTGGAGTCCTTTTCTCTTCTCTTCCCTGGGTGTTGTTGGATTCCGGCTTAGGCCGTTGAGGCAAGGAGGAGCGGGAGTCTTCCTTGCCGACTAGAGAGTGAGAGTGTGGTGAGATGTGTGGACATGGATGTGGATGTGGATGGGATGGATGAATGTGTGGATGAGATGGGTTAAAACTTGATAACCTATATTATATTTATATTATGAATTGGCATAGGAAAACTACAGCCAAATATAGGCCTTTTTCTCTACCCTTGCATTCCACTTACCACATAGCAAAGCAAAGCATAGGGTGGGAGCCAGTGGCCAGTACAAATCGTACTGATAGAGTTGAGCAGGTTTCAGACCGAGGACGACTACGACGACAATGGAGCTAGAAGGATTAGATGGTCTCGTTCCTACACTCAAGTTTGGTTAAGGAGATTAAGTCTACGCCCGCTGATACTCTACCCCGACTCTGATGATCGTTTGTGAAGAAGGAGCCTTCACCCGCTCTAGCGCTACGTCTACTCTGATGTTGACCTGTGTGCGTATATCGCTAGGATACTTTATACTTAGGTGTGCCTCAAGTGTTGTAAAACCTTATAACTTGTACCTTTTTACGATGTATGAACTGTGGTATCAATTGTATATGATGTACTCTGTGGATTTCCCTTCAAGGAAATCGCGGGTCGTTTCAGTTGGTATCATAGCCATACTTGACTATAGAATGAGACCTTAGGACCTAAACACTAGTATAGAAGCCAACAATCTTGTTTGTTATATGTGCTTGTTGTGAAAACAGTTGTTTCTCCCTCCTCCTTGAGTTCTGTTGCTGTCTGACCACCCTGATATAGAAGTTGACCCTTAGGTACCACTCTCCTCTTCTGCCCACGCTAGATTGGTAGATGTGTGAGACTTTGAAGGCATAGGAATCGCCTCAAGTCAATACTATGCATATAGGAGTTGTAATACTGCCAGATTGCCTAGATCTTGTGTTGTTATGCTTATTATGCTTCTTAATTGTCTGTGTGTGGAATCCATAGTTTATTTTGTATATGTGACTCTGGAAGCCTGGGTAACCTAGCCCTCTAAAAACCTAAGCCTAACCTATGACTAGAAATAGAAAGTCAATGCATCAAACTTTTGCCAACCTCTCTTCAAAATGGTTCTCTAGTCCTTGAACCAAACTTCTCTTCCAAACTACCCCTTTACCTTCGAAAGCCCTTATTCGAAAAAAGAATGATTTTATTTCAAAAAAAATTTTCAAGAGGTTTTAGAAAGATTTCCCTTCTCAAAAGAAACTGGTTTTAACTCCCGCTTCAAAACCCGATTTGATTTTGAAAGTTGTTTTCAAACAATGGGAAAATCGGCTTTTTTTTTTCAAAACGTGCCCTAGATTCATTTTCAAGAGCAAGACTTTGTTTTCCAATCAAAAAAAAAACGCTTTCATATCAAAAATCTTTTGGCTCATTTCTGTTTTTAAAAATTTTTTGCTTCTACCTTGTGAGCCAAATTCTCCTTTTCAAGAGCAAGCTTCCCTCTTTTCAAACATGTTTTATGAACTGGTTCTATAAAATGAAATTTCATGTGAAAAGATCTTGTTGTCAAAATTCTCAAAAGATGCTTTTTTGTGAATCAAAAATACGCTTCCCAAATTCTATTTCAAAAGAGTTTTCTCAAAAGTTGAGTTTATTTGTGAAGGTTTTACCATCGATTTGGAAGATAATTTAAACCGATTTCAAAATTGGTTGGTTTTATTCACTAAAAAGGATGCAACGATTTATTTTGAATATATATAAAGCTTTCAAAATCTTTTGGCTTGCACTCATTTTGAAAAGTGTTATACCAAAACAAGAATTTCCAAAAGATTTGAGTTCCAAAGTCTTGGATTTGAACTTGTTGGGAAAGGGAGCTCTCGCTTTTTAAGACCGGATTTCAAAGTGTTTTCACGCAACCCACCTGCCTTATTCAAATGGAGTTTCGAAAACCATCCACTTTCAAAAGCTTTGAAAATCTCTTGCATTTGCAAAAACTTTCAAAAAAATGGTTTTGAACCCGGTTACTTGGTGTCTTTTGAAACCCTCTTTTATTTCTAAAAAGATGGCACACAAGTTTTCAAAATGGTGTGAATCCTAAACCCCCCACATTTTGGAAAAGGTTTGGAAAAGGCAAGGATTTATCCTAAAGGGTTTTGATTTGTTTCACACAAAATGAAAACCTTTTCTTTCAAACTTTTTAAATCTCTCTTTTTGAGTTTGTTCTAATTTGATCAAATGAAAACCTTTGCTTTGACAACTTTCATATCAAAATGGGTTGCATCCGATTTCAAATTATTTATGTTAGTTTTGAAGCCATGTGTTTGTAGCCTTCTTCCTCTCAAAAAATTTTGCAAAACAAAAAGATTTAAAGGCCTTTGTTTCAGAAAAATGCTCTCAAAGTGGTTTACAAAAGGCTTTTTCCTTTCCTCTAAGATCCCACCCCTTCAGTTCGGGACATTGGGACATTGTTGGTAACTTATTTGGGGATGAGTTGCGATCTTGAGCCAAGGTGCCACTACGAAACTTGGGGCCCATGTGTGAGGCCTCCACATGGCATCTTCTTTGAGCGTATTTGGCATCAAGGAAAGTGATCGTGACCACCTAAACGGTACCACATACTACCCGAATCTCGAACTCCCTCTCCCTTTTTCGAAACTCGATTATAAAAATAAAATCCTTTGAAAGAGATTTTGTTCCCACAAACTCGTTTTGTTTTTAAATTATTTTGTATTTTGCGAATTCTCTTCTTAACGCCCCATCTGTTTTAAAAGAGATTTTAAAATCCAAAGATTACGCTAGTAGCAGACCACATTTTTTGGAAAAATCTATCCTTTGTAGGAAACAGATTTTGAGAAAAGTTTTGGCTTTCGAAAGCTCCCACGATGTCAAAACCCCTGTTCTTGATTCCAAGGTTTCAAAATTTTTGAATCAATTTCAAAATATCTTTTGAAAAGTTCTTCTCTTTCAAAACGATTCCCTACCAAACGAGTTATGAAAATCTATTTTACAAAATCTTTTAAAATGTTTACAAAATAGAAAATGATTTGATTTCCAAGCTTCAAAACATTGCTAAAAAAGAGAGCGATTTCAAAACCCTTGCGCTTTCCTTTCAAATGGTGTTTTTCTTACAAGAATTTTAAAACCGGTTTCAAAAGCCCCTTGAAATGTTTGCCAAACAAAAAGGATTTGACCCCCAATTTTAAAAGGGTATGAAGAAATCATTTCAAAAAAACTTGAATTTCCGTCAAAAGGTGTTTCTCGAAAAAGAATTTATGAAAACCTAAATTCAAAAGTCCTTGAAAAAAAGCGTTGCAAATGGTACAAGATTTTGATTTTTGATTCAAAAACTGATTTCAAAAGTTCAAAGTTAACGATTTCGTTTCAAAAGAAGTTTCTTCAAACGGAACGTGATTTCAAATAAAGGGTATTTTCAAAAGTTGTGGCTTTACTTCGAGAAACCGTTGATTCGGGTTTGAATAAAAAAAGAGGAGAGGATTTCATTTAGCTTTCAAACTTTTTTACAAAGTAATTATTTACACAAAAATGTTTTCATCTAGTTTTCAGAACCAGCTTTCTGAAAATACTTGTCTCTGAAAAACGTTTTCAAATGGTATTTAGAACTACGTGAATGAGAGTTTTAAGAGCTCTTCTTGATTTCGAAAATGAGTTTTAAAAATAGGATTTCTACAAAAACCCTTTTGATCAAACAAAAGTGCTTTCGTGCCTTTTTCAAATGCCCCTCCTCCATTTGAAAGGATCTCGCGAATTGCCTTTCTAAGAGCTCTTTTTGTGAAAATTGGTACAGTGATGCAGGTCGAACATCCGGTAGGAGGTTCTAACTCTAGACAATACCTGAATCTCGGGGACGAGATTCCTCTAAAAGGGTTAGTCTGTAACACCCCGGGTTTCTCAAGCACCAAAAATCTGAACTTTTTAAAATTTTTCTTGCAATGCGTGAAGCATGTAGTTGCTAGGTCAGAAGAAGGTCATATCAAGGAGAATTTCTACGCAAAGTGGTGCACCCATATAGATTGCTTGTAGGAGATTGCCGGTGATCTTAAGTTGGTTTTGGGATTCGTGTTTACTCAGAGATTGTAGAGCATGAATCCATAGCAAAATCCTCCTTGATCCACTCTAAATTTTTTTTTTTTTTCCTTTTTCTCCTTATTCCCATTTGAAATTCTACTCGAAATCATTGATCACCAAAAGGAAAATCCTTTCCTTTTACCCATATTTTCCCCTATATTATACTCGAAATCCTCAATATCTCTCGAGGCCCTTTTTGAATCTCTCAAAGTTTCCCTAAGAGAAAATACGATCTGAGGAATAAGAAAATAGGAAAGCCTTCTCCTTGTCTTGGGCATCCACCCCACCAGCCGGCCCGGCTCCCTCTTCCCCTCTTTCGGTGGGTCGTGGGCGGCCGCACAACCACCCGGCCCCTAGGCCCACTAGGGCCGGCCCGGCTGGCGTGCCCGCCCGCCGAACCCTAGGGCGCTGGCTCCCGGGCCGCCCGCCGCCACGCGGCAGCCCCCCGCTCGCTCTCAAAGACCGAGCATTTGCAGTCCGCGCGATGCCCTACACGCATCCTCGCGATACGGACGCCGAGGCACATCGCCGTCCGTGCCCTTAACCAGTAGCCGCCGCGCCCCTATAAAGCCGCTACAACCCCCTCGCTCTTCTTCTTCGCCGCCACGCGCGCGCCGCCCGGCGGAATGCGCGCCCCGGCTCCTGCGGCGGCGCCACCGGCGCCGTCCCAGCCTCGCGAGCTCCCGTGGGGCTTCGGCGTCTTGGCGCCCGCCACGCCCGCGCTCGGCTCGTGCGCCGCCGCGACATCCGTCGTGGAGCCTCCCAGCGGGCCAGCGCCGCCTCCGGCCCGGCCGTGCCTAACTGGCGTGGCTGCTCACCCGCCGCCCCATGGCAGCGTCGTTAGTCGGGACCACGCCCGGACGCGCGGCGGCGTCTCGCCGCGGCACCACCCGTCTGCCTGGCGGCGTCGTCGGTATCGGCGCTCCGGCCCGCGATGTAAACGCCCGCCACGCCCTTATGGCCGCGAGTTACCTCGCCATGACCATCGGGCTCTACCTCTTTCTCTTCCTTTTCCTTCTTTTACCCTTTCCCTTATCACCTTGTATGCTTGCACCACCGAGACCGAAGCATTCCCTGGTTCTCATGATGACAACCGCATCACTATGAACCTAAGGGATAGCTTTTGCCGCTTTAGTTGCATGGAGGTCGTGGTGCCCTACGAGTTGGTGGGGATCAAGGAACCGTGCGGGACGTTCGTCTCTTTTTCTTTCGACCACCGTCCTTAGCCATGACGGGTAGGTCGAGAGAGTGCGGAACCATTCTTCCCCTTTTGTTCTCCTTCGATTCTCGCTAATCCCGGTAAAGGCGTGGATCGAAGTCTCTCATCCCAACTTCGATTCATGTCTTTCTCTATGACATATGGATCGAAGTCTTTATGGAGCAAAAGCGCCCCTTTTTTCTCGCTTATTTGTGTTGTTAGTGTCCTTTATTTGCCACTTGTTCCATTCCTTTGATCCACGTCGATCGCAATGGCGAGTGGATCAAAGGAGGTGGACCTCATTTTCCCTCTTTGGTTCTTTTGTGCTTGAGCCCTAGTATGTTTGTACCTATTGAGATCGTAGCATTCCTTGGGCTCTCACGGTGACAACCGCACCGCTGAGACCTTGGAGAATGCCTTAGTGCATATAGTGCACCATGGTCGTGGTACCCTACAAGTGGTTTAGGCACTTGTGATCTCTCGTGCATCGCTCCTCTCCGATGCCTCGCCTTTGCCGTGGCATGTGCATTGGAAGGGGTAGACCACCGCTCCCTCTCTTTTCCATCCTTTATTTTTCCCCGCTAGTTCTGTTCGATCCCGTCTTAGCCATGACGATTGGATCAAAGACCAGACTATCTCTTGTAGTTAGCAAAGCTATGGTCTATGTCTCGTTCTCGGACCATGTGAGTCGACCCGATCGACCGTTAGAAAACCATCCTCACTGAGGATGTGACCGAGGCCGCGGCATGGACATGCGTAGCTAACTCTCCTCTCTTCCCCTGTTGTGCTACTCTCTTCTCGGCTCCCGACGTTGTTGTGTCGTGCGGGTCAAGAGGACCTGTATTCGCTCCTCTGTTGCTCGTGTTCCAATCTCTTTTGCTACTGTCGCTACCATGACGGGTAAAGCCAAAGAGCCTCGGAACCAAGTCACAATTCCCCTATTTTGTGTTAATCATTCTTACTTGAATCCTGTATAGTAGTTGTGACTTGCGGGTTAAAGGCCGCAAGGGCCAAACCCTGCTATTCCTATTTCCCTCTTTCTCTCCTGCTTGTGACCCTCCTGTCCCCGCCAATTTCCATGACGTCCGGATCGGAAGGTCACAACCGTGGTGTTTGGTTAAGTTAAGTTAGGATCAAGACCTCTTCTTTTAAAGCCATACGGGACGACACGATCGACCCAGGAAGTACTGGCTATACCATGGTCATGATCCAGGCTTGTGCTTAGCAGACAACCACTTCTATTCATTTGGGCCTGAGGATCGGACATCCTCCACGAGGGCTAAGTCTTTCGGTGTTTATTTGGAGTTATCTAGTTTCTTCTATATCTTATTGCCTTTTTGGGGAGTATTGAATTTTGGTAAAGGATTGATTACTCCTTGCCTTGTTTGTCACTATATCAAGGTAGTTGCATCGCGGTGATGATGGATAGACCGAAGATCCGCTGGAGGAGGAGATGCGAAGAGCAATCAGAGGTGGATGACTATGGACTGCTATAAACAGGTGCCACGTCCCACCCAACCTCATAGAATCCTACTAGGCATGCAATGTGTAGCTGCTAGTGCTTTACTTTATACAAAGGAACTGTGATAGGATGCATGGTAGATTGCTTGATAAGCCAATATCTTGACGCAATCTTTCCCCTGCACACCCGCTGCTAGGATAGACGCTCGTCTACTTCATGATACTTGCTACACACTTACACTTTACTCATACATGCTTGTGTGTGGCTAAGGCACGTGGTGCCGTGAACTGGATAACTGGGGATAACGTGGGAGAGATCTTGGCGTGTGTCTTGGGTGTGTGGTGAGGGTTGTGTCGACTGGGCAAGATCTACGATGAGTCAGGGGACAAGTCTTGCCGGAGGAGTGTGATCTAGGCACTCCCTATGTGAGAGAGTACCTGTGGTGGGTACATGTGATGTGAGTAGATTCCGGGGAGGAGTGCCTTTGTGGGATGAATCCTCAGAATAGAGGTGCCGTCGAGGCACAGGGCGTCGAGCCCCCTTGTGAAGATATCCTGTCCGGTCCCTCTATGGACTGATTGGGCGAGTGTGCGGCTCATGGGACTCTTTCGTGCACACCACTCATCTCTGAATGGGTGGGGTCCGACTTGACAACTAGCTGGCCCCCTACTGCTACTACTAGGTTGATAGGTGATAGTGTAGGGAGGTACGGGTGCCGAGACCCACACCCTCCTGAGACAGCGTGGTATCCACTAGGATCCGGTACCACGTCTCACAGTCTCAGCGTGCCGGTGGATCTTCGGGGTGCCCCAGAGCTGAGTGGTAGAGTGGCATTGGGCCAGTTAGGCGGCAGCTTGGTATCAGCCTAGACGAGGCATCGTCAATGATGGTGATCTTGTGGTTCCAGGTGTACAAGCTCTGCAGAGTTACTAAATCTATACGTATAGCCGTGTCCCCGGTATGGACATTCCCTACGAGTACCCCTCATTCGTTATAGTGAGTGGAGTCCTTTTCTCTTCTCTCCCCTGGGTGTTGTTGGATTCCGGCTTAGGCCGTTGAGGCAAGGAGGAGCAGGAGTCTTCCTTGCCGACTAGAGAGTGAGAGTGTGGTGAGATGTGTGGACATGGATGTGGATGTGGATGGGATGGATGGATGTGTGGATGAGATGGGTTAAAACTTGATAACCTATATTATATTTATATTATGAATTGGCATAGGAAAACTACAGCCAAATATAGGCCTTTTTCTCTACCCTTGCATTCCACTTACCACATAGCAAAGCAAAGCATAGGGTGGGAGCCAGTGGCCAGTACAAATCGTATTGATAGAGTTGAGCAGGTTTCAGACCGAGGATGACTACGACGACAATGGAGCTAGAAGGATTAGGTGGTCTCGTTCCTACACTCAAGTTTGGTTAAGGAGATCAAGTCTACGCCCGCTGATACTCTACCCCGATTCTGATGATCGTTTGTGAAGGAGGAGCCTTCACCCGCTCTAGCGCTACGTCTACTCTGATGTTGACCTGTGTGCGTATATCGCTAGGATACTTTGTACTTAGGTGTGCCTCTAAGTGTTGTAAAACCTTATAACTTGTACCTTTTTGCGATGTATGAACTGTGGTATCAACTGTATATGATGTACTCTGTGGATTTCCCTTCGAGGAAATCGCGGGTCATTTCGGCCATGTAGGCTTTCTAGTTTGGGAAGTACAAGTTCTTCACCTTCACAATATGATCTATCTGTAATCTGAAAATTACGTAGATCTAAAATTCTTAGAGAAAAAGTGTGTAGGGCCATATGTTTATATACATTACGATACTTATTTTCTGTTCATGTGTGTATATCCTATGTTGATACATATTTATGCTCTTTTTGAATGCATTTATTATATATCACACGTCATGAATTTTTATACCATGTAATTTCAAGAATAAAATCTTGATAGTTACACTAGAAACATAGTATAAGGTATATAGGCTCTCTAAATCTTGAAGATCTTAGGTTTATCACCTTTGAGAGGCATATATTTGTTTTTCCTAGCATAATGAATTTTTGGGATGAATGAATGATTGGTATTAATTCTGAAAATCTACATATACCATAATTCTGAAAAGTGCTAGGATGCTTCTAAGAATATTTTAAATAACCATCCATTATCTTTTGCACTTTACCACTAGTGAACACGATACCAAGGCAAACCCATGGAAATACCCCTTTAGCAAAGAAAAATAGACACGATGTCGCTTTATTTTATCGCATTGGAAAAGACTGTCCATACATATTCTATGTACCTAACCCTTCTAGGGGATTCTATGTCAGAAAGCGTGAATATTTATTTCATTCCATATATGCATATGATATATTTTATGTTAATATATGCATGTCTTAAAAGAAGAAAATATCCTGGAACTACTCTGAATAGTAGAATTAATTGTTATGGTCATTATTAATCCATGTAGGATATTTTGCTACCAGTAAGTGTAGTGAACTTGGAATACATTTTTTCTGACTACTCTCTAGAATGAGTATATGGCTAAGAGAAATAACAAATGCAGTGTGGGGCTTATTGTATGAAAGAAAATTCCAAAATTATGATGTAATGCTGCTCTATAAACAATAGCTTGAAGCTTTGTGTTTAATGTCATAGAAGACAAGATGGTAAATAATTATCCATGAATATTCTTGAAGAAAAGTCTCTGGAATATAGAAGTTGAGCTAGAATTTTTAGACAGCTTTACGATCAAACCAGGATATATATTGGGCATGCATATGTTGCACTCCTAGAAGGATCATATCACCATTATGAAATAAAGCATGCATGAAGCTGCTAAATGTCAAGCATAGAAGCTAAGACATATATGAATAGATAAGCATTTTATTTAAGTTTTCTCTAGAAGAAGAACTTAAACCATATGCTTACATACTTGTATTGTCTTGAATTTATATAGAAGTATTAGGAATAGTGGTGGTGCATTAAGTTTTAATTCCTGTTGAATTAAGTGGATTATATAGACTCATAGAAGAGTTAATGGTTAATTTATTAGCTTGCAGACTAATATGAAGCATTTAATATTCTTATTTGCAATTCTTACTTGCAGTAATATATGTCAAGTTTGCATAGAAAAAAAGATTTATATGTTTCACATATAAATAATTGCCTATATATGCCTATCTAAATAAGTTTTGCATTATTTTTATCCACAAAGAAGCCTCAGTTAACCATGAAGGTTATAGTTCTTTGTGCACTACTACCATGTAGGTAGAAAGGAAACTGAATTTTCTAGAAGCACATGAACAACTGGACTATACTAGCAAATTAATTGATCTTAGAAGGGTCAATTTAGTCAAGATTATAATACTGAAACCTAGAAACTAGAAGTTTATGTCCTACCCTGAATAATACACTTGATATGTGAATTTCATGTCAGAACCCATGAATACTAGAAGTATGATTGGATTATATAGAACATTCGAAATGAAATGATGCATGAAGCATATTACTACTTGAAGTAGTTCTAGCATAAAAAGGGGGAGGAATTTTGGGTAAAAGCATAAGAAAGTGTGGGTAATATATATTTAGTAGGCATTGCCTTCCTAAATCTATCTTTAAGAGCATATATCAGGACTTGAAGTTCTAGCCGCGTTCCTTCCGGCTAAGTTAACTTTCTCTACATTTCACTAATTGCAAACAAGCTTGTAGCTTTGCATTTTGTTGTTATCTATTACATTGGATTGAATACCAATATTCACACTACACATGAATGTGTATTACTATATATGTTGTGCTCTTGTTGATCTGCAACAATCTCCACTCCTTCATGAATATTAGCATAGAAGCTATAGATGTAGCTAGAACTATCTTTGCACTTTCCTTATAATTAGATTGGCTAGCTAGCACGCTAGTCTATATAGTTCTTGTTGAACTAAGGAATAATTTGCTTTCAATGTATCCTATGCATAAGCAAAAAATTGGTCTAGGCCAAGCAGCCTAAGATCAGGAGGAGTTGGTTAATATGAAATTAACTAAATGGAGAAGTGACCCAATTGAATGGGTTGTATTATAGTGAAAATTGAGTTAGTAGATAAAACAATTATGATGATTTGAGGTTTTGTAGAAAAGGCATTTAAAGGAATTTTTGCATTAATGGCAATTAGAATCTAGAAGAAATTCTATGTGAATTTGTATGCTGCACATTTTATATATTTGAAGTATATTACCTATTTTTATGTATGAGTATTTAGATCAATTATTTGGGCTGAATAATAAAGAAGCTAGATAATAAAATAGTTTTTTTTTTAAACTATGATATGTGCAAATCAAGGGGAGAACATTCCTGAGTCTATAGGTATGCTGAACATTCCTAACTGTACGTTGTATATTCTAGCTCGTTGCATATAATGAATAATAACCCCCCATTTAAATTTTTGCGTGAATATTTCCCATAAAATTTCCTTATAGCATACATAGATGGGCCTCCACTTGTAGTTGGAGACAAATGAATTCGAATTATTTTAAGCCCATTATAGGGGATTTCTTTTGAAGTATGCTAGTAAAGAAATAATATTGGCATTAGGGGAGAGAATAGCCTATTTTGAATGCCAAATATTATTTCCACGGAAGGAAAATGATCTTAAGAGGAAAATATTCCTTGAAGCTTGAAGCAGGAATATTATCACGCACTAGATCAAATAATTTGATTAATACTCTTGTGAAGCATGAAACGGAGCATATGCCAGATATTTTTAAAAATAAGAGGAGTAACTTAAAGTTATAAACTAGAAGTTATGTTTACTAGTAGTAAACTTAGTATTTTATACTATTAAGCTAAAATTTATGGGGACGCCTGTGAATTCTAGTTTACTATATATTTACCGAATAGAAATGAAATGAAACTCCTCCATCCTCATGAAGAGAACACCTCATGAAGAAGGTTAAGCACCTCATGAAGAGGATCATCATGAAGATGAAATCCAAAGCACATTAAGCGCGCGCATCATCAGTGTTGGGTATGCAGAACAACAAATCATCTCTTGTTTGGAAAATAACGGAGATGAAATAATCTCATAATGAGATTATTGGGAGAAAATAATAGTTGTCGACAACACTACCTCTATGATTGCAATGAGAACCCGGATCCGAAAACAAAGTCCATGGCAAAGTCGCATGTAGCAATTATATTGGGTCAATAAAGAAAGCAACTGAGGTTGAATCTCCTACTAAGAAGAAATAAATGTTCTACTATATCTCGGCAAATGAAGTAAATGAATATAAAATATGCAGTTAATTGATGGATTATGAAGATCCATACAGTTCTGAAGAATATAAATCGCAACATATGGAAATTAAATCTCATACAAGTATTAAAAGTCTAAGGTATATTTCTGAATGAATATTGAAGTCTCAAGAAAAGCATGTCCTAGAAGGAATAGAGTCATGAAATGACTTTATAGCGAATAAAACTATCGCATTGTGTATATCACATAATAATTTCTCATACAAGTAGAGAATATATATCTCCTAGAAGAGAAATATTATTCATTAAAAATATGAACATCCTTGAAGGAGTTAATCCATGAAGGATTTACTGGTCAATTTTTTTAATAAACATCATTAATCCCCTGAAGTGAGAAATATAGACCCGAGAGAAAGAAAGTGAGGAATATTAAATGCCATGAAGGTGTTATACAAACACTCATGAAAGTGTATATTGTAAAGCTAGCAATAAAATATTGATATCCTCTAAATATCATAGAAGGTATAACAATAATGGCGATTTTGGCAATTGAATTATCCCTAAATGCCAAGACTATATTTATTATTGAGTGGAATAATCCAAACCCTGAAGATTTATAGAATATATATTTTGAAAAATCCACTAAAGATGAATTATAAGTACTCAAACTCTAGTAGACGTTTGATACACTATCTAGAAGATATTTAATATTTGTCTCTATGATCTTTTGAAAAGATTTGTCCCCCTGAAGGATAAAATTTATTTGTTTTGTACAACTGATAAGTGGTCATTTGTTCGTAAAGCATATTGCTCTTATTTATACCCATTATAATTCATAGAAGAATTACAAGCCAATGTTTTAAATATTTAGTATTATGGTACTGCATATCATTATTAAACAAGCAGTTATGAAAACTGTGGTTTGAACAATGAAGTTTAAAGAATGGCTTTATGGGGGGAGCATATTTTATTAATCTACCTTGAAGGTAAATCACTAGAATTACACAGATCTAGTAGATCATATTTGCTAAAACACTGAAGTTTATGCATAGATCATGAAGATCAATATCTATTCATGAAGAATATAATATCCCGAAGAATACATGATCACGAAGGTTAAATGTTGTACTCTTTTTTCCTATGTGAGTTTTTACTTGAAGGTTTCTCACACAAGATTTTTAACGAGATAACATGTGCAATACAATTAACGAATGCGATGTACTCTTTTCTCCAATAACCGTTTTTTCCCATTGGGTTTTCGGATGGAGTTTTTAATGAGGCATATGCATATCGTGGTAATCGCCCAAGGGGAGTGTTGTAAAACATACGGACTCTATCCTAGAAGGAAAGGAGAAGGAGGAATTCTAATCCTAGTCCGTTTGTCATGTGGACTCTTACCAAAACTCATAGTCTTGGCAGGACTATATATATGTGGGAGCTCTATGTTGTAATTACCAATAATCAGAGGAATAAAGAATAGTCTCCCTATCTTGTGTCTACTTGTTCTTCTACTTTCATCTACTGTTTTAATCATGAGAGACGGAGAGGGAAAGGTCCTAACCGCTGGCAACATGTTTTATAACACATAGATCCTTGGCTCGACACGCCTCTGGATTTCCCCTCCCCGGCCTTCGGATCTTGCACCTCTGGTTCTGTCTTCGCTAGTGGCGGCGGGGAAAGGAGGCTGTCCGATGGCCATGTAGGCGGCACGGGGAGGTGGAAGCCCTAGGCGGCCACTTGCCGAGGAGGTGGCCCTATGGAAACCCACATGCAAGGAGGAATCCTTTTTTTTTAGAAATGACCAAAACAAAGTTTTAGATCTCAATGACTTCTACTTCATCTGTTCCAAATTATAAGAAGTTTGAATTTTTTTTACCTCAAATTTGACCACTCGTGTTATTCCAAAAATTTTATGCAAATATAGTCAAATTTAAGTTATTTTTGAAAAAACTTTTATTGATAATGCAAGCCACGACAAAAGAAGTAATGTCTTGTAAAATTTTTTAATAATACAATTGGTTAATTTGGTACCCAAAAAGTCAAATGTCTTATAAATTAGGATGGAGAAAGTACAACTTTATTGTTTACAACTTCACTTGAAATCATTTGCTACAAAAATTTCTCGCTTGAATTTCTTAAATTTTGAAATTCAAATTTCAATTTATTCAAACAAAGTTTGATGGAGAAATGCCTAAAACAAAAGTTTTAGATCTCGATGAGTTCTATGCCTTTGTGTTGATAACTCTTTCATTTGAAATTGTTTACTATCCTGGAATCGTTTATTCTGCTAAAATAGATGCATCTCATATTTTGTTATATGATTCAGTGAGAGATAATTCTATTTGTGAAGGATGTACAATATCAATTTATTAAAATTTTCTAAACTTTTTTATGGAATGCTTATGGAACAAAAAATGTCATTGTGTCAATTTGAAGAAGTTTCTATCCAAATTTAGTTATTATTGTAATTATTTGTTGAATTACCATAGAAAAAATGTGAATAATATCTAAATTTGATTAGAAAAATCTACAGACTTGCATGACAATATGATTTTGATGTGTTATCATCTCATTAAAAATTCCAAAGAGTAACAAAGTAGTACCGCATATTGTTCACAAATGCACATATGTCTCACATAGTTATTAGTAATTATGTGAAATGTATGAATTTGTGAACAATGTACAACCCTATTTTATTAAAATAGTTTGAATTTTTTATGGCAAGCTTATACACCAATATTATGTCCACATATATTTTTAGGATTTTTGAACCACTTTATGTTATTATTACTTTTGTGCTTCAGAACCACCAAAATACAAGCTCGAGTAATTCCTGATAGTATTTTTCATCCATTGATGGAGCAAGTTAGATTTGAGGCCAACCAATATCTATCAATTTTTACTATGTGAGGTCAAATCGAACACGTCTTCTTATATATATATTGTCTAGCTTTTGGATATTTGTTGGCATTACATGTAGTTCATGCTAGATTTACTTTCAAGACCATGCGCAAAAGTCACTTAAACCTTAGAAAATGGAAAATCACATATTCTTGAAAATTGTACATGAAAAATGGTTAGGTAGTCTACCTCATGCTAAAATTATGTTGGGTGCATAGAGATCATGTAAACCACAACTATTATAATATGTATTTTGCCTAGAAAAAAAAAAAAAGAAAAAGAAAAGGTAAAGGAAAATTTTTATTCAGCCTTTAAATGGGGTGAATAAAAAGAAATTCATAAATAGTGGAAATTAATATTAATTAACTCGAAAAATGCTGAAATAATACACTAAAAAATAATAAATGAAACTTACTTCTTGAAAAAAGAAATCTAATTTTGACCTTTAAACGAAAACAGCCAATAGAGGCCCATGGTCACTTACAACACACGTGGTTCTCCCCTAATGCCCACAGACGGCCCACCTTAGGGAACCCTAATGGGAGTGAATCTGAGTCATCCATCTCAATCAAAGGTTAGGATCAGCTGCTCCAGTGCGTGGGGGAGAGGAGATGATGAGAACATCACTCCTTTGGATACAACCACTGATCCTTCTACTATACCGCAAGGGCCAATGACCCGAGCTCGAATGCGACAACTAAAATTACAGGTGAGTTCGTTCTTAAGCGATCCGTTTCATACTTTTGAGAATAGATTGCTACCTAATGATGTTATATTGCTTAGGAATAGTGGAGAGGGTCATGAGGAACTTGAAGGAAGGTGTGGAGGCGAGGAAGACCAGCTAGGACGTGCATCACAAGCCGGAGGCCCTGTCCAACACGATTTCAAGTCTACCTCGGCCTCCAGGACCAGTCTATCTTGAGACCAGCCCCACGGAGGCATCCGGACTCCGTTTTCGATGGTTCAGCCATGGTTGGAAAGATAATTTGATAAGGAAGCCAATGCAACTAGTCTCATATCAAAATTCCTTTGGGATCAACAGGAATTGTCGAAACAAATCAGCGCCGAGAACCGTCGGTGTGCCGCATCACCTTTATTTGGTCCCATTGGGCCGTGTATCGTCTTGAGCCCATTAGGGGGGCGCGTCCAGGGTAGGCGACGACCCTAAGACCTTTATAATCATTAGTCGTCGCCATCGTTAGGGTTGGGTTTTGCTTAAGATTATTCTGTCCATTGACAGTCGCCGTTCGTCGGTTTATAGAACCCCAACTTGAGAACTTAATCATTCATCTGCAGTTTGTCCCAATTTTCTGAGCTGCGTTCTTTCGAGTTCTTGCTTGTGTTCTTCATTTCGCAGGCACAGATTAGCCTTCTTGGCGAGGTCAACCAGTTGGTGACACATTGATAATCCGAGGATTCGTGGTGCTAAGGTTGCAGGGTTCGGGTTTTTTGATCTGAAGCCGGATCGGTGTGTCGCGTTCCACTCAAAACGAGAGTTATCCCGGACCTAACGGAAGATCGGGAATCACGTCCCCATCAAGTGGTATCAGAGCTTAAGGTATACCGTCAGGTTTAAAGTTATCTCTTAGTTCGTGTTTTATTTTCATCCCATAGTCCACGGCCATATTTGTTCCCTGCCCTACTACCTCTCCGCGCCATAGCCTTTGCATATTTCGGTTTTAGAGTTCGTCGTGCTGACTTTGTGTCCAGGTCAAGGTCTTGTTGCTGGTTAGGTTGTGTTAGAGTTCATTGTGTGTGTTTTATCTTAATCGTATCTGTCCCATCCACTGTCCCCAAACAACAAGTCGAAGCCACCTTATTACTCGACTTGCCCCAGCTTGCCGCCTTGTGTGATCTCTCGCCGCCGCGCTAACCCTAGATAGGTTGCCAGCCGCTGTTATTTCGCCTGTATCGCAGCTCTCCTTACATCATCTAGCGAATATCTGTGATCGGTGTTAGAGTTTAGGGACGCTTTGCCCTAACTGCCACCGCCGTGTTGTGCCTTGCAGCAAACATAACTTGAGGTACCTGCGGTAAAATAGGCATAACTTTTCACTCGGTTATCAGAAAAATCTAAAAAAAATTCAGCAGATTCTTGACACCATTCTGAGGGGACCCAAACTCGCCTACGGCCTATTTGGTTTCATCAAAATTGCCAAAAAAATTTGGGAAAATAAAAAAAAATTGTCAAGGTTTCTGCACGCTTTTCAGAGAGCGTGCTGAATTTCTATAGACCACATTCCACCTCAGTTGAAGGTGCCAATTTTTGTGGTTACATCTTTTGTGATCCTTGTTCAGAGAAAAATATAAAAAAATAGTGAAAAAATAAAAAAATTTGATTTCTACTAGTGCATTTTGCAAAAATCCGAGAAAAATTTAGGAAAAAGAAAAAATCCGAGCTCTCGGCAAAGTGAGCGTGTGCTGTCTAGTGTCTTTAGCTGGTTGTTTTGTGTGCTCTTATCATCCATCATATTTATTTTTCCACCTTGTTCCTCACACAACTAGGACTTGCAGCACTTTAAACCAGCAACGAGAAAGAGTACTTCGGACTATAATTCAGCATTACTATCTGTTACTGACTTGTGTGCCATATATACATATTATTCTCTTTTTGTGCCTTCCAAGCTCCACATATTCTTTAGATCAGTACAGAAAAAGGACCCTTTCAATCGCGGTGCCACATCTCCACAAGTATCACAACCGTCCACCGAGTGTTACCATCCGCTGCTTGTATTTGTAAGAACATCGGTAAGAATTTGGTAAGACATTTAGTGAGGGTGTGATTGCACCAAGTAACCCATAAATAGTTGTTAGGGATTTTCTTTGACAACTAACCATGCCGCACGACGTTTCATTTTTGTCTAGTCATTTGCGAGGAATTTAAGGATATGATACTTCGGCCAGATGGAAAAGCTAGTGAAGAAAGTTAAAGAACTCAACTATTCTGTTGAGGGTGTGGACAAGCGACTGTCCACACTATCAGGGAAGGTTCAAGAGCTCGAGAACAATGCCAACGACGATTTCGACTTCGGCCAAGTGCTTGAAGAAGATAAAGTCTACAACCCTGATGGTAGCCTTGATGAAAGGTCCACAAATGAGAATAAACTGCGTCGACGGCTAGAATATAACAGAACAGGTATGGGAGGAGGAAATCGAGGGCGACGCAATGAAGGTAAAGATGATCCTTTTGCTAAGATAAAATTTACCATACTTTCTTTTCATGGCAAATATGACGCTGAGGAATATCTTGATTGGGAGATGACAGTAGAACAAAAGTTTGAGTCCCATGGAGTGCCTGGTTGCTATAAGGTTAGACATGCCACTAGTGAATTTAAAGATTTTGCTATAATCTGGTGGACAACTTTAGATCCAAAACCTTTATCATGGGACGGGTTAAAAATAGCAATGCGTGATAGATTTGTACCTCCTTCTTACAAACATGATTTACAAAAAAATTGCAACGTTTAGAGCAGGGAGACATGTCTGTTCAAGAATATTTTGCTGAGCTTCAAAAGGGTATGCTGCGTTGTGGTATAGAGGAGGATTCCGAGGATAAAATTTGTCGTTTTTATGGTGGTGTGAGACGTGAAATTCAGGATATCGTTGATTATAAAGATTTTAATACTACCAACCAGTTTTCCAGCTTGCTATGCTTGCAGAGAAGGAATTGCAGGGACGACAACAGCTTCGAAGGGGTAGAAACTACAGCATCCCCTTCACGCCCAAGAAGACAACGTTTCAGCCCCCAAGTCCCGGGAGCATCTCCATCAACTCCAAAGCCGAAGCGCGAACAGCTCCATCTGCGTCTACCCCTTCACCCCATTGGTAAATCTCGTTTGCAGGAACCGTCCAAGAGTGCTTCCTCAATAGCTTCCACCGGACGCTCTTCATCTATTCAGTGCTATTGCTGCCATGGAATTGGTCATGTCGCCTGGGGCTGCCTTAGCAAGCGGGCATATATTGCTACAGACGATGGAGGTTATGTGAGCACTTCTGATGTGGAGGATGAAATTGAAGAACAGCCCACCTCCGATGCAGAATTGTCTTTGAGCATTGACGATGCTGGTCACCAGCGCACAATCATTGCGCAACGGGTTCTTAGTACACAGTTGGAGAAGGCAGAACAGTTGCAGCGCCACAATTTGTTCCAGATTTTATTCGTCATCAAGGACCGGCGTGCACGGGTCATCATTGATGGAGGGAGCTGCAACAATCTGATGAGTTCTGATTTAGTTAAGAAGCTTGACTTGCCAACTCATCCACATCGACATCCGTACCATATTCAGTGGCTAAACGACTCAGGTAAGGCCAAGGTAACAGAAACAGTACACTTCTCCCTTGGTACATATTCTGATTTTATAGATTGTGATGTGGTCCCTATGCAAGCTTGTTCTCTTTTATTGGGCAGGCCTTGGGAATTTGATAATGATGCGATCCACCATGGAAGAAGTAATAAATATACTTTTATGCACAAAGGCAAAAATATTACTTTGGTACCTATGACCCCTGCTCAAATTGTTCAAGCTGATAGAGAGCGAGTTGCTGAGAATGAAAATAAACAAGCTTCTACACCTGATAAGCAGCAAGTAGCTAAATTAAAACATCCTGTTATGCTTGCAAATAAATCTGATCTTGCTCAAATCAATGATATATGTTATGCTTTGGTATGCAAAGATGCTTTATTTTCAATTGATGATATGGCTAGCGCTTTGCCACCCTCTGTCACTAACTTTTGCAGGAGTACGAGGATATTTTTCCTGCTGAGGTACCTCCCGGACTTCCACCCATTTGAGAGATCGAGCACCAGATTGACTTAATTCCTGGAGCGAACCTGCCAAACTGAGCTACCTATCATGCCAATCCTAAGGAGACTAAGGAGATTCAGCGCCAAGTCCAAGATCTATAGGACCGCGGGTATATACGTGAGAGCCTTAGTCCTTGTGCTGTTCTAGTCATTTTGGTTTTAAAAAAAGATGGCAGTTGGCACATGTGTGTAGATTGTAGGGCCATTAATAATATCACCATAAGGTACCGTTATCCTATTCTTAGACTTGATGACATGCTAGATGAGTTAAGTGGTTCTATGATTTTTTCTAAGGTAGACTTGAGAAGTGGGTACCATCAGATAAGAATGAAACTAGGTGATGAATGGAAAAACTGCTTTTAAAACTAAGTTCGGCTTGTATGAGTGGTTAGTAATGCCTTTTGGGTTAACTAATGCACCTAGCACTTTCATGAGATTAATGAACGAGGTTTTACGTCCTTTCATTGGTAAATTTGTTGTGGTATACTTCGATGATATCTTGATATACAGCAAGTCTTTAAATGATCACCTTAATCATCTCCGTGCTGTTTTTGATGTTTTTGCGGGTCGGCGCTTATTTGGTAACCTCGAGAAGTGCACTTTTTGCACCGAACGAGTCTCGTTTCTTGGCTATGTTGTGACTTCAAAGGGAATTGAGGTAGATGAAGCCAAGGTGCAAGCAATACGGAGCTGGCCTACGCCCACAACTGTGACACAAGTGCGAAGTTTTCATGGACTTGCTGGATTTTACCGCCGCTTTGTTAGAGATTTCAGCACCATTGCAGCCCCACTAAATGAGTTGACGAAGAAGGGTGTTGTTTTCCACTGGGGAGAAGAACAAGAAGCGTCCTTTGCTCTTTTGAAGGACAAACTTACAAATGCGCCGCTGCTACAACTTTCTGATTTTGGTAAGACTTTTGAGCTTGAATGTGATGCCAGCGGAGTTGGCATTGGTGCTGTTCTGATGCAAGAAGGTAAATCCGTTGCTTATTTCAATGAAAAATTGAATGGGCCTGTACTTAATTATTCCACGTATGATAAAGAATTATATGCTCTTGTTCGATCATTAGGCACGTGGCAGCATTATTTATGGCCTAAAGAGTTTGTTATTCACTCTGATCATGAATCACTAAAACATCTTAGAACTCAAAATAAATTGAACTGTCGACATGCTAAGTGGGCTGAATTTATAGTCTTTTTCTTATATTATCAAACACAAGAAAGGGAAGGATAATGTTATTGCTGATTCTTTATCTAGAAGATATGCTATGCTGTCCCAATTTGATTGTCGTATCTTTAGACTTGAAACAATAAAAGAACAATATGCTCATGATGCTGAATTTAAAGGTGTGATAGAACATTGTAAAGAGGGACATACATGGAACAAATACATTCTAAAAGATGGGTTTTTGTTTAGAGCTAACCGCCTATACATTCTAGTTGGTTCTGTTCATCTTTTGTTGTTGCAGGAAGCACATGGAGGCGGGTTGATGGGGCATTTTGGAGCTAAGAAAACTGAGGAGTTGCTGTCTACACATTTCTTTTGGCCACACATGAGATGTGACGTAGAGCGGTTCGTGGCTAGGTGCACTACATGTCAAAAAGCTAAGTCACGGTTGAACCCATATGGTTTGTATATGCCTCTTCCTGTTCCTTCTATTCCTTGGGCTGATATATCTATGGATTTTGTTTTAGGATTGCCACGGATTAAGAGGGGGAGAGATAGTGTTTTTGTGGTGGTTGATCGTTTTTCTAAGATGGCACATTTTATTCCTTGTCATAAAAGCGACGATGCTGTGCATATTGCTGATTTATTCTTTCAAGAAATCGTTCGCTTGCATGGTATGCCTTCTACTATTGTTTCAGATCGCGATGCAAAATTTTTGGGTCACTTTTGGCGCACTTTATGGAACAAATTGGGGACAAAGTTACTATTTTCCATCACTTGTCATCCCCAAACTGATGGTCAAACTGAGGTAGTGAATCGTACATTATCCACCATGTTGAGAGCAATTTTGAAGCATAATCTAAAGATGTGGGAGGAGTGTTTGCCACATGTGGAGTTTGCATACAATCGAACTGAACACTCTACCACTAAGGTAAGTCCTTTCCAGGTAGTGTATGGATTTAACCCTCGTGCTCCCATTGATCTTTTGCCTTTACCTACCACTGAGAGAACACATAAAGATGCTAAAGCACGTGCTGAATTTATTTTTAAGTTGCATGAAACAACTAAGGCCAATATTAAAAAAATGAATGAAAAGTATAAAATTGCGGATAGTGAAGGTAGAAAAGAAGTTAAACTTGAATCGGGTGATTTAGTTTGGTTGCATTTGAGAAAACATAGATTTCCAGAGCTGCGTAAGTCTAAGTTAATGCCAAGAGCTGCTGGTCCTTACAAAATTATAAAGAAAATAAATGACAATGCATATATACTTGAGTTGCCACCCAAGTTCGGGGTTAGTCCTATATTTAACATTGCAGATTTAAAGCCATACTTGGGAGAAGAAGATGAGCTTGAGTCGAGGACGACTCCATTTCAAGAGGTGGAGGATGATGAGGACATCACTCCTTTGGATACAACCACTGATCCTTCTACTATACCGCAAGGACCAATGACCCGAGCTCGAATGCGACAACTAAAATTACAGGTGAGTTTGTTCTTAAGCGATCCGTTTTATACTTTTAAGAATAGATTGCTACCTAATGATGTTATATTGCTTAGGAACAGTGGAGAGGGTCATGAGGAACTTGAAGGAAGGTGTGGAGGCGAGGAAGACCAGCTAGGACGTGCATCACAAGCCGAAGGCCCTGTCCAACACGATTTTGAGTCTACCTCGGCCTCCAGGACCAGTCTGTCTTGAGACTAGCGCCACGGACGCATCTGGAATCCGTTTTTGATGGTTCAGCCATGGTTGGAAAGATAATTTGATAAGAAAGCCAATGCAACTGGTCTCATGTCAAAATTCCTTCGGGATCAACAGGAATTGTCGAAACAAGTCAGCGTCCAGAATCTGTCCAGGTGCTGCGTCACCTTTATTTGGTCCGTTGGGCCGTGTATCGTCTTGAGCCCATTAGGGGGGCGCGTCCGGGGTAGGCGATGACCCTAAGACCTTTATAATCATTAGTCATCGCCGTCGTTAGGGTTGGGTTTTACTTAAGATTATTCTGTCCATTGACAGTCGCCGTTCGTTGGTTTGTGGAACCCCAATTTGAGAACTTAATCATTCATCTGCAGTTTGTCCCAATTTTCTGAGCTACGTTCTTTCGAGTTCTTGCTTGTGTTCTTCGTTTCGCAGGCACGGATTAGCCTTCTTGGCGAGGTCAACCGGTTGGTGACACGGTTGATAACCCGAGGATTCGTGGTACTAAGGTTGCAGGGTTCGGGTCTTTTGATCTGAAGTCGGATCGGTGTGTCGCGTTCTACCCAAAACGAGAGTTATCCCGGACCTAACGGAAGATCGGAAATCACATCCCCATCAGGAGTTGATGAGGATATCACTCCTTTGAATACACCCATTGATCCTTCTACTATTGTGCAAGGTCTAATAACTCGGACTCAAATGTGACAACTAAAATTATAGGTGAGTTCGTTCTTAAGTGATCCGTTTCGTACTTTTGAGAACAGATTGCTACTTAATGATGTTATATTGCTTAGAAACATTGGAGAGGGTCATGATGAACTTGGAGGAAAGTGTGGAGGCGAGGGAGACCAGCCAGGACATGCAACACAAGCCGGAGGCCGTATCCAACACGATTTCGAATCTACCTCGGCCTCCAAGACCAGTCTGTATTGAGACCAGCGCCACGGACGCTTCCGGACTCTGTTTTTGATGGTTCAACCATGGTTAGAAAGCTAATTTGATAAGGAAGCCAATGCAACTGGTCTCACCTCAAAATTCCTTCGGAATCAACGGGAATTGTCAAAACAAGTCAACATCCAGAATCTGTCCGGGTGCTGCGTCACCTTATTTGGTCCGTTGGGCCGTGTATCGTCTTGAGCCCATTAGGGGGCGCGTCCAGGGTAGGAGACGACCCTAAGACCTTTATAATCATTAACCGCCGCCGCCGTTAGGGTTTGGGTTTTGCTTAAGATTACTCTGTTCATTGAGAGTTGCCGTTCGTCGGTTTGTGGAACCCTAACTTGTGAACTTAATCATTCATCTGCAGTTTGTCCCAACTTTCTGAGCTGTGTTCTTTCGAATTCTTGCTTGTGTTCTTCGTTTCGCAGGAACGAATTAGCCTTCTTGGCGAGGTCAACCGGTTGGTGACACGACTGATAACCCGAGGATTCATGGTGCTAAGGTTGCAGGGTTCGGGTCTTTTAGCCGGATCGGTGTGTCACGTTCCACTCAAAGCGAGAGTTATCCAGACCTAACGGAAGGTCAGGAATCACGTCCCCATTAGGAGTCGACACACGTCAGGGGAGACTAGGACTTGGGAGGTGCGCTGAAGAGACGGAAAAAAGAGGGAAGAGAAATTGACCCGTGGCTGCGGAGGAGGTACTGAGTTGATGGGATGGGATGAGTGATAAAAGATGAAGGATGAGAGACTAAGAAATGCCATACACATGATCCTAGTCGTAAGATTGGATAAGTGAGGAAGGATGAGAGGCTAAGGAGTGCCATACACACGATCCTGATTGTAAGTTTTGAGTGAATAAGAAGAGAATAATAAGAAACAATTTAGATGGTAGATTTCTACGGAGTTGTTTTTTTTGGGGTATAATTTTTGGGTGAGTAGGGAGAGGGGGCTATCTGAGTGAGAGATTTTATATGGGGTGGAGTTAAAAATAATGATGTATATTAGTAAGGAAGGTTGGTCATATATATCTACGGTATATGATGATGACATGGGTGTGCAGCCTGTGATGTAACTGTGGGATGTTGTTCGTTTTGGAGTCTATTTTCTCTGAATCCACCTTGCTTGTCATGTTCCTCCACAGCCCCATCCCCAACCCCAAACTTGAGTTTCTCTAGTTGTCTATTTGATCGCTTCTTATTATAACTTCCACCTTGTTTTGTACTCCGTATGTATTTTACTGTAGCCAGAAACACACTACTACTAGTTACTTCAGTTGCCGCCCTTGCCCGTCTTCCCCTGCTGGTGCTGGACCTTGCGCGTGCGCACGAACACCCTGGAGAGCCCTTGCATCCTCTGGCTCTGTGTCATGATGACTTTGGTGGTGGACGGCGCCTGCCGTAGGACGACCTCATAGCCGTCCCAGTAGGAGTCCATCCCCTCCGTCATGAGCTGCCAGAAGAGCGCGCCCGCCGCGGGGCCGCCGGCGCTCGCCGAGTTGTAGAACTTGTCGTACACCGCGGCGAACACCGTGTCACGCTGGTGGACGTTGTAGCCCGTGTCACGGCTTGTTTTGCCGAACTCGGCCACCAGCAGCGGCTTCCGCAGCACCGCCTGCGCGTCTGCGACGTGGGCGTCGAGCCAGGTGCCTAGGAACCGCAGCTGCGACTGGGCGTCCGAGCCGTGCAGCCACTTGTCCGGGTACGAGTGCACGGTGGCGAAGTCGATTCCAGGCACCTGGTTGTTGGTGATGAAGTCGGTGCCCGTATTCTTAAGGTTCGGCGGGTTCACGGAGCTGCGGGACGGCGGCGGCGACACTCCGTAGAAGCCCTCCAGGCCGGCCTCCAAGAGATGGTTGCCGTCGATAGACTTCACGTGGGCTGCCATCTCTGTGATCCACGACTGGATGGTGTGGCCGGTCCCGTCGGACTCGCAACGGGGCTCGTTCATCAGTTCCCACGCCATGATCGTTGGGTCGTCCTTGTACGCCACGCCGGTGAACGTGTTCACCCTCGTCAGAACGGCCTTCCATCGATTCATGAAGAACAATATGAGCAGAATTGTCACAAGCATGCTCGAACTAGCTAGCAGTAAAGACAGACAACTGATTACTAGTATACAGTGCTAGTGGCTAGTAGGTAAAGAGCGCTCAAGTATGCACTTTTTGTTGGAGAACACAAAGCTTAGTGTCCAATTTGCTTAAAAATGGTTAAAAAAGGAATGTATAATAGTAATAGTAACAGAGTTAAAAAAAATGAGTATTTAGCGAGTTCGAGTAGAAATGAACGATACACTCTCTGAGTTTCTCTTTCTCACCTTGATATGCATTTTGTAAAAACCCTTGACAACATCGTTGGTAAAGAATCCATCATCAGATGGAATCTTCTGCCCCTGTTCCTTCGCCCAAACCAAATATTGTTTCCTGCCTCCGTAGTCCTCGTAGTAATTGACAAGACTAAGAATCATCTTAATCCCGTACTTCCCAGCCTCATATAACATGAAATCCAACCCCTGAATGAACAACAGAATATTATTTTTTATAAGAATTCTGTTACATCTAATTTTTCTATTAATATAGCCCTACCTCATCTAATATTTAGCAAAACAAAATCTGTCAATACGTTATAAAGTAACTCATCCTATGTTTTTATTTTTCAGTTAACATTAACAATTAACAAATAGGTCAACCTATTTAACGTTTCTTTCCAGTTTAAACAGTCATCATTTAGAATTTGATAAACCACACTTCTTACTTCTTACTATTCACCGTTTGTTTTTTCATCTTTTCTATATTTGTCAACCACGAAGCACGAAGCAATATAAATTAATGGCATCATTATTATGATGTTTTAGTTTACAGGTTGCAATGGTCACCAAAACCTTAAGTGAGATTGTATTAGGCCAGGAAAAGAATTGTGAAAAATCAAAGGCGGGTCACTAGAATGTGGGATGCAATCTTGCTCGGTAGTGATAAACAAATCAGTCTTGATATGATTCTTATTGACCATCAGGTATAATAAGTTTTCACTATTTGCAGTGCCCTTATTAGATTACTTCCGGTTTACATGTCAATGATAACAAAAAAATATAGGAGACCAAAATGCATGGAGTTATCCATAAGGCATATATGGAAAATTTTGAATCACTAATCAAAAGAAGGTAAAGTTCACACAATTACAAATGTCAGTCACAACAGCTGCACAACCAAAAATAAGTGGAGAATAGTGAGAGGGATGTGAAAGATAAAAAATAATTTCATTGTTTGAGTGGCTGTAAGAATAATCGGCAGTGTCTTTTTAGCCTCACAACTCTCAAGACAACCTTTTATTTATTACTACCATTAGTAGGTCTCTAGGACCTTCCATTGCGCCATACTATGCAGACATAAACGCAGTTAAGACCCATTGGAAAGGGCCCAAAAAAGATGCTTACCTTAAAATTTAATAGTAAGTACAATAAAAAAATGAACACTATTAGCAATGCCACAAAGATCTCTCTGAGACATGCCAATGCCAATTCTAAACACTTGTGTAATTCTGGATTGAAATAAGTTAACTGAATGATGAAATTTATATTCAGTTTACTATTGCTTAACAAACACAAAGTTAGCCCATACCGAAGAATCTAACCCGTGTGGAAACATGGTTTGATAGACTAGTTATCTTACTATTACTAACTAGAGGCCCCAATGGAGGCTCCACATTAATTCTTACCAGATACCTATAAAAAAAGATAAATTCTAGAAATTTTCACAATAATTAGAAACATCTGGCCATCAATCCAGTAGACTCTAACAACGACGATAGCCATTAGATCTATTTTCTTTTTCTACAAAATTACCCACAACTGCTATTATAAAAATAACATTAAATAATGAGCCCTTCAGTCACCTACCTATGCTGTTGCAAGGGTCTAAAATAAAACAACTAATAAAAAACGATCTAATTAGATTACTTATCACCATAAAGGAATAATACCTATCTACACCCGTCCAAAACGCCGCCGCTGCGGCGTGCACCTCCGCATCCTCATGGATGTCCAGCGCCCAAAGAGATTCACGACCCAACAGGCGCCCTAGCGACAGGGCGGTGTCCTTTTCACAGGGCCAAACCATGCAGAAGCTGCAGTCCATGGATGGATCCGTTGGCCATATCTAGGGTCCGTTGCCCGATCTCCTGTTCAGTTTGCAATCTGTTTGTTGTTTGATATTCTATATTCTGTACCAGATCATGGATGAGGCTGATGCAGAAACGCATTCCCATATGGTTGAACTCACTACCGTCCTCCATCAGCTATAGCACGTGGATGGAACTCGAGTGCCACACAAGGCATCGGCGGTCATCAACAATTAAATTAACAACCTGCACTTACTATAGATGTATAATATGCTCTCTTGGTCACCCTGTCCTATACCAAGGCCACCTAACGACGACAAGTAACCAGGCGACAAAGAAGTGTTTCCATGTCCTCAAGCCTCAAGGTGTTTTCGGGTGATGCCGCGTCATGATTCTATACAGGTGAGAGCTCAAATCTAAATGCAAATATCTTTTCTAGCATCATTTAGTCTATAGATACTAAATTTATGCCTTAATTGTCCAGTTTACCTATATGATGACCGAAGCCAAATTTATCGTATATAACATTCGTTACACATGCTGTCCGGCTGACAATCACCTAGAAACATAAAGAAATGGACTATTGCCTTACCATCGTTTCTATATTGAGGAAAAGCATGAATTACATCATCGTTGCTAATTGACATTCTATTCCTTTTAATTAATAAAAGATGGAATTTATCTAAAGCCTTAGTCAACTAATGTAGAAGATTTATTTTGTAAAAACAAAACAATGCACAAGAGTGGAGTGTTTTTTCCAAGTTATTTATATTAGACATATATGGTAGATCATAATTATCATTGACAATTATAGTCATTTGATATATACAGTGTTTTTCTTGAAGATATAAACTTCTGCAATTAAAAAAGTAATCTAAACTAACTACTAAATCTTGATCCAAATTATAACCACTACCATTATGCAAAGGTAGCCTAAAGTAGCTCCCCTAACATTCTTCTAAAAGTAGCCTAAAGTAGCTCCCCTAATATTCTTCTAAATAGTTGTTACCATCAATATTAGTACTTTTCTATATATTTGGTAAAATGTTAGGCTGAGACTTAGAGGGAGACTTACTTTGGATGCATAGAGTATGTGATTACAAAAGAATAATATAACGTAACCCCTAAATTTGTATTTACAGATGACTCACCTACATCATGTTATTTACGTAGATAATGTAAAGTAATCTCTAAATCTAAACTACTACATCTATCATATTATAATAAATATTTCCAAAAAAACTGTTAAACCATTCTGAATTGTTCACTTACGTCATATTGTTAATATAGGAAAAAAACTAGCACATTCATGGCATTTGTCCCTACATATACGTACATATGCAGTGACGAGTAGCCTGATCTCCAAGCCAAATACATAATTGAGGTTTCATCTAAACACGGGTCAAGGCCGTAGAGCACATATGAATATACAGTGCAAATGAGAAAAGTATGACTAAGTTTTGTAAAAGCATGCAGAGTAATATGTAATAAAAGTCTATAACTAATAAGAAAAATATTTATAGGAGTATTATGTAAGAATATGAACAAATGAGAGAGATCAACTAAACACAGATGCCAAACATACTTGAAGGTCAGGAATTGTGATGCAATATGAATGAAGGTCAGGAATTGTGATGCAATATGAATGGGGATACAAAAGTGGATAAAGTAATATCTGTATTGTATTAAAGCCTCCATACCACAGCAAGACAAAGAAAAATAAAATAAAATAAAATAACCAGTTTCATATTAAAATATTCACAGCTAAACATATGTCACATGTATGGAGATACGAGCAACCATATATTGGGACCCAAAATTATACATCAATTATTAACTAGTATCACAACTGGATCCATATTAGAAATTATATATATGAGTTATATGAGTATATGTTAGATTATTACCAACTTGAGAGAAGGAAAAGTTGTGGAACTAAAATTTTTTATACAAATTTGAAATGCTTATATCTCAAGTTTTTAGCCCTGCGGCAGCACGGGTTGAAGGACTAGTATTGCTAATTGCTAACCACAGTAGTACATCTCATCTAATACATGCAGTAACGCGCGGGAAAGAAGCTGAACCTGGAAAGTGTGCTCGTTGTATTGACCGGGGTAGTACTGCAGGGCGGTGCTGCCGTTCCCGTCGTCGAAGGCCCACGTCCTGGCCACGGAGAGGCCGGCGCCGGCGGCCTCGGTCAGCACCGAGGTGACCTTGCCTCTCTGTGAGAGGTCGGTGCCCAAGGCCATGAGCCAATAGGCGTTAAAGCCGTTGATGAAGAATGGCCTACCGTTGTGCACGAAGCGAGTGCCTTGGACCCTCACGAACGCGTCGGCCTCTGCTGCTTGCTGCTGGCCGCCATGCACGGACAGGAGCAAGAGCAGAGCAAGAGCTCCGCCACGAAGCCTCAACATTTTTCTCTTGTTTCCGGTGTTCGCTTTGTTCTTGGATGGCAATGGTGGTGAGGCGAAGCGGGCGAGGATGATTTGTTCTTGGATGGCAATGGTGGTGAGCCGAAGCGAGCGAGGATGAAGAATGAAAATATGGAAGGAGGATGCGTGCAGGTCTGTAGCATCCAGTTTTAAGAACAAAACCAGGTACACACTATAAGTGAGCCCAGGAAGTCAAATCTCACTTATAGCTACAAATATGGGTAATATCAAAAGACAATGTTTAATTATAATAGCGTGTTAGTAAAGAGTATAACCTGGGAAAGCAAACAGCGGAAAGACACTCCGATCTTCAGGTGAAGACTCCACACCACAGGGACAGCTGACTGGTTGATCACAAGCCTAACTCCTCCAGACTTAGCAATCTGGTACCCATCCGGGATTTTTATCCAAGCGAAAAGTAAAGGCAAGCAATAAGTACATGTCGTACTTAACAAATATAGCATAGGTTAATGAGGCTCAAAAGCTAGACACGGGTTTACAGCAGTAGCATTTCAATTAATCATAATTTAATATAAAATTAAATTAAGCAAGAGCCAAAGCTTAACCAATTAACCCCAATATTGTAAACAATATAATAAATACAACACGATATAACATCGTTAATCATTCTCATTTAACAGAATCATCATCCACTATTCCCTCAGTTTTCCGAGTCACTCGTGACCGTGAGCACGGCTATTATAATAGTTTTACACTCTGCAGAGGTTGTACACTTTCACCGTGAGTCATGATTCCCATGTGCCAGGATCATGACTCCTATATCACCTTTACCAAGAAAGTGCGGCAGGGTACACTATGAAGTCTTTTAGAGGTTTGTCTAGCAAGTTAGGGCCTCTAAGTTTTTGTGCCCTGCAAGTATAGGAACTCCCCTTCCAAAAGGCACATTCCCTCACGACTATACACAAGAGGACAGAGGCTGTCCTATACCCATCCCGCAACACACCCCATTTGTGCCAAGAAGGGAACCTCTAACAAGCTAGAAAAGGTCCTTGTACTGAACTAAAGCCAGAGCCATGTAGCGCTCAGGGTTGTACTGTAAGTCCCAGCTTTTGTCAAAGGATAAGTCCTTATGGAGAGCTAAGAGCACCATGTCCAAAACCCATGAGCTTTCTTGCCCTAAAACCATATTGCTAAAAGGCATCCTTTTATCATCATTGCATATATATATATATATCCATTAGTCTGTGTCCAGATCATATTTCATTAAATTCAGCGCTAGTAGAAGACTACCCATATGTAAATATCCCACAGGTAACAAGGCATAAGATAACAACACCTTACGGGTAACAAGGAGACACATGCAACATGAATTAATGATTATGATGAATAGGACCACAAGGAAGATCCATGCTATACTTGCCTTAAACTTTAGATCCTCTCTTATAGCTCAACTCAGATCCTTCTTCAGCTCTTTATCTCCAAAGATCTGCGGCTTGATCACCACGTGAAGCTCACCGACTAGACTTAATCAACACAACAACACACATCCCAAAGAGCAATCATGCATAGCAAACAAGGCTAGAATTAGAACAGTACACCAATCAATAAAAAGGGTTAAAAGTTAATCTACATGTTGCTATGAACATATAGACGTGAGAACCACGCTAATCAGAGCTACGGTGTGAAAGAAACAATTACCGCAAGATTTACTTTGTGAGATAAAAAGGTAATTATAAGCTTCATTTATTTTAGTAATATATATGAAAGCATGAGTATGATATTTTAGAGGATTAACTAAACTAAATTTAATCAAATTAATTTGAATTAAAAAAACAAAGTAAAATTAATTATATTAATATTTTAATTAATAAACTTACAAGCCACACGTAGAATATACTAAACAAAGAAAATCTTTATATGCAAACGTGTGGGGAGATGTGTTCTTGTGCAGGTTTGCATGTCCAACTACACTTAGGCGTGCATGGACACCAAAGTGATTGCATTAATTTGCGCGACAGAGCTTTCTTACGCTGAGCATATAGTGATCTAACCTGGTGAGCTGCTGCAGATCAGCACGATGGCTTGCTTCTTGTGGCGAGGATCGATGGAAGCTTGTGGCTTGCTCGATACTGAAACAGCGTGCAAGAGCGGGAGCTGGGCAGCTGGCTCACCGGCACGCAGCAATAACTAACAACAACGACAAATCCTTGCAAGTAGGATGGCCAAGCTGGCGGTGGTGCTTAGCGGCAGGATGGGAGAAGCGGCCTGAGAAATTTTGGCAACAAGACAGATATATCATGGTGAAACAAATGAGTGCAGGCTGCCGAGAAAGACATGAGAGGAAGAAGAGAGGATCAATTGATTTAGATGGATCCTCACCTCAGACAACGGCCGGCAGAGGAACATGAACGACGACGAACCCCAGAGAAGGTGCCGTCTACAGATGCGGTGTGACCGGTTCTCCTCGGCTCGGAGGTTGGCAACAACAGTTTAAGAACGACGGGGAGACGATGGACGGTGTGCACTGCTGCGGCGGCGGACGTGCTCACAAGGAAGATAGGGCTTTGGCGAGCAAACAGCACATCGGCATCCAAGTCGGCATCACGGCCAAAGGCTCCATGTATATATAGAACCGTGCGTCTCAGGCTCTTGGGCGAAGAGAGGGAGAGCCCAGGTCGCTGGCTTCCAGACTTAAAAGAGACAAACTTTCCTTTCCTTTTTCTTCTCTAAATATTCAAATCCATTTTCAAAAAGATTTTCAATTCCGTTTGAGCTTAAATAAAAAAACACTCATACAAAGACTCAAATGCACCAGCATGTAAACACAAACAAGTTGCTACACCTTATGATAAATATTCTCATGAGCACAACAATTCAAAACTAAATCATTTTAACCTAATTTCAAAAGGAGCAAATTTTGGGGCGTTACAAGGTCTCTAGCTGAGCTTTAAATAGCACAAAGGTTTGGTTTCAGTGAACTTCTTGAGGTAATCTGCATCACTAGGAAATCAGTCTCTGAACCAGGTATGCCCACTTGTCAGTGTATTCAACATATTCAGTTCGATGGTTGCAGCGGTGCCCAGATGCCAAAATGACCTATAATTGAAGACAGAGGATGACAAGAGTGTGCTACTAGAGTCTGACACTACACTACTATAACCTTGTTGGGTGTTGATGACTTTTTTTATTCATAAGGTAGATTTTATTGCAGAACATCATCCAATGTTAGTATTTGTTGGTGGAGGCTACTCAATGTTGTCATTAATTTATTAATTATAGAACGCTTTGCAATGATTCTCTCTTACACACTATGGATATTACTAACATTGCTAGGCTATTAGACACTATGTATATTACTAATAACCATTAGTAGGTGCCAAGAGACTACAAACTTGCTATCTTTACAACGCTTTTGCTATCATGAAAACCAATTTCAGCCGTCTCTAAAAAAAACTTTTGTGTACTAGTGGTAAAGGTGCTGTTTCATTTCGCTGTCTCCTTGGCAAATGCTACTTAATTTGTGGCTTAGCTAGCTTGTTGCTGGACGAAGACACTACTCTAAGTATCTAAAACAAAATTGTCGATCAAAACGCATGATACAAGCAGTCTCACACTCAAAAAGCTAGCCGCGAATGCAAAAATAGAGCACCAGTTTTTATGGGTTTTTATATATGGTCTGTTGTTCTTGTCCACACTCAACTGCAGGCAGGCATCTCTGTCCGGGACGCTTCTCCCTTTTTGCGTTTAATGATTTTGCCACAAACATAAATAGGTTTATATATGGAGCATGACTTACTGGTGTGCAAAGGATGCTGCAATGCAAAGGCCGGTGTGCAGCGTTGGCTGTCAGATCAAGGAACCAACGGCATTTATGTGTGGAAGAAAAGCATGCAGAACTATTTGGCCTCAAAGGTACACCCGTCACACTTTACTCCATCCGTTAAAAAAAAATCATCATTTTTGTTTCCCAAAAATCAGGTTTGACTATATACTAGCAAAAATATCCGTACGTTGCAATGGGAGAAAAAACTATTATATACATTTGCAATAAAAATGAGAATAGGGAATATTATTTGTGTATTTATGTTTTACCTTTTTATGCAGTTTAAGACCCCTAATTTATTTTATGATCAGTAGTTCTAATAAAGTCAGCAAAGAATTAGTCGGAGATGTACCTTCCAGGCTTCCACGAAACTATATAGATACAATAGTGTCCCATGCGGTTAAATTTCATAACATGAAAATTTCAGGATCACAGAAGCATAGGGGCAGAGTAACCGGATAACCAGAAGACTAAGCTCTGCAACACTGACCGATTTCTAAATCCCTGCATCTCATTGTTAAAGGCTCCATGCACAAGTTAGTCGTAAAAAATAAACACATTATGGTAACTGTCAAAACAAATACTTAACCATAAACTCGGTAATCAGACATGAAATGCATGATTACAGTCTGCAGTTATTAGTATGTCGATCTCTCGACTAAACAACATATGTTATATTCGTGCCTGAGGTAACCGGACTCTCCTGACGTTTTTCAAAAAAATATAGGCAGGGCCATTTTCCACAGCCTTTGTCTGATTGCATCCGTTCTAGTCAGGTTGAGACGTTTTGAGCGATATGCCGTGCAGTAGTAGTATCGCAGCGACGGCAGCGGTGACTGCTTGCAGTTGTGGCCGTGCTTTGGGATATGCAGCGACGGCGAGTGACGTCAGGAAGCTGCCGAGCTTGGTCTGGTCCGCTCCGGCACATGGCCATCCAGTGCGCTGTGCAGGCTTTGCAGCTCTCCGTAGCCGAGGAAGTCCGGTGGCAGAACTCAAAAGAACAACGCCGAGTCCGAGCGTGACATTGACGCTGAATTTGGGGACTCATGCGCGGGCATGTCGAGCATGCAGAATCGTACCGAGGGAATCGTCCCTGCCGTGCTGGCGCGCGTGGACCTCGCGAAGGTATGGCTTCGGCGCGGTGAGGAGCAGGGACAAGTGCAGCAGCTCGTACATGTGGCCTTACGCTAGAATGGCACCATCACGATGGCCACAGCGGCAGATTCCATCGGCGGTTGAGGTGTGACCTTGGCTTGGAACTGGAAGTTTGCGGGTCAGCAAGCTTCTAGTTTATTACTTCCTCCGTTGCAAATTATAGTTCGTTTGACTTTTTTTTGACCTTAAGTTTGACCGCTCGTCTTATTTAAAAAATTTATACAAATATAGTTAAATTTAAGTCATTCTTAAAGAACTTATATTAATAAAGCAAGCCACAACAAAAAGTATGATATTTTGAACAATTTTTTGAATAAGACGAGTGGTCAAACTTGAGGTCAAAAAAAGTCAAACGAACTATAATTTAGGACGGAGGGAGTAATCTATTGTGTTTTTTATGGAAAAAAATGAAAAAACTTGACTCACATTTGGACTCAAACGTGGACTCTCATTAGGTACACTAACAAAAACTGGCTAAAAATTTTTGAACATGCAAACAAAAGCCGAATACGGACAAGAGTCATGCCTAGACTCAAACCCACGTTTCCTTGTAGGGTGGAGAGAAATTTTACTTTTCCTTAGCCATATTTCAATTAAATACTAAGGCCCAAATACTATTGCAGTATAGGATTTGTACCATATGAAAAATCGAGGAGAGATCGACTCGGTTTATTAGGTGGCTATGGTCTAGATATCATGTAAGGAAGCTTAAAAAAGAATAGAATGCTAGTTACCAATAAGGTTTTGCAATTCCAAACTAAGTAAGAGATAAGTGGTAGTTTTATTTCATGAGTTAGTTAGAGGAGGGCCGGACCAAAAAATAGGAGAGAGAAACCTTTGCCTTTTAAGTATTAGATATAGAATATAGATATAGATATAGATATAGATATAGATAGATAGATAGATATATATATATATATATATATATATATATATATATATATATATATATATATATATATAATATTAATATTTATGGTACATAATTAGTATCATTGAAAAGATTTTTGAATCTATTTTTAATAAATTTATTTGGAGATACATACACAATTTCTACGAATCGAGTTAAACTTTTGACACGAAAATAAAAAATAACACTTATTACCTTCGGAGATGCTCATAAGGTAGGAATTGCATGCGTGTGTTCATAGGGATGAATGTGCATGTGTGTTATAAGCATCTGCGTTGTGTACTTGTGTAATTTAAAAAAAATAGTATTCTACAAAAGTATGTAGAGCTATAATTTTACGGCGCACATGACATGTACTAATTAGATGCCCCAACGGAGGCTCCACATTAACTCTCAACAGATGCGCTAGGAAAAAAGATAAATGCTAGAAATTCTCACGTTAATCGAAACATCCGACCATCCAATCAAAATTCTATAGCCACCCATGACCATTGGATGTTTTGTTATTTATAAGAAATTTTCCACCTTTGCCATTATATGTACCTAGATTATTAAAAAAACAAATATCTCTTTTTTGAGAAAAACAGAAAATGGATCCGACGAATACTGTACCTACCAAGTGCTTAACATCGTGTATTATCGTATTAAAATATATATAGGTGGCATACTTCCATGGTTAATTATCAATAACTTTATATTATAACAAAAGTTTTCTTCACAACAATAGATATCGGAGGCAATCTAATCTACTATCTACGCCAACGAATCCATCCTTCATGCCCTGTACATCGCCGCCGTCGAGGACAGCGTCACCATGCCGTGGACACCGCCGGCTGGACGTGATGCTTATCAGTCAAAAGCGCCGGCGTCGTGCTAAGAAGATATATGCATTATATACTACTACTTCATACATTAAGCTAATATTAAATTATACTTTTTCACTTTGTTCCTTTTCTATCCACTTGCACAGGCTGATGATATGTAAATCTAATTTTTTTTCTTTAAGGCAATAGATGAACAAATAATGTTTCCACTATACTTTGGTGTAGACTATTTTGAAAGCACACACATGCACACTTGTTCCCAAGACAGTGCCTATAAACTATGTGATTAGGTTTATTACATCTTTTAAATAATAAAAATTATCATAATCATAAGAAAGACATGCAAATTATTAGGACTCTATGAATTATACAAGTCAAGACATATATAGATCTAAATTGAAATCTAAACTACTGACTTACATTTCAATAAATTAACTCAAGAATGAACATCCAAGAGCAGTACAACAATCATTAACCGTACCTGGGTTGACCAGTTTTTTTTATAGTAGTAGAAGTGTGCTCACACTTCATGATATAAAACACCCAAGAAAGCGAGCATCTAAATTTGTGTAGCCTAGACTACAATATAAAAACATCTTCAAGAGTCTTCAGTAAAGCTTGTCTTGTACCCTGCAACAGCTTTTACACATCTTGCGTAAAATTTGCATGCACTCTAGATAGTCATCCTTTTTCTCCATCTTTGGCAAGCCAGAAATCAAGAATAGAGAATATCTATATTTAGAGACCCAATTAAAGAGGGTGTTGGAGGAAAATTTTGTCACCAAAATCTCTATTACTATTTATAATTAGAAAAAATAAAAAGTCTCTCAGAGTTCCTCTAGGACCAAATATTAGGATTGGTCATGTGCATGCAGTAGAAATCAACTTGTTTTGACATTTTTTTCAAATGACAATTTTGCAATGAATTGACACTTTGAAAAAATCTATTGTCCCATGTAAAAACATAGCCCTTCACAATCTCGTAGAAAAATAACAATAACAACCAAATATTTTGAGAAATCTCATAAAGTGACATAACTAATTCATGTTGTTCTAATTTTAAGTCACAAATAAAATAGGATGATTAGATCTCCTCACATACAAGTGCCCTTCTAAATTGCACTACTACAGGGCAGGGCTTTAGCCCCGGGCCGAAAACGGCCTTTAGTCCCGGCCCGAACCGGGACTAAGGATTCTGGACTAAATGTCCCACCTTTAGTCCCGGTTCCAAGGCCGGGATTAAAGGTCCACCTTTAGTCGGTTGGTAACACCAACCGGGACTAAAAGGTGCACCAGAGCTATGCCATCGGCCGCCATTTTTTAGTCCCGGTTGGTGTTACTAACCGGGACTAAAGTTTTTTTTCTTTTTTGTATTTCTTTTCTTTTAATTTTTCATTTAGGGTTTACAACATTATTATTTCCGAATGTGTATTGTTCGCTACTAGTTTATGTAAACGCCAAGCACCTATAATTTATATAATTTAGAGCATTACATATAAATATACTATAAAACACTATATATATATTATACATATCTATAGGTCCATAATATAATATTTACACACATGCATCACGGATAAAGTATTTACAACATAATTCTTCTCCGGCACTCAAATATCGTACAAATGTTCATCTTGGTTTGGTTTCATTGGTTCGTCGGGGTTGAAGTAGCACTCGCCGTCGGAATTGAGGACATGGTCGATAAGAAATCCCGCGATTGTCTCCCGAATTCCTTTTAGGCGGACCGTATCCAACTCTTTTTCCTTCAACCACGTCTCCTTTAATAGACATTAAAGAAAAAAGTAAGAGGTATGAATAAGATTTATTTAATAGCAACAAATAAATGAAATAGACTTATTATATATACATGTTACATACTTTTAGGTGCTCTAGATTAGTTATTTTGGTATAGTGTTGGTATTTCTAACGTCATTACTAATTAACAAGATTAGAAACACATGGTATAAAATTAACTTGTCATTAACAACTAGCCACTTTATCTCTCACCAATATCCCTAAGCACTAACTAGGTTGTCAACCCTAATTGTATATGCTAAGGATAAAATATAGATTTATATATATATCAATCATTATGACTAGGCAGAAATATCGATATAAACTAAGAACGGTTCTGCAAGCGGATAGATAATTATACCATTGTAGCATTTTACCTAGGGAGTTCTACCAGGTTGTCGATTTATATTTATACCAGGAAGGTCTTAGTAGGACTTATAACTATAACTTATACTATTGATGTGAAAGGTAAACCATAACTAGAATCCTACTCATAACAGGGATAAGTCATGTAATAAAAGATATATGATAATAATGATCAGTCATCATAAATAGATAAACATCAGAGCTCTTCTAGTCATAGTAATAGCTAGCCAATAGATAAACTCAGGAATAAATACTAAGGTAATTCAATAACTACATCAATGAATAACTCTAATTAGTGCAATTACATCTAGCAATCATTGTTAAGTTAATCCTACATCATGATCACATGTAAAGAGGCATCAACTAGGAAGGATGTGAAACAGAGTCATCATCCAACTTCGTGACCGTGCCCATGCTAGTCCTACGTACGGAGGGTGGACTACAGAGGAACCAACGCACTGTCACCGCGCGGACTACCACACGTCCCCGACACATCGGGGTGCACTCGCAGATAAACAAGATATCTAGACACCGCGTCTACATATTGTCTACCATCTACCCAACGATCAATTAGGTAAACGCTATACGAGCAATTACATAAATTCAATAAGATCAAACCAACTATCCTAGACATATAATCAAAGTAGACAATGACTATTGCAATTAAGAATATATAAGAGATTAAGAACAATGTTGCCTGAATCATAATATTGAATACAATAAGAGAAAGGTACTAGAACTATACCGAACTCCGCGCTCCAAACAGACGCTAGGGGCTCTGGATCCCGCTGAAGAACTAGAACTCTTCTACTTCCAATCTAACTAGGCTAAGCTATGAACTAGAGAGGCTCGATGAACTAAAGAAGGCTCTTGATGGCTTGATCTCCAAATGACTTGATGCCTCCAGGGAGGGGGGTCTGCCCCTTTATTTATAGCCCGGTGGGATCGACGTGCGCCGCAGGATCAAACCGACTTAAACAATGGCCGAGATGCATCGAGAGGCGGTGGAGGAAGACTCTTTAAGGCGGCCTCAAACCCTAGCGAGGCGGCCGGGCGGCCCCAAGGTGGGTGGGGCCGGCCCCAAGGTGGGGGCCGGCTGGCCCCACTTTTTGTCCCTCTCCTGCTGGGCCCCCGTTGCTTCGGGTGTCTTCTAGATGCTTCCCGAGCCCAATGACGGTGTTTTGACTTCGCGGTTACGTTTTGTGATAATTATACACTCTAATCCCTCTTTTAAACTTTTCTGGAATAATCCCTGGAAAATACTGAATATGCAAAACTCATAAAAATTGTCAGTTAAAACCCCTAGACTAGTGTGTATTCGTGTATCCTTTTGTGTCTAAAGTTCTAATAAAAGTTGACATTATCCACCGTCAACAACTCCCCCAAGCTTACCTTTTGCCAGTCCCCTGGCAAACAAACTAAGCCTAATTACTAATATATTTGGATCAGGAGTTGCTACAATGCTTTCATTCCTCAAAGGTACACAAGCTTTCAAACAGAAATTCTCCTCCGGATTAGATAGTAACTGCTCTAACCTTCCAACTTACCCATTTTACCCTTAACTATGAGGCTTTACAGCTTTTGCATAAGTCTTGAGCAATCGAAAGACAGAACAATTAAGTTAAACACTATGTCTCAAATTCCTCCCAGTACAATATTCTATAGTTTCTATAAGTTTTCGTAATAAAACTCAGAGCTAATTGTATGACACCCTCAAGTCTCTTATTATATGTGGTATTTATGGATCTCACTGAGGTGTGTTGTCATGCATGCCCTCCTATAACTAATGATCATAGTGGAGCTTATAGGAGTGGCAATAACAAGGATGAGCATACTTGCAATTCATCTGTTGTAGAGCCAAACAATGGATCCATAGAGAGTCAAGGCATACAATCAAATCAAGATGTGCATGTGTATGAAATATGGTGGATAGGTGTATATAAGGTATTTAGTGGCTAATTCTAATTCTACTTTTGCTCCTTGAGGATAAATCTTTCTTTTGATCTTAGAACTTTTCGTGCGAAAATATGGGCCATATTTATTCGTTTTCTTTTCTCTCTTCTCTTTTTTTCTCTCTTCTTTCTTCTTCTCTCTCTTTTTTTTCTTTCAGGGAGGCGGGCATCTAAGTACCCATTGTTTTAATTGCTAGGACACTTGTCCTTCTTTTACTCTCTTTTCTTTTTCAATAACTTTCCTTTTGCATAGCCACATGCATCCTTTGAATACAATATGATAATTGGAGAGATAGCAATAAGTACGTAGAGCAATTAAACAAAGGCTGTCCTATGGGTTTATATATTTTTGGGTGTTTGACTCCCAGTGTAGGAGAAAAACAATTTTTAAGGTGGATCTAGATAGAAGTGGAAAATGGTTGCGCTTACTCCCAGAGTAGGAGTAATATATATGTGAGTGGAGTGTGTATGTGATCTTGATTTTAAAAGCATGGCAAGACTCTCATAAGGTATACAACAAAGGTTGACTGAACTCAATGCAAAGCAAGCAGCATGAATGAGCAAAGGTTTCCTTAATCTAAATGTATATCATATATGGCTTTGGTAGGAATTCATACTTTGTCATACAAGAGCTCATCATGTAAGATTTTGGGTTTTCAAAATAAATCTCCAGAACTTAATATTGTTAGGAATAAGATAAATAGCAGCTCAACCTTCATGAATCATATTAATCAGTCACCTAGACTTAGCTTAAGCATATGCCTCCACAAGTTTCAGGGTCAGAAGATTCTCAAATTAAAACAGCAATATCCAAAACACAGGAGAATTTAAGGTTGACAACTAGGCACTTAAAAAGAATTCCAGCAGAGCAACTATTCATCATCTTCAAAAATAAAATTCTAGTTCATAGTTGACTTTAGACACACTCTATATAATTAATACTGACTAAGACTTCTTTTTATTGGTTTTCAGATTTTATTTAACTTTAGACTCATAAAAGACTCAACAGACGTGGACCTTTATGTGCCCACAAATTTTTGGTATTTTATGACTATAAGATAGACTCGATAATCGCATAGGTATAGTTACCTGATAACTAGGGGATGCTCTCCCCCAAGCTGGATGTTTGATATGGTTGATTGTTGAAGCTGAGTGGTCCTCACGAAGGAGCTCATGCTTATAAGACCAAGTGTTGCCAGGAATACTCCAATCTCATCACCCAAGAAGTTACTTCCTTTACACAGGGGTCAACCATATGTTAGAAAAGTGTACTTCAAGTGATGAAGATGAAGATTCCTAGGTAAGCTGGCTCTTGGAGTCATCCCGCAGAAAGCTCTCACAAAACACCAAAACTCGTGGAACGGTATTAGGATAAAACGTTAATGATTAGCCGTTTTTAGAGGATTGAGTGTTGTGGTGGTTCTAAAGTATTTTTAAGATAGCAGTATTGCAGCAGGATGCTTAGTTAATATTTTTAGATTTTATGGATTTATAAGCATAAAGTGCAAATGTATGATATATATTTTTATTTTGTAGGCCATCACAGTGAGAACTACTACAGCTTTTACACTATAAGGGTTTCTCATGGGGCTTAAAGTTTTTAAGGTGCATGAATGTAGTCTAATGCAAGACTATTTACTTCTTTTTTTATTTTCTATGCATTGCTAATACAGGAAAGTAAACATACTAAAGAGAAATTAACTCATGCAATGTAACAAAGTAGATATAGATAACTACCGGTGTTACGTCACGGTGAGGGTTCGATGTTTTTAGTCCTTTGAACTGGACTTCTTCTTGCAGTGGTTCATTGAGTACTTCGAGTTGCTCTTGAGGGTAAGGATTGAGGTGGTGCCTCCACTAGTGGCTCCCAATGGCGGTGCCACCTTCTTTCTTTCTGTTGTAGGCGTCTCAAAGCCAATCTTATGTGCATCATTATTACTAGTTGAGAACTTTCACTTGTGGAATTTGGGGATTGTCTCCCCACACTTTAATTGAAGTGTGTTCTGCCCATAAAGATAAGGTAGAGATCAAGTGTATGGGCTCTGCTGGTGGGAAAACACCAACAGAACCAGAAATTTATTCATCCTCTAAGTTTGGGCACAATAAGATTGGAATTATTCATATTGTTCATTCCTATCACGGGTGAGAGGACTAGAAGTATAAATATGGCATTTAAACTTATGAGATAAAGAGTAAAGATACTTAACCACTAGAAAGACTGTTCATCTTTATAATGTATCAAGAATAATAGACGAGGTATTTCTAGCTTACTTGGTTAAGTCTGAGATTACAAGAATAGCGCTATGAACAAAATTAGAGAACAAATCATGTTGAGTTTAATCAGGTTGATCAATTTAAGTTGTAACTCTAACATGGTTGTATTATTTTTTTTTTCATTTATTGCATACCAAGATCAAGATAAAATTAATAACCACTTACCTTAAGATGTTACCTCCATTATTAGAGCATGATGAAGGGTAAATGAAGTTCAATGGTCTTCTTTTTTTTTTCTTTCTTGTATCATGGGTTATTTATTAGCATCTTGTCTCGTATGTTATACTCCTTTCTCTTGCTTCAGACCTTCTGCTTCTCTCATTATGTCTTCTCTATAAGGGGTTAGTAGACAACACATACCCGAAGGAATATACTATTTATTAAAGTACGGATAGTGTTTGCCTAAGAGTTAAAGATTAATTTATAGCTCATGTTTTCAATGATTCACCACTGTTTCAAAACTTTTTTTCATCAAGGTTAAAGCAAGGATATTATTCTGAAGCGTACCATTAACCTTGAATTGATTCTATGAATAGTCTCCTAATATGATTTAAACATTTTTTTTTTGTAGGAGGGGTTAGTCTATATGTACAACTAAATTCTTATATAAGTATGCTTGATTTTCATAATATTTAAGTAATATTCTAAAGCATACTTATAATAGAATAAGGAAGTTTGCAAGACTAAAGGTATTTATTCACATAGAACCAAGAATATGTATGGTGAACCATGGGAGCATTTTGTTATATATATATATTGAGCAAGTTATGTTTGAGCATAGCATAGGGTAGAAATGACCAAGACAAATTAGCAATATGGTATGAGATGTTGATTGTAGTTACATGTTGCATGAGGCTTGGACAAACGTACCTCATGTCTTCATCTTTCTAAGTAAGTGATGACGAACTTACTTGGAAGAGGAGGGTTCGGGTTCATCTGTTGGTGAGAGCTTATGGTCTTGCTGAGCAAGGTCTTCCTTTTATCTTCTTCGCCTTTTTACCATTCAATGAAACTATGGAAGATTACATGCTCTTTACTCATCAACCTTTTTCTGATTTCTTTGATTAATTTGCGGTTGATGAGCTGGGGTCTATTGGAGATGCAATAATGTTCACTTGAAAACTTCTTCTCCAATAGATTAAGGTTGTTCTTTCCTGTAAAATGTTAATGGACACATACCCGAGGGAATAGCAAAATTGAAATACGGGTTTTGTTGTCTATACTTTTTTGTGATTTTCTTTTATGCTAATCAAGATGATATATGGTTTAAGATTATTTAGCATAAATTGTGTCTATCATGTTTTATGTTGTTGTTGCAATCTAGCATGGTTCAAGGCAAAGATAACTTGTAACAAAAGATAAATGAATAAATATTAATACTCATAAGGCGAACTTCTTGTGCAAAGTTATCATCTGCCTTGATTCATCCCCAGTATGAACTTATCTCTTGACTTTCCCAGATTTAATTCAAAATTTTCTTGTAGGGGTTAGTCTGACCAAATATCTAGTATCCACTACAATATACCATCGGCTCAAAAATCAACCTAGACACCACGTCTAATTTAATTTAGAAAGGCATTTTAATCTAAGATTAGTTTAAAAGCCTTTTAAAAAGTAAAAACCACCACTCCTAAACTAAGCACCATGCCTCATTTAAGAGATTTATGAAAGTACTTTAAAGCCTAAAAAAATATATCATAGCAAATAATGGTAGCAAGAAAATATAGTAGAGATTTATTCAAATAGAAATAAAAGAGCATGATCATGGTGAGTTTTTTTTATAATGCACGTGAGATGAATATATGAAATGAAATAAGTTATGGCTAAAAATTTAAACTAAATAGTGTGAATATGTGGATTAAAGTAAATATGCAGTGGAATGCAAAAGATGACTTCTCATAAATTTGAAAGTCCATGAGCAAGACTTTCTCACTTTTATTTGATCATACTTACCATGACTCACATGCTAGAATTTGTGAGTGATGCAACATCTTTGTTCCCGTCACTTGAGATATGAATTAAAGTCTTGTGACGTCGATCTCTTTCTCCAACATTAGATTTGTCATGTTTCTTCTTATTTTGTGGGGGCATGCCGAAAGGTTGTAAACCGGTCGTTCATTACCCCGCATAAGATATTAAAGTAGACAAACAAGGGTAATCCTGCTTGAACAGGGGTTAATGGTTATCTCGATCACATAATTGAGTATAAGTCTATCAGTGTTTCTTAATTGCCTAGCTACCTTCCCCGGCAACGGTGCCAAAAATGCTTGTTGGTATTTCTAACGTCATTACTAATTAACAAGATTAGAAACACATGGTATGAAATTAACTTATCATTAACAATTAGCCACTTTATCTCTCACCAATATCCCTAAGCATTAACTAGGTTGTCATCCCTAATTGTATATGCTAAGGATAAAATATAGGTTTATATATATGTATCAATCATTATGACTAGGCAGAAATATCGATATAAACTAAGAACGGTTCTGCAAGCAGACAGATAATTATACCATTGTAGCATTTTACCTAGGGAGTTCTACCAGGTTGTCAATTTATATTTATACCACTGGGAAGGTCTTAGTAGGACTTATAACTATAACTTATACGATTGATGTGAAAGGTAAACCATAACTAGAATCCTACTCATAACAGGGATAAGTCATGTGATAAAAGATATATGATAATAATGATCAGTCATCATAAATAGATAAATATCGAGCTCTTCTAGTTATAGTAATAGCTAGCCAATGGATAAACTCGGGGAATAAATACTAAGGTAATTCAATAACTACATCAATGAATAACTCTAATTAGTGCAATTACATCTAGCAATCATTGTTAAGTTAATCCTATATCATGATCACATGTAAAGAGGCATCAACTAGGAAGGATATGAAACAGAGTCATGATCCAAAACTTCGCGACCGTGCCCATGCTAGTCCTATGTACAGAGGGTGGACTACAGAGGAACCAACACAGCTGTCACCTGCGTGGACTACCACACGTCCCGGTACATCGGGGTGCACTCGCAGATAAATAAGATATCTAGATACCGCGTCTACATATTGTCTACCATCTACCCAACGATCAATTAGGTAAACGCTATACGAGCAATTACATGAATTCAATAAGATCAAACCAACTATCCTAGACATATAATCAAAGTAGACAATGACTATTGCAATTAAGAATATATAAGAGATTAAGAACAATGTTGCCTGAATCATAATATTGAATACAATAAGAGAAAGGTACTAGAACTATACCGAACTCCGCGCTCCAGACAGACGCTAGGGGCTCCGGATCCCGCTGAAGAACTAGAACTCTTCTACTTCTAATCTAACTAGGCTAAGCTATGAACTAGAGAGGCTCTGATGAACTAGAGAAGGCTCTTGATGGCTTGATCTCCAAATGACTTGATGCCTCCAGGGAGGGGGGTCTGCCCCTTTATTTATAGCCCGGTGGGATCGACGTGCGCCGTAGGATGCATCAGGAGAGGCGGTGGAGGAAGACTCCAGAAGGCGGCCCCAAACCCTAGCAGGGGGGTACCGGGCGGCCCCAAGGTGGGGCCGGCCGGCCCCACTTTGTCTCCTCTGCGGGCCTCGTTGCTTCGGGTGTCTTCTAGATGCTTCCTGAGCCCAATGACGGTGTTTTGACTTCGCGGTTACGTTTCGTGATAATTATGCACTCTAATCCCTTTTTTAAGATTTTCTAGAATAATCCCTGGAAAATACTAAATATACAAAACTCGTGGAAATTGTCAGTTAAAACCCCTAGACTAGTGTGTATTCGTGTATCCTTTTGTGTCTAAAGTTCTAATAAAAGTTGACGTTATCCACCGTCAACACATAGACCGTCAGAAACTCGCAAACATAGTAGCCACACAAATTATTGCCCGATGGCTGCCGTAGAACCCACTGAAGTAGGATAGGCTTCGAAAGTGGCGCATTCAAATCTGGACGGTGTTTCTGCACGAACCATGCCCAAACCCTAGCAATAAACCGATTATTATTAATTATCTATTATCGAGTTAAAGAGCAGAAATTAATATTTAGAGATCGAAGTTACCCTTGGATAATATCTATCATTTCTTGGTAATCTTCCTGTAGTTTTCTCAATGAGTCATAGATTACCAAATGACTTTGCCAGAGATCAATCACAATCAGTATCCAATGAAAACTGCATTTGTGTGTAGTCAACATATTTATATATCTTCATACTGATCTGATTAATTAGTTAAATAGAATGTACACATGATAACAACACTTACTTAAAGTTATAAGGAAAGAGTATATATCTTTTGTCCTTTTGGTTGACCAAGAACCTCCGTAGATTTCTCTCTGTTTGAATTCTCCATAAAACATAGGGGGTCTTTGGGTCTTTGAATATAATATATGGATCAACAAATCCAATCTCCTTGTCATTTCTAACTCTGAGGTCCCTCATCATGTTTCGCATATGTATAGCGGGTTTCAGTAATTAGTTATACATATACATGATATGTTATAGTGACAATATTAAAAGAAAGAATCACTTACGTACGAAGCAAACCGACTAGAGATTTGTCCAGAGCGTCTATATGGCATAGTTGGTGTAACTCATTAAATTGAACATAAATAATATCATCACCACAGAAGTAATGATAGTCTCTAATTCGAACGCAAATATAGTCATCCGCTTTTCTGCCACACGCTGCGATGTACCACTGGTTTAGCAAGTACATTTGCGTTCTAAGTTTGCTGAGGGCCGCAGGGTTGTATAGACTCTTGCCATATGCATATTTCTTCTGCCAATGATCAATTTCTAGAGCACTTTCAATTGGTGTCCAAGTGAGCATTTGGGCTAAGCTAAGACCAGTTTCCACAAAAAATTTGTCAAGTTCATCATAACTCAAATCTGCAGGTATCTGCTGGTCTAGCACGTCAATGTTTGAACCATATTCATTCTCAATTACTAGCGGGGGCACTGATTGCTTTGATTATTCTCTGAGCTGTGCTACATCCTTTCGTGCTCTTTTCTCTTTCTTCTTATCTTCTTCTATGGATTTGCTAAGAGTGCGATCATAATCCGATAGTGATGATGATTCTTTATGAGCATCATGCCTCTTTTTTTGTTGAGCCTCAACCCTTTGCTGTAGATATTCTGGCCGTAGTAAGAGGTATGACTTCTCAGGGTTTCGCTTTGATTCTCTTTCAGCCTTAAGTTTCTTGAAGAAACTGTCCACATCTGACTTTACCGAAGCATCTAGTTCTGTGGCAGTCTTCTCATCGGACAGCTTCTAAGGAATAATAGTTTGTTTCTTTTCTGAGGCTTTCTTCTTTGGTGGCGGAGCGGCCGACGCATTTGATTGTGTGGTCGGCCTCTTCTTTAGGGGTGGGTCCACCGGTTTTGGCGCTAGAGCCACGCGTGGAGGCGATGGGGCGGCCGGTGGGGGTGTTGGAGCCCGACGTGGAGGCGATGGGGCGGCCGGTGTCGGTGTTGGAGCCCGAGGTGGCGGCGTTGGAGCCTGAGGTGGCGGCGTTGGAGCCCGAGGTGGAGGATTCGGAGCCCGAGGTGGCGGCGTTGGAGCCCAAGGTGGCGGAGTTGGAGCCCGAGGTGGCGGTGTTGGAGCTCGAGGTGGTGGCGTTGGAGCCCGAGGGGATGCAGCCGTATCTTGCACTGCCTCATCATCACCCGCAGCACTATGACATGTTGGTGACCACCTGTGAAACCAATAAGGTATATGAGTAAACCGCTAACTAAGCAAATGCAAAATAAAGTTAGTGAATAAATGTATCGTCAACTTTCATCCGCACCTAGGGTTAGGTTCATGACGAGGAGGTGGTGGTAGATTACTAGGTGATGCCCCAGGAATAATGATGTAGCGCTTGCGCCAACAAATGAATGTCTTCTCTGCTTCTCCTAGGAGTCTTCACTCCATCACCTCCTTCTATCTCAAGCTGCACATTACTGAAGCCTTTGACAACTCTATCCACCGAGACACACTAGTATATCCAGCTGGAATTATTGCCCCATGGATTCTTGGTGTCTTCGTAGGGTCGATAGGAGTTACAACATCCACAGCCACCATGACTATGGTAGTCCCCTGTGGAATGTGCAGCTCACATGTTGTCAGAGGTTCAGTGACGTCATCCACCAGAAAGCACAGCCCCACGTCGTCTTGAATAGTTGGCACCTCCGTGGAAGCACAACTGCTTTTCAACTGATCGAGAGGGCTAATGTTGACTCTAGGCTCTGATGTAGTTTGCCTTTGCATTGAACTTACTGTCATCTGCACTTGCCTTTTGATTTCCTCGTTTATTCTCTCTTCAAGCACTTTCTCTTGCTGTATTGCTTCACGTGCCGCTTCACGTGACTCCATAACCATTTGCTCCAACCTACGCATCCGCTCTGCCTCCTTGTCCTTCTTTCTCTGGCGGCTTCTATATATCGGTCTGTCTTTAGGGAAGCCATGCTCCCACGACACCTCCTCATAGCCTCTTGTTCGCCCACCTTGTTCAGCAGTCTCCAGGGCGTATGTCAGCTCATCCTTATCTCTGTTTGGCTGCCCGGTGCCACTTTCAACCAAGCCTTAGGCATAGGCCATTCTCTCTCCTACTCTTTGCAGCTTTTCGCCATACACTATTTTCCCGGTCTCTAGGTCCAGGATTCCCCCATGATCGAAGAACCAATACTTGGTGCGCTCAGGCCAGTGCATTGATTTTGGTTGGATCCCCTTGTCAAGAATTTCCTGTTCCATTCTTTGCCACTTGGGAATAGCACTCATGTAGCCACCTAAACCCAAGTGACGGTGGTATTGCTTTTGTTTAGCATATATATAAGTACCATTAATAAAGTTATTTGATATTATATTAAAATATTTTAAAACTTGACATAATTATATTATAAGTTACATGTATTCCGGTGTCAAGTTACTTGTAATCAGGTGTTTAATTATATTAAAAGTTACATCTTTATCTAGATATATTGAGTCGTCGCTAAGTCGCTAGGTCGTGTCTTGGTTCGTCGCTAGGTCGTCGCTAGGTCGTCGCTAGGCCGTCCCTAGGTCGTCGCTAGGTCATCGCTAGGTCGTCGTGTCTTGGTTCGTCCGGTCGTCGCTAGGTCGTCGTGTCTTGGTTCGTCCGGTCGTCGCTAGGTCATCGTGTCTTGGTTCGTCCAATCATCACTAGGTCATCGTGTCTTGGTTCGTCCGGTCGTCGCTAGGTCGTCATGTCTTGGTTCGTCCGGTCGTCGCTAGGTCGTCGTGTCTTGGTTCGTCCGGTCGTCACTAGGTCGTCGCTAGGTCGTTAGGACGTCGTTAGGGTTTCGAATAAAATGAATTGTTTCGTTTCACTCACGAATATCGTTCCTGCATGGAGATACGCTTGGATCGATGGCGGCCACAACACACATACACGCATTGTCCATGGCTCGATGGCCGTCCACAAACACACAACCGCACGCGATCGACTCGATGGCCGATGCACAACACACAACACAGCTCGCGTGGCGGCGCTCTCCGTCAAGCGCGTGAAGGCGGCGTGATGCTCTGGCCGGAGAAGAAGGCCGGCGTGCTCCCTGCTCTGGCCGGAGAAGAAGGCCGGCGCTCCCTACTCTGGCCAGAGAAAGAAGGCCGCCGTGTGCTCCCTGCTGCTACTCTGGCCGAAGAAGAACGGCCGGCGTGCTCCCCTGCACTGGCCGGAGAAGAAGGCCGGCGTGCTCTGGCCGGAGAAGAAGGCGCGCGTGGCTCCCTGCTGGCCGGCGTGCTCTGGCCGGAGAAGAATGGAAGGAGGCGGCGCCGGCCACGGCTTAGGGAGGACGAGGCGACGGGCGCCGGCAGCCTCTTCCCCGCCGATTTGGCCGGAGAAGAAGGCGAAGGTGTGGTTCCCTCGGCTGGCGGGCGTGTTTCTAGCCGGAGAAGAAGGAGGCGGCCGGGCGGTGGCGGCTCGGGGAGGAGTAGGGCGGCGGCACTCTCCTGCCGACGGCGCGAGGCTCGAGGGAGGAGAGGGCGGCGGCGCCTCGGCCGACGGCGCGAGGCTTGGGAGGAGTAGGCGAGCGGCGGCGCTCCCTCCCCGGTGGCGGCGGCTCGGGGGGGAGGAGGAGGACGACGGCGCTAGACGGTGGAGCGGCGGGAGGAAGAAGACGTCGATCTGGATGCGGGAGGAAGAAGACACAGCTTAAATATCTGCCTGCACCTTTAGTCCCGGTTGGGATTGAGCACCGGGACTAAAGGACCTTTAGTCCCGGTTTATAAAACGCACCGGGACTAAATATTAGACCTTTCGTCCCAGTTGGGGTTCTGGCCCGGGACTAAAGGTTACCTTTAGTCCCGGTTGCTATTACCGCCGGGACTAAAGGTTTATTTCACCGGCAGTTTACATTAGGGTTTCTTGTTTATCTATACTTAAAATAAATAGATTATTTTTGTTAATTGCATAGTACATAAAAGAATAGGTATTAATTTCTTAAAAAATAACAGTTCCATTTTCTTTTGTCTAATTGCTTATTTGAAAATTTGGGAACATAAAATCTTTTCATCCCTTATAATAGCAAACATATATATAAAAAATAATTAGTATTTTGTTAATGCAAAAATGTCTAACTTAAATAAAATATCTTAAAGTAGGTGTTTTTGACAGGAAATTTGTTTTTGCATTATTTAAATATAAATTTTGTTCATTTATCATCATTTATCTCCAAAATTGTGATATACGTGATATTCACCATTAAATCGGATTATTTTTTGAAGATTTTTTTCTTTTTCCAATGCCAAATTGGTCTTACACTTTTTCTTAGTGTGCACATGCTTAGCAAAAAATACTTCAAGTCATTTCATTATTTCAAATGATATAAAATAAGAAAAACTAATACAAACATCCGAATAAGTTACAATTGTCACATACACAATCTCTAATACACTCTATTTATTAAACATCACTATATATTAGGTGGGCACAGTAGTGATGTTCTTTTTGACATATGTTCCTTGGTCATGATCTTGACGTAACCATGGAGTGTCCTCAGCATTTATCAAGATGCTCGGATCTTTGGTCACATTGAAAAGCGTGATTCGGTCATCCCTTTCATAATCTTCTGAAATATCTGACTTGTCCTAAATTTCCACAATGTTTCTTTTCTCTGAGAGAACTATATGGCATTTTGGCTCATTCGTTGATTTGTTGTCATTTTTTTTTCTCTCTTGGGTTTTGTAGACATGTCTTTCACATAGAACACCCGATTCACATCAGCCAAAGAAAGGACGAATGGTTCACCTTTGTAACCAATATTATTGAGGTCCACTGTTGTCATTCCATAGTCTTTATCAATTGTTACCCCGCCTCCAGTAATCTTCACCCATTGGCACCGGAACAAAGGAACTTTAAAATTAGGTGCGTAGTCTAGTTCCCAAATCTCTTCTATGCGGCCATAATATGTTTGCCTGTTTCCATTTAGGTCTGTGGCATCTATGTGAACACCACTATTTTGGTTCATGCTTTTTTTATCTTGGCCTAGGGTGCAAAATGTATTTCTATTTATCTCGTACCCTTTGTACGTGAGGATGTGCCATAATGGTTGCTTAGCCAACAAATACAGTTGCTCATCAATCTGGTCATTACCCTGACATTTTTTTTGTAACCAATCACTGAAAGTGTCCATGTGCTGACGCATAATCCAAGCTTCATTCTTCTCTGGGAACTGGGATCGTAGAAAGTCCTTGTGTTTTGTGACATACAGCTCCACCACGGATAAGTTTTGAAGAACTGTGTAGTGCGCTTTATTGAAATAATCGTCTCCCGTACCAATGTATGTTTTCTTTCCTAGTGTTTCCTTTCCACTCGCCTCCCCTCGTGTCGTGATTCAGAACACCAATTGGGTCAAGTTCAGGAATGAATTCAACACGTAACTCAATGACCTCCTCTCGTCCCGTAGCCCTCCGCGATGCTTCCTTTCCGGCCGAGCACGCCGATGAACATATTTCTTCAGACTCCCATAAACCTCTCGAAGGGAAACATATTATGTAGGAACACAGGACCAAGAATATTGATCTCCTTGACCAGATGAACTAGGAGATGTGTCATAATATCAAAGAAGGATGGAGGGAACACTAACTCAAAACTGATAAGACATTGAACCACATCATTCTGTAGAGCAGCTAGTTCCAGTGGATTGATTGCCTTCTGAGAAATTGCATTGAGGAATGCACATAGCTTTTACGGTGGCAGACGTACATGTGGAGGTAGAATTCCTCTTAAAGCAACTGGAAGCAATTGCGTCACAAGCACGTGGCAAATCATGCGACTTTAAGTTCAAAAATTTCTTCTCAAGAACATTTATTATACCTTTTATATTATAGGAGAATCCAGATGGGACCTTGATGCTGCTTAAGCATTCAAGCATGATTTCTTTCTCTTTATTGCTAAGAGTGTAGCTAGCAGGTCTTAAATAATGGCGTCCATCATCTGTCTTCTCTGGATACAGGTTGTCTCGTTCTTCCATGCGCTGCAAGTCTTGTCGTGCTTTAAGTGAATCCTTAGACTTCCCATACACACCCATGAATCCTAGAAGGTTCACACAAAGATTCTTTGTCAGGTGCATGACGTCGATCGCATTCCGGACCTCTAGGACTTGCCAATAGGGTAGCTCCCAAAATATTGACTTCTTCCACATGGGTGCGTGACCCGTTGCATCTTTTGGAACTTGTTGGCTGCCCTGTCCTTTACCAAAGACTACTTTCACATCCTTGACCATCTCAAATACATCTTCTCCAGTTCTGTTGTGAGGCTTGCATTGGTGGTCTGCCTTACCTTTAAAATGCTTGCCTTTCTTTCTAACTGGGTGATTCATAGAAAGAAATCGATGATACCCAAGGTACACGACCTTTCTATATTTTTTCAAATATATACTATCAAGGTCATCAAAACAGTGTGTGCATGCATTATATCCCTTGTTTGTCTGTCCTGAAAGATTACTTAGAGTAGGCCAATCATTGATTGTCACAAACAACAGTGCTCGCAGGTCGAAGTGGTCCTGTTTGTACTCATCCCACACATGAACACCTGTTTGGCTCCATAAAAGTAGGAGTTCTTCAATTAATGGCCTTAGATAGACATCAATGTCATTGCCTGGTTGCCTCGGGCCTTGGATGAGCACTGGCATCATAATGAACTTTCGCTTCATGCATAAACATAGAGGAAGGTTGTAGATACATAGTGTAACAGGCCAAGTGCTATGACTACTGCTCTGCTCACCAAAAGGATTTATATCGTCCGTATTTAAAGCGAACCTTAAGTTTCTTGCGTCTTTTGCAAACTCTAGAAATTCCCTGTCTATTGCTCTCCACTGGAACCCATCAGCAGGGTGTCTCAACATGTTGTCTACCTTACGGTCTTCTTTGTGCCACCGCAACAACTTTGCATGGTCCTTGTTTCTGAAAAGATGTTTCAGACGTGGTATTATAGGAGCATACCACATAAACTTTGCAGGATTTTTTCCCACGGGACGTTCTTCCCCTCAACATCTCCGTGGTCATCTCGTCCCGATCTTATACCGTGATGCTTTACATATAGGGCATTCATCTAAATTCTCGTAGTCCTTGCCACTGGCATTGGGGGATGCAGTCGTTAGGACATGCATGTATCTTCTGGATTTCTAATCCCAAAGGACAGACGACCTGTTTTGCTTCATACGTAGTGGCAGGCAATTCATTAGGCTTTAGAAGCATCTTTTTTTGGATCTTCTGTAATTGCCCAAATGCCTTATCGGATACACCATTCTGTGCCTTCCATTTTAACAACTCCGGTGTTGTACCCAATTTTTTTTGCCCATATTGGGCGGATGGGTATAGTAATTTCTTGTGATCTTCTAATATGCAGTCAAACTTTGCCTTCTCTTTTTCACTTTCGCAATCTTTCTGTGCATCACAAATGACATCACCAAGAGCATCATCTTTAGCAGGTGTGCCTTCTGTACCTCCCTCTTCTTCAGCTTCTCCCATTGCTGTATCATCGAAGTCACCGTATTGAGCAATAATGTCGTCAGGCTCCAATTGTTCTTCTTCAGCTTCTTCCAACATTGTCCCGGTTTCTCCATGCTCGGTCCAACAAGTATAGTTTGGCATGAAACCCGACTTCAACAATGTGAGTGAATACTTCTAGAGCTAGAATATTCCTTCAAATTCTGATACAAGGCACATGGGTAACATATGAATCTATCCCGCTTACTTTCCTCGGCCACTTTTAAGAAAAAATGTACACCATCAATGAATTCTTTGGAGCGGCGATCGGCATTGTACATCCAATGACGTGTCATTGTCTGCATTATATAGCTATTGGTATTTCTAACGTCATTTCTAATTAACAAGATTAGAAACACATGGTATTAAATTAACTTGTCATTAGCAACTAGCCACTTATTTATCACTAGCATTCCAAAGCATGAATTAAGTTATCATCCCTAATTATACTGCTAAGGAATAAATATAGATTTATATGTATTATTCAATATGACTAGGCAGAAATATGAGATATGAATATAGACTAAATTGGTTACGCAAGCAAGCGCATGATAATTATACCATTTTAGCATTTTACCTAGGGAGTTCTACCAGGTTGTCGATTTATATTTATACCACTGGGAAAGCTTGTTATAAACTCTATCTATTATATTGATAAAGAAATATATACAATCAATAAGAGATATTACCAATGTCATCTACTCTACTCATAATAGGCAGAGGTCACAAGATAAATATAGATAAATATGGGTGATAGCATAATCAAGTATCATAATTATAGATAATCATCGAGCATTTCCTAGTCATAATCATAGTTAGCCATTGGATAAACTAAGGAGATAAATGCCTACGGGTATTCTATAACTACGTCAATAAATAACTCTAATTAGTGCAACTACAACTAGTAATCATCGTTAAGTCAACCCTAGATCATTATCACATGTAAGGGGGCATCAACTAGGAAGGATGTGCGCAGAGACATTATCCCACTTCGCGACCGTGCCCTGCTGTCCTACATACGGAGGGTGGACTACAGAGGAACCAACGTAGCTGTCACCTACGCGGACTACCACACGACCCGGCATGTCAGGGTGCACTCGCAGATAAACAAAACATCTAGACACCATGTCAACATATCGTCTATCATCTACCCAGTGTACATTTGGATAAACGCTATACGAGCAATTACATGAATTCAATAAGATCGAACCAACTAAACTAGATATATAATCAAAGTAGACAATGACTATTGCAATTAAAAACATATGAACTATTAAGAGTAATGTCTCCCTAATCTGAATAATGAATACAATAAGAAAGTAAGAACTAGAACTATACCGAACTCCTGCGCTCCAGACAGACGCTGGGGGCTCCAGATCCCGATGAAGAACTAGATCTCCTCTACTTCTAATCTACTAACTAGAACTGTGAACTAGAAGGTTCTTGATGAACTAGAAGGCTTCTTGATGCTTGATGGCTTGAGGCCTTGATGAATAATGAATTGGCTCTCTCCAGGGGGGTCTACCCACGTATTTATAGTCCGGTGGGATGCGCATGCGCCACAGGATCAAACCGACTTAACCAAGGGCCGAGATGCATCAGGAGAGGCGGCGGAGGAAGCTTTCAGAAGGAGGGGGCAAACCCTAGCAGGGGGCGCCGGCCGGCCCTAGGGTGGGGCCTGGCCCCACACCGGGCGGCCTCCGGCCCCTCCGTTGTTTTTCGGTGTCTACCGTAGTCTTCCTGAGTCTTCTCGCGATATTTCCCGAGGCGGATAAGTTTTGTGATTTATTTGCACTTGAATCCCTCTTTTTAGCTTTTCTGGAATAATCCCTGGAAAATGTAGAATATGCAAAACTCATGAAAATTGTCGGTTAAAACCCTAGACTAGTGTGTTTTCATATTTCCTTTTGTGTCTAAAGTTCTAGTGAATGTTGACGTTATCCACCGTCAACAACTCCCCTAAGCTTACCTTTTGCCAGTCCCCTTGGCAAATAAACTAAGCCCAATTTTTATTGTATTTGGATCGGGGAGTTTCTACAATGTTGTTATACTTTCCAAATACACATGCTTTCGAACAAAAATTTTCCTCTGGATCAAACAGTATATATTCTAACCTTCAAACTTACCCATTTTACTTTTAATTATAGGGCTTCACAGCTTTTGCATAAGTTTTGAGCAATCGAAAGATAGAATAATCAAGTAAAGCGCTATGTCTCAAACTCTTCGCAGTGCTAATATTCTAGAGTTTTTCATAAAATTTTTAAAACAAAACTCAGAGCTTAATTGTATGACACTCTCAAGTCCCTCAATGTATGTGGTATTTATGGTTCTTAAGGCATTAATGATGTTATGCCTCCTACAACTAAGGGCATATATGGTAGAGCTCATAGGATTAGCAATAACAAGGGTAGGCATACTTGCAATACATATATTGTAAAGTCAACTAATGAATCCATAGAGAATCGAGGTGTAACACCCCGGGTTTCTCAAGCACCAAAAATCTGAACTTTTTAAAATTTTTCTTGCAATGCGTGAAGCATGTAGTTGCTAGGTCAACCGAAGGTCATATCAAGGAGAATTTCTACGCAAAGTGGTGCACCCATATAGATTGCTTGTAGGAGATTGCCGGTGATCTTAAGTTGGTTTCGGGATTCGTGTTTACTCAGAGATTGTAGAGCATGAATCCATAGCAAAATCCTCCTTGATCCACTCTCTAACTTTTTTTTTTCCTTTTTCTCCTTCTTCCCATTTGAAATTCTACTCGAAATCATTGATCACCAAAAGGAAAATCCTTTCCCTTTTACCCATATTTTCCCTATATTATACTCGAAATCCTCAATATCTCTCGAGGCCTCTTTTTGAATTTGTCTCAAAGTTTCCCTAAGAGAAAATATAGATACAGGAATAAGAAAATAGGAAAGCCTTCTCCTTGTCTTGGGCATCCACCCCACGGTAGGCCAGGCTCCTCTTCCCTCTTCCGGTCATGGGCCGTCGCACAACCCTGCCAGTGGCGGCCCACTGGGGCCCAGCTGGCCGGCTGCGCGTGCCACACCCTCCGAACCCCAGGGCGAGCGGCTCCGGGCCGCCGCCGCCCACGGCACGGCGTGCCCCGTGCTCGCTCTCTGCACCAGCATTAGCCATCGCGAGATGCCCACATGCCCCCCGCGGTATGGACGCCAAGGCACATCACCGTCCGTGCCTCTTAACCCTAGCCGCACGCCATATAGCCGCCAGCCCCCTCGGCTCTTCTTCACACGCGACGCCTTGGCGGGCCCAGCGAATGCGCGCCAGCCCGCGATACAGCGCCGCCAAGACGCCGTCCGGCTTCGAAGCACCCATGGAGCCTTCAGCGCCGCGCCAGGATGCCGCACCGGTCGCGCGAGCTCTGCCAGGCGGCCGTGCCGATCGTGGAGCACCTCCCAGCTCTAAAGCCGCCGCCTCCACGCGCCGCGCCTACCGACTGGCGTGGCGCTTTCGCCGCCCGCCGCCGCCACGCCGTCGGCGGGGACCACGCCGGACAGCGGCGGCGTCTCGCCCAGGGCGTCACCACCATGGGTCCGCCCAGCAGCTGTCGCCGGGATCGCGCCCGACAGCGATGTCGCTTGCCTCGCCACGCAGCCGCAGCCCCCGCCGCCGAGCTTCTCCTCCATCTTGGGAAGCGGCCGCAAGCACCGGGCCACTCTGCGGCGCCCGGCCACCGCTTGGCCCGCCGCCTCCACCGGAACTCCGCCACCTCTGGTCGCGTCCGCTTCCGCCCGGCCGGGCATGGCCTCCACCGGCAAGCTCCGGCCCGCCCCGCCTCAAGCGGCCGAAGGCTACGGCCGGCCGGGGCTAGCTAGTGATGGCCTTGCCCGGTTCAGCAGCCGAGGGAGTGAAATTTTGCCGCAGCTCCACAATGCCCCCACCACCTCACCGGAGTTCTCCGCGCCTCTGCCGGTGAGACTCCTGCATCAACCTTGCCGACATCCTATCCGAGATGGGCCTTCGTGCCACTTCTACACATTGCGGGGAGGTCGCAGCAAAGCGCTCTCGCCCCTCCCGACCGCATCCCACCTTAGCCGGCCAACCGTAGTCACTCCCAGCCCACTGCAGCCTGCCCCGGCTGGCCGCAAGCTAGCCGCTGGCCACCAGCAGCTGGCCACGGCTGGCCGAGCTAGCTGCAGGATGGCCTCGGCTGGCCGCAGCTTGGCCGAGAGGTGGGCAAACGTGGCGATAACGGGCCACGACCGTCGCTGCCCTCCGGACGCTCCCCGGCATTGCTCCGTGAAGCCTTGCCGACCTCGCCTCCCTCCACCGACAAGGTTGAACTTTGAAACCTCGCCGACGCCATCCCCGACGTCGGCAAAGCCCCCCACTCTTTCATTTCATATTCACACTTGTCGCACTCTATCATATCGATACATGACTGCTTGTGTCGTGCCTTCGTGCCGGTCTATACCTCTTATGCTATGGATTAGTGTACTCTGCCTGTGGTAGTCTTATCGAATTAGTTCTTGCATTCTGTGGTTGCCTCTTGTGTGTTATGTTGGGGACCGAGCCTTCGAGCTGGTTGAGGGCGACGTGTTCGGACTGCGATAGCGAGTTTGCTCGCCATGGTCGCGACGCTGAACATGATTTCTCCCTCTTCGTATTTTAGTTAGCATCGTAGAACCACGATCGTAGCTATCCTATTCAACCCTAGGATGGGGTCGTCGGGGACTCCACACGATGCGGATATTAGCCGCACACAACTGGCCCCCCGAGTGACCTAGTCTAGTGGGATATAATTAGGAAAACGACCATCGTGGAATGACGGGAGCTAACTCGTGTAGGTGGAGCTTATGGCCGCGAGTTACCTCGCCATGACCATCGGGCTCTACCTCTTTCTCTTCCTTTTCCTTCTTTTACCCTTTCCCTTATCACCTTGTATCCTTGCACCACCGAGACCGAAGCATTCCCCGCTTCTCGTGATGACAACCGCGTCACAATGAACCTAAGGGATAGCTTTTGCTGCTTTAGTTGCACGGAGGTCGTGGTGCCCTACGAGTTGGTGGGGATCAAGGTCTCTTTTTCTTCCGACCACCGTCCTTAGCCATGACGGGTAGGTCGAGAGAGTGCGGAACCATTCTTCCCCTTTTGTTCTCCTTCGATTCTCGCTAATCCAGTAAGGCGTGGATCGAGTCTCTCATCCCAACTTCGATTCATGTCTTTCTCTATGACATATGGATCGAAGTGCTGCGGAGCCAAGGGCCCCCTTTTCTCGCTTATTTGTGTTGTTAGTGTCCTTTATTTGCCACTTGTTCCATTCCTTTGATCCACGTCGATCGCAATGGCGAGTGGATCAAAGGAGGTGGACCTTATTTTCCCTCTTTGGTTCTTTTGTGCTTGAGCCCTAGTATGTTTGTACTTATTGAGTTCGTAGCATTCCTTGGGCTCTCACGGTGACAACCGCACCGTTGAGACCTCGGAGAATGCCTTAGTGCATATAGTGCACCATGGTCGTGGTACCCTACAAGTGGTTTAGGCACTTGTGATCTCTCGTGCATCGCTCCTCTCCGATGCCTCGCCTTTGCCGTGGCATGTGCATTGGAAGGGGTAGACCACCGCCCCCTCTCTTTTCCACCCTTTATTTTTCCCCGCTAGCCTGTTTTGTTCGATCCCGTCTTAGCCATGACGATTGGATCAAAGACCAGACTATCTCTTGTAGTTAGCAAAGCTATGGTCTATGTCTCGTTCTCAGACCATGTGAGTCGACCCGATCGACCGTTGGAAAACCATCCTCACTGAGGATGTGACCGAGGCCGCGGCATGGACATGCGTAGCTAACTCTCCTCTCTTCCCCTGTTGTGCTACTCTCTTCTCGGCTTCCGACGTTGTTGTGTCGTGCGGGTCGAGAGGACCTGTATTCGCTCCTCTGTTGCTCGTGTTCCAATCTCTTTTGCTACTGTCACTACCATGACGGGTAAGCCAAAGAGCCTCGGAACCAAGTCACAATTCCCCTATTTTGTGTTAATCATTCTTACTCGAATCCTGTATAGTAGTTGTGACTTGCGGGTTAAAGGCCGCAAGGGCCAAACCCTGCTATTCCTATTTCCCTCTTTCTCTCCTGCTTGTGACCCTCCGGTCCCCGCCAATTTCCATGACGTCCGGAACGGAAGGTCACAACCGTGGTGTTTGGTTAAGTTAAGTTAGGATCAAGACCTCTTCTTTTAAAGCCGTACGGGATGACACGATCGACCCAGGAAGTACTGGCTATACCATGGTCATGATCCAGGCTTGTGCTTAGCAGACAACCACTTCTATTCATTTGGGCCTGAGGATCGGACACCCTCCGCAAGAGCTAAGTCTTTCGGTGTTTATTTGGAGTTATCTAGTTTCTTCTATATCTTATTGCCTTTTTGGAGAGAATTGAATTTTGGTTAAGGATTGATTGCTCCTTGCGTTGTTTGTCACTATATCAAGGTAGTTGCATCGCGGTGACGATGGATAGACCGAAGATCCGCTGGAGGAGGAGATGCGAAGAGCAACCAGAGGTGGATGACTATGGATTGCTATAAACAGGTGCCACGTCCCACCCAACCTCATAGAATCCTACTAGGCATGCAATGTGTAGCTGCTAGTGCTTTACTTTATACAAAGGAACTGTGATAGGATGCATGGTAGATTGCTTGATAAGCCAATATCTTGACGCAACCTTTCCCCTGCACACCCGCTGCTAGGATAGACGCTCGCCTACTTCATGATACTTGCTACACACTTACACTTTACTCATACATGCTTGTGTGTGGCTAAGGCACGTGGTGCCGTGAACTGGATAACTGGGGATAACGTGGGAGAGATCTTGGCGTGTGTCTTGGGTGTGTGGTGAGGGTTGTGTCGACCGGGCAAGATTTACGACGAGTCGGGGGAAAAGTCTTCTTGGGAGGAGTGTGATCTCAGGCACTCCCTATGTCGAGAGTACCGTGGCGGGTACATGTGATGTGAGTAGATTCTGGGGAGGAGTGCCTTTGTGGGATGAATCCTCGGAATGGAGGTGCCGTCGAGGCACAGGGCGTCGAGCCCCCTTGTGAAGATATCATGTCCAGTCCCTCTAAGGACTGATTGGGCGAGTGTGCGGCTCATGGGACTCTTTCGTGCACACAACTCATCTCTGAATGGGCGGGGTCCGACTTGATGACTAGCTGGCCCCCTGCTGCTACTACTAGGTTGATAGGTGATAGTGTAGGGAGGTACGGGTTCCGAGACCCACACCCTCCCGAGAGGCAGCGTGGTATCCACGGGATCCGGTACCACGTCTCACGCCTCTCGGCGTCTTGGGTGGATCTCCGGGGTGCCCCAGCTGAGTGGTAGAGTGGCATTGGGCCGATTAGGGGCGGCGGCTTGGTATCGGCCTAGACGAGGCATCGTCGATGATGGTGATCTTGTGGTTCAGTGTACAAGCTCGCAGAGTTACTAAATCTATACGTATAGCCGTGTCCCCCGGGTACGGACATTTCCCTACGAGTACCCCTCATTCGTTATAGTGAGTGGAGTCCTTTTCTCTTCTCTCCCCGGGTGTTGTTGGATTCCGGCTTAGGCCCGTGAGGCAAGGAGGAGGCGGGAGTCTTCCTTGCCGACTAGAGAGTGAGAGTGTGGTGAGATGTGTGGACATGGATGTGGATGTGGATGGGATGGATGGATGTGTGGATGAGATGGGTTAAAACTTGATAACCTATATTATATTTATATTATGAATTGGCATAGGAAAACTACAGCCAAATATAGGCCTTTTTCTCTACCCTTGCATTCCACTTACCATATAGCAAAGCAAAGCATAGGGTGGGAGCCAGTGGCCAGTACAAATCGTACTGATAGAGTTGAGCAGGTTTTGCACCGAGGGGCGACTACGACGACAATGGAGCTAGAAGGATTAGGTGGTCTCGTTCCTACACTCAAGTTTGGTTAAGGAGATCAAGTCTACGCCCGCTGATACTCTACCCTGACTCTGATGATCGTTTGTGAAGGAGGAGCCTTCACCCGCTCTAGCGCTACGTCTACTCTGATGTTGACCTGTGTGCATATATCGCTAGGATACTTTGTACTTAGGTGTGCCTCTAAGTGTTGTAAAATCTTATAACTTGTACCTTTTTGTAATGTATGAACTGTGGTATCAACTGTATATGATGTACTCTGTGGATTTCCCTTCGAGAAAATCATGGGTCATTTCAGTTGGTATCAGAGCCATACTTGACTATAGAACGAGACCTTCGGACCTAAACACTAGTATAGAAGCCAACAATCTTGTTTGTTATATGTGCTTGTTGTGAAAACAGTTGTTTCTCCCTCCTCCTTGAGTTCTGTTGCTGTCTGACCACCCTGATATAGAAGATGACCCTTAGGTACCACTTCCCTCTTCTGCCCACGCTAGATCGGTAGATGTGTGAGACTTTAAAGGCATAGGAGTCGCCTCAAGTCAACACTATGCATATAGGAGTTGTAATGCTGCCTGATTGCCTGGATCTTGTGTTGTTATACTTATTATGCTTCTTAATTGTCTGTGTGTGGAATCCATAGTTTATTTTATATATGTGACTCTGGAAGCCTGGGTAACCTAGCCCTCTAAAAACCTAAGCCTAACCTATGACTAGAAATAGAAAGTCAATGCATCAAACTTTTGCCAACCTCTCTTCAAAATGGTTCTCTAGTCCTTCGAACCAAACTTCTCTTTCAAACTACCCCCTTTACCTTTGAAAGCCCTTATTCGAAAAAAGAATGATTTTATTTCAAAAAAAAAAATTTCAAGAGGTTTTAGAAAGATTTCCCTTCTCAAAAGAAACGAAGTTTTAACTCCCCGCTTCAAAACCCGATTTGATTTCAAAAGTTGTCTTCAAACAATTGGGAAAATCGGCTTTTTTTTTTCAAAACGTGCCCTAGATTCATTTTCAAGAGCAAGACTTTGTTTTCCAATCAAATAAAACGCTTTCATATCAAAAATCTTTTGGCTCGTTTACGTTTTAAAAATTTTTGCTTCTACCTTCGAGCCAAATTCTCCTTTTCAAGAGCAAGCTTCCCTCTTTTCAAACATGTTTTACTTAACTGGTTCTATAAAATGAAATTTCATATGAAAAGATCTTGTTGTCAAAATTCTCAAAAGATGCTTTTGTGAATCAAAAAATATGCTTCCCAAATTCTATTTCAAAAAGAGTTTTCTCAAAAATTGAGTTTATTTGTGAAGGTTTTACCATCCGATTTCGAAGATAATTTAAAGCGATTTCAAAATTGGTTGGTTTTATTCACTAAAAAGGATGCAACGATTTATTTTGAATATATATAAAGCTTTCAAAATCTTTTTGGCTTGCACTCATTTTGAAAAGTGTTATACCAAAACAAGAATTTCCAAAAGATTTGAGTTCCAAAGTCTTGGATTTGAACTTGTTGGGAAAGGGGAGCTCCTGCTTTTAAGACTGGATTTCAAAGTGTTTTCACGCAACTACCTGCCTTATTCAAATGGAGTTTCGAAAACCATCCACTTTCAAAAGCTTTGAAAATCTCTTGCATTTGCAAAAACTTTCAAAAAAATGGTTTTGAACCCGCTTACTTGGTGTCTTTTGAAACCCTATTTTATTTCTAAAAAGACGGCGCACAAGTTTTCAAAATGGTGTGAATCCTAAACCCTCACATTTCGAAAAAGGTTTGGAAAAGGCAAGGATTTATCCTTAAGGGTTTTGATTTGTTTCACAAAATGAAAACCTTTTCTTTCAAACTTTTTTAAATCTCTCTTTTTGAGTTTGTTCTAATTTGATCAAATGAAAACCTTTGCTTTGACGACTTTCATATCAAAATGGGTTGCATCCGATTTCAAATTATTTATGTTAGTTTTGAAGCCATGTGTTTGTAGCCTTCTTCCTCTCAAAAAAATTTTGCAAAACAAAAAGATTTAAAGGCCTTTGTTTCAGAAAATGCTCTCAAAGTGGTTTACAAAAGGCTTTTTCCTTTCCTCTAAGATCCCACCCCTTCAGTTCGGGACATTGGGACATTGTTGGTAACTTATTTGGGGATGAGTCGCGATCTTGAGCCAAGGTGCCACTACGAAACTTGGGGCCCATGTGTGAGGCCTCCACATGGCATCACGGCGTATCTCGGCATCAAGGAAAGTGATCGTGACCACCTAAACGGTACCGCATACTACCCGAATCTCGAACTCCCTCCCCCTTTTTCAAAAAACTTCGATTATGAAAATAAAATCCTTTGAAAGAGATTTTGTTCCCACAAACTCATTTTGTTTTTAAATTATTTTGGATTTTGCGAATTCTCATCTTAACGCCCCATCTTTTTTAAAAGAGATTTTAAAATCCAAAGATTACGCTAGTAGTGACCACGTTTTTTGGAAAAATCTATCCTTTGTAGGAAACAGATTTTGAGAAAAGTTTTGGCTTCCGAAAGCTCCCACGATGTCAAAACCCCCCGTTCTTGATTCCAAGGTTTCAAAATTTTTGAATCAATTTCAAAATATCTTTTGAAAAGTTCTTCTCTTTCAAAAACGATTCCCTACCAAACGAGTTATGAAAATCTATTTTACAAAATCTTTGAAAATGTTTACAAAATAGAAAATGATTCGATTTCCAAGCTTCAAAACATTGCTAAAAAAAAGAGAGCGATTTCAAAACCCTTGCGCTTTCCTTTCAAATGGTGTTTTTCTTACAAGAATTTTTAAAACCGGTTTTCGAAATGTTTGCAAAACAAAAAGGATTTGACCCCCAATTTTAAAAAGGGTATGAAGAAATCATTTCAAAAAAAAACTTGAATTTCCGTCAAAAAAGGTGTTTCTCGAAAAAGAATTTATGAAAACCTAAATTCAAAAGTCCTTGAAAAAGCGTTGCAAATGGTACAAGATTTTGATTTTTGATTCAAAAACCGATTTCAAAAGTTCAAAGTTAACGATTTTCGTTTCAAAAGAAGTTTCTTCAAACGAACGTGATTTCAAATAAAGGGTATTTTCAAAAGTTGTGGCTTTCTTTGAGAAACCGTTGATTACGGGTTTGAAAAAAAAAAGAGGAGAGGATTTCATTTAGCTTTCAAACTTTTTTTCAAAGTAATTATTTACACAAAAATGTTTTCATCTAGTTTTCAGAACCAGCTTTCTGAAATTACTTGTCTCTCGAAAAACGTTTTCAAATGGTATTTAGAACTTCGTGAATGAGAGTTTTAAGAGCTCTTGATTTCGAAAATGAGTTTTAAAAATAGGATTTCTACAAAAACCCTTTTGATCAAACAAAAGTGCTTTCGTGCCTTTTTCAAATGCCGGGATCTCGCGAATTGCCTTTCTAAAAGCTCTTTTTTGTGAAACTTGGTACAGTGATGCAGGTCGAACATCCGGTAGGAGCTTCTAACCCTAGACAATACCTGAATCTCGGGGACGAGATTCCTGTAAGGGGGGTAGTCTGTAACACCCCGGGTTTCTCAAGCACCAAAAATCTGAACTTTTTAAAATTTTTCTTGCAATGCGTGAAGCATGTAGTTGCTAGGTCAACTGAAGGTCATATCAAGGAGAATTTCTACGCAAAGTGGTGCACCCATATAGATTGCTTGTAGGAGATTGCCGGTGATCTTAAGTTGGTTTCGGGATTCGTGTTCACTCGAGAGATTGTAGAGCATGAATCCATAGCAAAATCCTCCTTGATCCACTCTCTAACTTTTTTTTACTTTTTCTCCTTCTTCCCATTTGAAATTCTACTCAAAATCATTGATCACCAAAAGGAAAATCCTTTCCTTTTACCCATATTTTCCCCTATATTATACTCGAAATCCTCAATATCTCTCGAGGCCCCTTTTTGAATCTCTCAAAGTTTCCCTAAGAGAAAATACAGATACAAGAATAAGAAAATAGGAAAGCCTTCTCCTTGTCTTGGGCATCCACCCCACCAGCCGGCCCAGCTCCCTCTTCCCCTCTTCTGGTCATGGGCGCGGCGCTGGCCCCCCGGTAGCGGCCCACTGGGAGCCTAGCTAGCTAAGCTAGTGCCCCCGCCCTCCGAACCCTAAAGGCGCTGGCTCCCGAGCCGCCCCGCCGCCGACAGCGTGCCGTGCTTTTCGCTCTCGGCACCGAGCGGCTGCAGTCCCGCGCGATGCCCACATGCGTCCACTGCGGTATGGGCGCCAAGGCACATCACCGTCCGTGCCCTTAACCCTGCCGCATTGCCCCTATAAAGCCGCTCTGCCCCCCTCGCTCTCTTCTTCTGCCGCCACCGCGGCGCGCCCCAAGCGAATGCGCGCTCCTGACTCCGGCGAGCAGCGCGCCCGGCACGCCCGTCCGACCTCGCGAGCTCCCATGGGGCGCTCGGCGTGCCGTGGCGCCGGCTGCGGGTAGCGCGAGCCCCGCCCGGTGCGCCTTATACGGCGGCCGTCGTGGAGCCTCCTAAGCGGGCGATGCCTCCTCGGCCGCTGACCGCGCGGCTGGCGTGGCTGCTCGCCGCCGCCCGGCCGCGTCATCGGCGGGACCACGCCGGACTGCGGCGGCGGCGTCTCGCGCGTCACCACCATGGTCCCGCCTCGCTATGCGCCGGTAACACGCTCCGGCCCGCGATGCCGCTTGCCTCGCCACGCCCTTAGCGGCCCGCTTCGCCGGAGCTTCTCCTCCATGCTTAGGAAGGCGGCGGCAAACACCGGGCCACTCCTACGGCGCCCGGCCACCCCGCGGCCGCCTCCACCGGAGCTCCGCCACCTCCCCTTCGGTCGCGTCCCGCTTCCGCCCGGCGGGCATGGCCTCCACCGGCCAAGCTCCGGCCGGCCCGGCCTCAAGCAGGTGGCTACGGCCGGGCGGGGCTAGCCCGGTGATGGCCCTTTACCCGGTTCGAGGCGAGGCGAGGGTGGCTGCCGCAGCCCCACAACGCCCCCACCACCTCACCGGGTTCTCCGCGCCGCCCGGTGAGACTCCCGGCATCAAAGCCCCCTCTTTTCTCCTCCCCTTGCCGAGATCCTATCTGAGATGGGCCTTCGTGCAACTTCTACGTTGCGGGGGAAGTCGCAGCCAGCGTTCCGCCCCTCCCGGCCACATCCCACCTTAGCCGGCCAACCGTAGTCACTCCCAGCCACCTGCAGCCTGCCCCGGCTGGCCGCAGCTAGCCGCTGGCCACCAGCAGCTGGCCACGGCTGGCCAGAGCTTCGCTGCAGGCTGGCCTCGGCTGGCCGCGATTGGCCGAAGGTGGGCAAACATGGCGATAGCGGGCCCACGACTGGCCGCTGCCCTCCCGGACGCTTCCGGCATCGCTCCGTGAAGCCTTGCCGACCTCGCCTCCCTCCACCGACAAGGTTGAACTTTGAAACCTCGCCGACGCCATCCCCAACGTCGGCAAAACCCCCCACTCTTTCATTTCATATTCACACTTGTCGCACTCTATCATATCGATACATGATCGCTTGTGTCGTGCCTTCATGCCGGTCTATACCTCTTATGCTATGGATTAGTGTACTTCGCCTGTGGTAGTCTTATCGAATTAGTTCTTGCATTGTGTGGTTGCCTCTTGTGTGTTATGTTGGGGACCGAGCCTTCGAGCCGGTTGAGGGCGACGTGTTCGGACTGCGATAGCGAGTTTGCTCGCCATGGTCACGACGCTGAACATGATTTCTCCCTTTTTGTATTTTAGTTAGCACCGTAGAACCACGATCGTAGCTGTCTTATTCAACCCTAGGACGGGGTCGTCGGGGACTCCACACGATGCGGATATTAGCCACACACGACTAGCCCCCGAGTGACCTAGTCTAGTGGGATATGAATTAGGAAAACGACCATCGTGGAATGATGGGAGCTAACTCGTGTAGGTGGAGCTTATGGCCGCGAGTTACCTCGCCATGACCATCGGGCTCTACCTCTTTCTCTTCCTTTTCCTTCTTTTAACCTTTCCCTTATCATCTTGTATGCTTGCACCACCGAGACAGAAGCATTCCCCGGTTCTCGTGATGACAACCGCATCACTATGAACCTAAGGGATAGCTTTTGCCGCTTTAGTTGCACGGAGGTCGTGGTGCCCTACGAGTTGGTGGGGATCAAGGAACCGTGCGGGACGTTCGTCTCTTTTTCTTCCGACCACCGTCCTTAGCCATGACGGGTAGGTCGAGAGAGTGCGGAACCATTCTTCCCCTTTTGTTCTCCTTCGATTCTCGCTAATCCAGTAAGGCATGGATCGAGTCTCTCATCCCAACTTCGATTCATGTCTTTCTCTATGACATATGGATCGAAGTGCTGCGGAGCCAAGGCCCCCCTTTTCTCGCTTATTTGTGTTGTTAGTGTCCTTTATTTGCCACTTGTTCCATTCCTTTGATCCACGTCGATCGCAATGGCGAGTGGATCAAAGGAGGTGGACCTCATTTTCCCTCTTTGGTTCTTTTGTGCTTGAGCCCTAGTATGTTTGTGCCTATTGAGATCGTAGCATTCCTTGGGCTCTCACGGTGACAACCGCACCACTGAGACCTCGGAGAATGCCTTAGTGCATATAGTGCACCATGGTCATGGTACCCTACAAGTGGTTTAGGCACTTGTGATCTCTCGTGCATCGCTCCTCTCCGATGCCTCGCCATTGCCGTGGCATGTGCATTGGAAGGGGTAGACCACCGTCCCCTCTCTTTTCCACCCTTTATTTTTCCCCGCTAGCCTGTTCTGTTCGATCCCGTCTTAGCCATGACGATTGGATCAAAGACCAGACTATCTCTTGTAGTTAGCAAAGCTATGGTCTATGTCTCATTCTCGGACCATGTGAGTCGACCCGATCGACCGTTGGAAAACCATCCTCACTGAGGATGTGACCGAGGCCGCGGCATGGACATGCGTAGCTAACTCTCCTCTCTTCCCCTGTTGTGCTACTCTCTTCTCGGCTCCCGACGTTGTTGTGTCATGCGGGTCGAGAGGACCTGTATTCGCTCCTCTGTTGCTCGTGTTCCAATCTCTTTTGCTACTGTCACTACCATGACGGGTAAGCCAAAGAGCCTCAGAACCAAGTCACAATTCCCCTATTTTGTGTTAATCATTCTTACTCGAATCCTGTAGAGTAGTTGTGACTTGCGGGTTAAAGGCCGCAAGGGCCAAACCCTGCTATATCTTATTGCCTTTTTGGGGAGTATTGAATTTTGGTTAAGGATTGATTGCTCCTTGCGTTGTTTGTCACTATATCAAGGTAGTTGCATCGCGGTGACGATGGATAGACCGAAGATCCGCTGGAGGAGTAGATGCGAAGAGCAACCAGAGGTGGATGACTATGGATTGCTATAAACAGGTGCCACGTCCCACCCAACCTCATAGAATCCTACTAGGCATGCAATGTGTAGCTGCTAGTGCTTTACTTTATACAAAGGAACTGTGATAGGATGCATGGTAGATTGCTTGATAAGCCAATATCTTGACGCAACCTTTCCCCTGCACACCCGCTGCTAGGATAGACGCTCGCCTACTTCATGATACTTGCTACACACTTACACTTTACTCATACATGCTTGTGTGTGGCTAAGGCACGTAGTGCCGTAAAGCTGAATGCTTGGGGATAACGTGGGAGAGATCTTGGCGTGTGTCTTGGGTGTGTGGTGAGGGTTGTGTCGACTGGGCAGGATCAACGACGAATCAGGGGACAAGTCTTGCCGGAGGAGTGTGATCTAGGCACTCCCTATGTGAGAGAGTACTGTGGCGGGTACATGTGATGTGAGTAGATTCGGGGAGGAGTGCCTTTGTGGGATGAATCCTCGGAATGGAGGTGCCATCGAGGCCGCAGGCGTCGAGCCCCCTTGTGAAGATATCTGTCCGGTCCCTCTAAGGACTGATTGGGCGAGTGTGCGGCTCATGGGACTCTTTCGTGCACACCACTCGTCTCTCCGAATGGGCGGGGTCCGACTTGACGACTAGCCGGCCCCCCGGCCGCTACTACTAGGTTGATAGGTGATAGTGTAGGGAGGTGCGGGTGCCGAGACCCACACCCTCCCGAGACACGGCGTGGTATCCACTTTGGGATCCGGTACCATATCTCCGGGGATCTCGGCGTGCGGTGGATCTCCGGGGTGCCCCAGAGCCGAGTGGTAGAGTGGCATTGGGCCGGTTAGACGGCGGCTTGGTATCGGCCTAGACGAGGCATCGTCGATGATGGTGATCTTGTGGTTCGGTGTACAAGCTCTGCAGAGTTACTAAATCTATACGTATAGCCGTGTCCCGATGCGGACATTCCCCTACGAGTACCCCTCATTCGTTATAGTGAGTGGAGTCCTTTTCTCTTCTCTCCCCTGGGTGTTGTTGGATTCCGGCTTAGGCCGTTGAGGCAAGGAGGAGCGAGAGTCTTCCTTGCCGACTAGAGAGTGAGTGTGTGGTGAGATGTGTGGACATGGATGTGGATGTGGATGGGATGGATGGATGTGTGGATGAGATGGGTTAAAACTTGATAACCTATATTATATTTATATTATGAATTGGCATAGGAAAACTACTGACCAAATATAGGCCTTTTTTCTCTACCCTTGCATTCCACTTACTACATAGCAAAGCAAAGCATAGGGTGGGAGCCGATTGGCCGATTACAAATCGTCTTGATAGAGTTGAGCAAGTTTCGGACCGAGGGGGCGACTAGGGACGACAATGGAGCTAGAAGGATTAGGTGGTCTCGTTCCTACACTCAAGTTTGGTTAAGGAGATCAAGTCTACGCCCGCCGATACTCTACCCTGACTCTGATGATCATTTATGAAGGAGGAGCCTTCACCCGCTCTAGCGCTACGTCTACTCTGATGGTGACCTGTGTGCGTATATCGCTAGGATACTTTATACTTAGGTGTGCCTCTAAGTGTTGTAAAACCTTATAACTTGTACCTTTTTGTAATGTATGAACTGTGGTATCAACTGTATATGATGTACTCTGTGGATTTCCCTTCGAGGAGGTCGTTTCACGAGGCATACAATCAAACTAAGATGTGCATGTGTATGGAATATGGTGGATAGGTTTATATATATAGTATTTGTGGCTAATTCTAATTCTATTTTTGCTCTTTCGAAATAACTCTGTTGAACTTTTCTCAGAAAAACATAGGCTATCTTTATTCTTTTAAATTAGAAAGGCGGACATCTAGTACCCATTGCTTTGATTGCTGGGACATTTGTCCATTTTTCCCCCTTCTCTCTTTTTTTTATTGCTTTTGCATAGCCACAAGTATCCCTTGAATATAATGAACAATTAGAGAGATATAGTAAGGACTTAGAGCATTGAAGACAGGGGTTTTCCTGTGGGGTGTATATTTTTGGTGTTTTCTCCCAGTGTAGGAGAGAAACATCTTTATGATGAACATGGATGGAAAATATATGAATGATTGCGCTTACTCCCAAGGTAGGAATAATGCATATATGGACTGGAGTGTGTGAGTGATCTTGGTTTTAAAAGCATGACAAGACTCTCATTAGGCATACAGCACAGGTTGACTGAACTCAATACAAAGCAGGTAGCTTAAATGTGAAAAGAGGTTTCCTATTTTCTAAGGGTATCATTTGTGGCTTTGGTAGGAATTCATGTCATACAAGAGCTCATCATGTAGATTTAAATTTTCAAAATAAACCTCCAGAACTCAGTAATGCTAGGAATAAGATAAATAGCAGCTCGACCTTCATGAATCATATCGATCAACTACCTAGACTCAGCGCAAGCTTATGCCTCCACAATTTTAGGTTCAGAGTAAATTCTCCAATTAAAACAATAATGTTTAAAACTCAGGAAGATTTAAGTTTGGCAACTAGGTACTTGACAAGCATGGCAACAGAGCAACTATTCATCATCTCCAAGACAACTTTTAATGTTCATCAATTTTTTAATTAGCTCTAGCCTAGACTATATACTCTAATATTTATATAACTAAATATTTATTTGGTTTTGAATCATTATATATCTTTTTATGGTTTTAAATTAATAACCTAACAAAGACTCTATGACTTTGTGGACCTTCATGTGCCCACGTATTTTTAGTATTTTATGACTATATAAACTAAACTCAATAATCGCCTAGGTGTAGTCACCTGATAACTAGGGGATGCTCCTCCCCCAAGCTGGATGTTTGCAACACTTGATGTAGATGTCCTTGAGCAAGCTAGTCAATAGCGGACCTAGTGGTTGCCACCGATAGACTCTTTCCTTGTCATAATATTTGTTCTGTATAAATACTCCACACAAAAGGGAAACCAAAACTCGAGGCTCGAATTTAATAATGGGTTAACGGTCACCCAAAGAGTAATTATCATTTTCATGAGCAGATTTTCATATTGTCAAATTTAAGCGAGGATTTTATATTTCTCTTCTTTTTTTTGGATTTTTCTGTTTATGATGCAGAAATTTAAATATTAATGCTATTTTTTTATTATTTTTTATTTTTATGCCACCACGATAAATATTCCTACGGGGAATACCATAAGTTTATTTACATGGGGCTTATGTATTTATAATGCAATAGATAATGCAAGTAAATATTTTTTTATTGTTTTCATATTTTAATGTGCAAACATAAATATACTACTAAATATAATAAAGTGAAATTAAGTAGATGACTACCATTCTAACCTTATGGCTAGGGTACGGAATTTAAAGTCTACCGACAGGACTTAGACAAAGGAGAATAATACTTACTTGGTGGGTTCATCGTCTGAGGTCACCTCAGTCAACTCCCTGTCTCGTGGTGGTGCAGCACGTGCTTCTTCTTTCTCCTTCCATCTCATTTCTGTTTCTTCTACTTCTCTCTTTTCTATCTCCAGCTCTTCAGCTTTGTTTTCCTTCTCCCACGCTTCTAGTCGTGCTAGGATTTCTTCTTTTTCTTCCTTGGCGATCTGGTCCATCCTTTCAGCTTCCGCTTCCCACTCACTCCAGCGCGGTGCTTGTGTGTTCTCTTCTTACTCTTTGTAGCAGTCTTCATACTTCACAATCTTGCCAGGAAATTCTTTCCATCCACAGTGAGGCTGGACAGCCTGACGGCGGCCTTGGCGTCTTCTCCTATCGCGTTTGTTCTTGATCTATTCCTAGTTAACAAGTGTTCTAAATTGACAGCGTACCTTTCCAGTGGACAAGTTGAAGTGGAATTGTCTAGACCCGATGTAGATGTTCGCATTGGCGGTGTAGAGAAATGGTCTTCCCAGAAGGATCAGGGATTCATCATCTTCCTGCATATCAAGAACTAGAAAATCTGCAGGTATATATTGTCCTTGAATTCTTACCATGACATCCTTGACCACTTCTTCGGAGAACCTTAGTGATTGATCCGCCATATGCAACTGAATAAATGTTGGGTATAAAGGTAAATTATCAAATAGATCATCATATAGGACTGTGAATCTTTCTTTCTTGTCCTTAATGGATAGGACGATCTTGGCGTGTTCCGTAGAGATGATGGCTTTTGTTGTGCACAAGAATGGTCTACCCAAAATTATGGGTGCCTTCTCATCTACTCCTGTCTCCATGACCACAAAGTCAACGGGGACGTATGATTGTCCCACTCTGATCACAACTTCTTCTAGTACTCCCTCAGGGTAGCAAATGGACAGATCTGCAAGCTGCAAACGCATATTTGTGTACAATAAGGGATCATTTAATATTTTCTCATAGATTACCTTGGGCATGATGTTGACACTAGCGCCGAAATCACAGATAGCCTCTGGAAAGCTGTGACATCCTATAGCGATAGGAATGACAGGTCTTCCAGGGTCTTCCATCTTCTCAGGTAGAGAATGGTCAATCTACTGTGCATCTGCAGGCTCAATATGATATTGGGTTGCATTATGAATATCAACAAGGTTAGCAGTTTCTAAATCTTTCGGTTGGCCTAGAATCTTACCTTTCTCAAATGGAGGAACAGCAGCAGCTAACTGAGCTAATTGTGATTCCAACATTTTATTGAAGTTGTACTGATTCTTTATAGCAGAAGCAAAGGTGTCCAATCTAGTATTTATATTTTCTAATGTTTTATCATTTGAAGCTATCTTTCTAGTCATTTGGTCTAACAATTTAGATTGACTGGCGACTAATTCTCTTAAAGGTGGAAGGTTGTAATTATTAAAATTGTTACCTTGGTTGTTACCTTGGTAATTACCTTATCGAGGTTGCTGATTCCACCCTTGGTTTTGTTGAGGACGATAGTAGGTGTTGTTGTTGATGAAGTTCACATCCTCTTGCAGTGTAGGGCAGCTGATAGCCGAATGCCCATAGTCTCCACATTCTTCACATGTCGTATGGGAATCATTGATGTGCATGACTTCCTTCTTCTCTATATCGAGCTTCTTCATGATGAAGTCTAGCTTGGCAGTGACCATGTCAGTTTCCTTGAGATGATGGATTCCTTCTCCTTTTCTTGGGCCGAGTGACACGTTCTTCATTACAGCTTGAATTTGAGGCCATCTTCTCAACAAGTGCTTTAGCATCTGAGAGCTTAAGTGACAGAAAAGCTCCCCCAGCTGCAGCATCAATAGACTCACGGGTGCTAGAGACAAGCCCGTGATAGAAAGTCTGCATTAACATCCACTCCTCTACCCCATGATGAGGACAGTCTTCTATGTAGTTCTGGAATCGTTCCCATGCTTCAGTGAATGATTTATCATGTTGTTGTTGGAAACTTGCAATTTTCCCACGCAGAGCGTTTGTTTTAGCGGTAGGAAAGAATTTTGCCAGGAAAGCAGTCGAGCACAGGTCCCATGTAGTGTTCTTGTCTTTGTTGATGTAGAACCACTGCTTGGTTTTCCCCAATAGTGAGAACGGGAAAAGACGGAGCAAGATTGCATCTCTTGGTACTCCTCTGATCGTGAAGGTGCTGCAGATCTCTAGAAAGTGTTGTAAGTGTGCACTTGCATCTTCATGAGCTTTTCCACAGAATTGGTTGGCTTGAACTATGGTGATCAGGGCAGGCTTGAGCTCGAATTCATTCTCCCGGTGTTATTCGCTGGTCGGTCCGGATGTTTTGCTGTTGTTGGGGCAGAGACTCATGCAATGTCTTCTCAGTCATGTCTTCAAACACAGGAGCTAGGTTTTCTCCTAATTGCTCTTCTGTTTGTTCTTCTACTTGTTTTTCAAACTCTTCTTCCAGTGTTGGAGCTGGCTCCTCTGAAGAGCTAGCTTGAGCAACAACAGGTGTTCTTGATGGTGACTCAAATTTATCCCTTGCTTCTACAAACTTCTTCTTTCTAAGGAGTTTCTCTGGATCGTCAGTGAAGTTCTTTGGAAGAGAAAAACCATTCATTCATCACCCTGCATAAGATAAACAAATGATAACAACAAAGGGTGTACCTGTTTGAGTTAGAGATCGATTGGTAATATGACTTTATCCATTTTGTATATATGTTATCAATATTTTCTAAGTTTATTGTGCCTTCCCCGGCAACGGCGCCAAAAATGCTTGTTGGTATTTCTAACGTCATTTCTAATTAACGAGATTAGAAACACATGGTATTAAATTAACTTGTCATTAGCAACTAACCACTTATTTATCACTAGCATTCCAAAGCATGAATTAAGTTGTCATCCCTAATTATACTGCTAAGGAATAAATATAGATTTACATGTATTATTCAATATGACTAGCCGTAAATATGAGATATGAATATAGACTAAATTGGTTCGCAAGCGGACAGATAATTATACCATTATAGTATTTTACCTAGGGAGTTCTACCGGGTTGTCGATTTATATTTATACCACTTTGGGAAAGCTTGTTATAAACTCTATCTATTATATTGATAAGAAAATATATACAATGAATAAGTGATATTACCAATGCCATCTACTCTACTCATAACAGGCAGAGGTCACAAGATAAATATAGATAAATATGGGTGATAGCATAATCAAGTATCATAATTATAGATAATCATCAGAGCATTTTCTAGTCATAATCATAGTTAGCCATTGGATAAACTAAGAAGATAAATGCCTACGGGTATTCTATAACTACGTCAATGAATAACTCTAATTAGTGCAACTACAACTAGTAATCATCGTTAAGTCAACCCTAGATCATTATCACATGTAAGGGGGCATCAACTAGGAAGGATGTGCGCAGAGACATTATCCCACTTCGCGACCGTGCCCTGCTGTCCTACATATGGAGGGTGGACTACAGAGGAACCAACGTAGCTATCACCTACGCGGGCTACCACACGACTCGGCATGTCAGGGTGCACTCGCAGATAAACAAAACATCTAGACACCATGTCTACATATCGTCTATCATCTACCCAGTGTACATTTGGATAAACGCTATACGAGCAATTACATGAATTCAATAAGATCGAACCAACTAAACTAGACATATAATTAAAGTAGACAATGACTATTGCAATTAAGAACATATGAACTATTAAGAGTAATGTCTCCCTAATCTAAATAATGAATACAATAAGAAAGTAAGAACTAGAACTATACCAAACTCCTGCGCAAGGCCAGCAGGCAGCACGGGGGCTCAGATCCCGATGAAGAACTAGATCTCCTCTACTTCTAATCTACTAACTAGAACTATGAACTAGAAGGCTCTTGATGAACTAGAAGGCTTCTTGATGCTTGATGGCTTGAGGCCTTGATGAATAATGAATTGGCTCTCTCCGGGGGGTCTACCCACGTATTTATAGTCGGTGGGATGCTGGCGTGCGCCGCAGGATCAAACCGACTTAACCAAGGGCCGAGATGCATCGGAGAGGCGGCGGAGGAAGCTTCGGAAGGAGGGGGCAAACCCTAGCAGGGGGGGCCGGCCCGGCCCTAGGGTGGGGCCGGCCGCCCCCGGGCGGCGACCTCGGCCCCTCCGTTTTCGGGTGTCTTCGAGTCTTCTGAATCTTCCCGCGATATTTCCCGTGGCGGATAAGTTTCGTGATTTATTTGCACTTGAATCCCTCTTTTTAGCTTTTCTGGAATAATCCCTGGAAAATATAGAATATGCAAAACTTGTGAAAATTGTCAGTTAAAACCTTAGACTAGTGTGTTTTCATGTTTCCTTTTGTGTCTAAAGTTCTAGTGAATGTTGACGTTATCCACTTGTCAACAATAGCATATTCCACAATTAAATAAGATTAAATACCTCATTCTCTACACAAATGAAATTTAAAATAAAATACCTAAAATGACATATCACATAATATAGCATGCGTAATAGCAAATGGAAGGTATTATTAATTTCTAAGTTTTTAAACATAAATCAAACTAACAAATAACCTAAAATTCGCTATTCCTTATTTTTCTAAACAAATGAAATTAAAAAACCACAATATAATCTAGTTGTCTAACTAATCCACGAAATATGGTATGCATAATAGTTGTAATTAACTAATTAACATAATCACAAATTATAATATAATGTATTACAAATTTCTTTTTATTTATACACAAATTAAACTAACACATAACCTAAAATTCTCCATTTTTATTTTTCCTAAACAAATTTTTTTATTCATACTTAGTTATAATTAAATAATTCTTGAAATGTATTATTCATACTTAGTTATAATTAACTAATTAACCTGATCACAAATTATAAACTAAAGTATTATAAAATGTTAATTTTTAAAAAACTAATTATAATAAAAAACCATAAATTTAGTATTTTTCTAACTAAACCATAAAATGTGGTAGACATAATAGTAATAAATGGTGTATACTAATTTTTAGGGTACTAATTATAGTTACCTACATTGAAATATTTAAACAATGAAGTGATTGGAGTTTAAAATAGTGTAGAAATCAAAAAATAAAAAACCACATATATAACACCACAAAATGACATAAGCTGCTGCTAGAACTTGAGAAGATGAAGCTAGTGACCTCTAAACAAGATGACGGCGTAGAAGTGACAAAATGAATCAATGGCCGGAGATGTGAGCAAAAACCAAGCAAGAACACATGAAGAACAAAGAACAATGGAGAGCTCGGGCTCGGCCAGGGGAGGAAGAAGGATTCAAATATGGGGGGGAGGATTTAATCCCGGTCCCTAACACCAACCGAGACTAAAGGCCTATTTTTTAGTCGGCTGGTGTCACACACCGAGGACAAAACCTTTAGTCTCGGTTGGGGACACCAACCGGGACTAAAGATAAAGTTTTTAGTCGGGTTAGTAACACCAACCGGGACTGAAAGTCCCCCCGCACATGGCTGACACCATAGCCGTTGGGCAGGGGGACTTTTAGTCTCGGTTGGTGTTACCAACCGGGATTGAATGTCTTTTTAGTCCCGGGCGCGTGTTTTGCTGGAGCTATTGTTCATTATGGCGAAGTCACCAAAGGCCTGTTCTGTAGTAGTGTTGAACTTAATCTCTATAGGGTGCATCTTAACAAAAAAAAGTTCTTCATCCATGTGCCCTTCTAAATTGAACTTAATCTCTATAGGGTGCATGTTAACAAAAAAAGTTCTTCGTTAAATATTTTCTTTCTCCAAGATTCCCCAATCTCAAATAAAATATAGGTGGACAATATGTCACTGTCACCCTAAATTAAACTGACATAAAGGAAGAGATTTAGTATATCACTAAATAGAGAAACTATTGGATGTGTGAAAACAGAGAGTCAAACTCCTGACCTGCAGGTCAGACCTCCTCAGCAAATTGTGAATTGTGGTGGAGGGAGTATCGATGACTTGCATTCCGTGAACCCCTACCAATTCAGACGTTGAGTCACCCTGTTTGCTTCCAATTATGTCCATATGGCTGAAGGTTGTGTGCATCCTGTCATTTTAGGTTCAGTTTCATCCTTTTTGCCATTTGAATTATGTATGTTATTAGTCCATCAACCCGTGCTCTCGCACGGGTCAGAATCTTAGAACACATAATTAATTGCTGGGTAATTACTTTGTTAATTTTCTAACACATTAATACTTTTTAGTCTTTATTTAATTTTGTTAAACATATCAATTACTAAACAACAGCTTACACTATGGTGGTTCTTGTTGTAACACGTATCTTGTGATGTCATGAATCTAAAATAAAGTATTAATATAAATTGCACATTTTCACTTTATTCATTATCCAACGCAATAGACTACAATGGCTATAATGTTGTCTCTATCTAGTCATGATCAATGTATAGATTACTAAACTATATATTTTTTTCCTATTTTTTCCATAGATTTTCTCTTTGCATGGCATCGGTGTGAGTTGTGTAACTTTAGTATTTATTTATTAGCTGAAACATTATCTTAAAAAGCAAAAGAATAAACTGTGTTGGCTCTTATTACGCGCATCCTATATCTTTTGATGCCATACGTATACAATTTTGGTTTTCAAATATTCTTATTAATTGCTACATTTTCTGTCAAACTAAGTTAAAACATCTATTGTATTTTATTAAATCAACCTTAAGCTTTTGTACAGAGGTACGGAGTCCAAGTAGATCCAGCACCATTATTGCTCCTTAATCATGATCTCTTGTTACAATATCAGAGAGGTTCCTCATCCGATTTCAGGAAATATCATGCTCAAAAGTTAAGGCCATATCTCTGGAATTATTTTGCGGACAATTTGAAAGCGAGCCTTTTCAAATATGATATAAAATCAATTATAGTTGGAACTCAGAACAGAATGGATTTAAACACCAGGAGACTCACTGCATCTATGAACAGCAAGATGATATTGCCATGAGCACGGTGCTGTGGCTGCAAACAATTTACTTTCCCTGTTGTTGATCAGCTGTGCGTCCACAAATTGCTCCAGCCAAGCACTGCACTAATAGGAGGAAGAGGCAAGTAAACCAGGGCCTTACACCGGAGCAATCAGCCTCCGGCACCGGCGCCAGTGCCGATGCGTCGCCATCCCCACATCCGCCCTGCAAAGTGGCCGGTCGTTGGCGCGCTGCCCTGGAGAGAGACATCAACGTAGATGAGGTGGAAGGCGTGGATGCAGGCAGGCAGCTTCCTGACCCTATCGCGTCGACTCGTTGTCCTCCAACTCAGCTCGCCAAGGCACACCGGGCGCGTACTTGCCCGTAGAAGCAAATGGACAACTTGGCGGCGGCGTCTGCGAGGAAACACGAAGAAACATGCGGCACCCGTGATAAATTGTATTTGGTGGTTAGGTGATAATTAATGATTTTTTCTTAAATAATGGCAGAGGTGGGTAATTATCTACAACTAGATCAAAGACCGGACTATCTTTTCTAGTTAGCAAAGCTATGGTCTATGTCGTGTTCTCGAACCCATGCGAGTCGACCCGATCGACCGTTCGAAAACCATCCTCGTCGAGGATGTGACCGAGACCGTGACATGGACATGCCTAGCTAACTCTCTTTTTCTCTTCCCCTATTGTGCTACTCGCTTCTCGGCTCTCGACGTTAGTGTGGTGTGGGTCGAGGGGACCTGTAGCCGCTCCTCTGTTGTTCGTGTTCCAATCTCGTTTGCTACCGTCGACTATCATGGCGGGTAAGCTGATGTACCTTGGAACCAAGTCACAACCCTTCGGTTTTGCGTTACTCGTTCCTTCTTGATTTTTATTAGTGGTTATGGCTTATGGGTTAGAGGCTACAAAGGCCAAACCCTGTTGTTCCTATTTCCCTTTCCCTCTCGCTTGTGATCCTTCGGTCCCCGCCAATTTCCATGGCGTTCAGATTGTGAGGCCACAAGCCGTGGTGTTTGTTTAGGTTAAGTTAGGATCAAGGTCTCTTCTCATGGAGCCGTACAGGTCGACATGATCGACCCAGGAAGTACTGGCTATACCAGGGTTATGATCTGGGCTTGTGCTTAGCAGACAACCACTTATATTTATTTGAGCCTGAGGATCGGACACTCTCCGCGAGGGCTAAGTCTTTTCAGTGTTTATTCGGAGTTATCTAGTTTCTTCTGTATCTTATTGCGTTTTTGGGGAGTATTGGATTTTGGTTAGGGGTTGATTGCTCTTTTGCCTTGTTTGTCGCTATATCGAGGTAGTTGCATCGCGGTGACAATGGACGGCTGGAGGACCGCTGGAGGAAGGAAACGCAAAGGTCAACCAGATGTAGATGACTATGGATTGCTATGAACAGGTGCCACGTCCCACCCAACCTCGTAGAATCCTATTAGACATGCAATATGTAGTCGCTAGCGCTTTACTTTATGCAAATGAACTGTGATAGGATGCATGGTAGATTGCTTGATAAGCCATTACCTTGACGCAACCTTTCTCCTGCACACCCGCTGCTAGGATAGACGCTCGCCTACCTCATGATACTTGCTACACACTTACACTTTACTCATACATGCTTGTGTGTGGCTAAGGCACGTGGTGCCGTGAACTGGATAACTGGGGATAACGTGGGAGAGATCTTGGCGTGTGTCTTGGGTGTGTGGTGAGGGTTGTGTCGACTGGGCATGATCTACGACGAGTCAGGGGACAAGTCTTGCCGGAGGAGTGTGATCTGGGCACTCCCTATGTGAGAGAGTACCTGTGGCGGGTACATGTGATGTGAGTAGATTCCGGGGAGGAGTGCCTTTGTGGGACGAATCCTCGGAATGGAGGTGCCGTCGAGGCACAGGGCATCGAGCCCCCTTGTGAAGATATCTGTCCGGTCCCTCTAAGGGACCGATTGGGCGAGTATGCGGCTCATGGGACTCTTTCATGCACACCACTCGTCTACGAATGGGCGGGGTCCGACTTGACGACTAGCTGGCCCCCCGCTGCTACTACTAGGTTGATAGGTGATAGTGTAGGGAGGTATGCGGTGCGAGACCCACACCCTCCCCCGAGGCAGCGTGGTATCCTTCGGGATCGGTACCACGTCTCACGGTCTCGGCGTGCCGGTGGATCTCGGGGTGCCCCAGCTGAGTGAGTGGTAGAGTGGCATCGGGCGGTTAGGCGGCGGCTTGGTATCGCCTAGGCGAGGCATCGTCGATGATGGTGATCTTGTGGTTCAGTGTACAAGCTCTGCAGAGTTACTAAATCTATACGTATAGCCGTGCCCCCGGTACGGACATTCCCTACGAGTACCCCTCATTCGTTATAGTGAGAGGAGTCTTTCTTTTCTCCCCCTGGATGTGGTTGGATTCCGGCTTAGGCCGTTGAGGCAAGGAGGAGCGGGAGTCTTCCTTGCCGACTAGAGAGAGAGTGTGGAGAGATGTGTGGATGTGGATGTGGGTATGGATGGGATGGATGGATGTGTGGATGAGATGGGCTAAAACCTGATGAACTATATTATATTTACATTATGAACTGGCATAGGAAAACTACAGCCAAATATAGGCCTTTTTTCTCTCTACCCTTGCATTCCACTTACTACATAGCAAAGCAAAGCATAGGGTGGGAGCCAGTGGCCAGTACAAATCGTACTGATAGAGTTGAGCAGGTTTTGGACCTGAGGACGACTACGACAACAATGGAGCTAGAAGGATTAGGTGGTCTCGTCCCTACACTCAAGTTTGGTTAAGAAGATCAAGTCTACGTCCGCTGATACTCTACCCCAACTCTGATGATTCCCCGTGAAGGAGGAGCCTTCTCCCGCTTTGGCGCTACGTCTACTCTGATGATGACTCTGTGTGTTTATCGCTAGGATGCGATGTATCTAGGCATGTTACAAGTGTTATAATGCTTTGTAATTTGTACCTCTCACGATGTATGAACTGTGGTATCAACTGTATTCGATGTACTCTGTGGATTTCCCTTTGAGGAAATCGCAGGTCGTTTCAACAACGGATGGACCTCGTGCATGGTGGCTCGAGTTCCTCTGCCAACAGTGCCACTCGTGGAGGCCGTGGAGGCTTCAATCGTGGTGGCAACGGACGTGGGCGCGGGCGCGGCCGCGGTTGCGGCAACGGAGGCAACACCAAGCAGGGCAACAGCAACAACCACAACGCCGATCATGACGTCACCTGCCAGCTCTGCGGTAAAGAAGGACATTCCGTCCTGCGCTGCTTTAAGCGCTTTGATGCCTCCTTCACCGGCCCAACGGAGAAGCGTTCTGCGTCATCTGCTTCCATGTCCTACGGTGTGGATACCAATTGGTATACCGACACTGGCGCCACCGACCACATCATAGGCGAGCTGGACAAGCTCACCACCAAGGAGCAGTACAATGGCACCGATCAAGTGCACACGGCCTCTGGCGCAGGTATGAGAATCAACCAAATTGGTCACAGTGTTGTTCGTACCCCATACCAAGATCTTCTTCTTAAAAACATTCTTTATGTTCCTGAGGCAAATAAAGTCTTGCATCTGTTCATCGTTTGACCTCCGATAACAATGTTTTCATTGAATTTCATCCCAATCATTTTTTGGTTAAGGACCAGGTAACGAAGAAAACTCTACTTAGAGGAGCATGCGAGCGTGGCCTTTACCCTTTGAAGCCATCCCAGTTGCAGTTGAATAAAGCTTCATATGGTGCCGCCAAGCTTTCTACATCTCGGTGGCACAGTCATCTTGGCCATCCTTCATCCGTAGTCGTTCAGCAGGTCCTTAGTCAGAATAGTATTCCTTTTGTGTCGGAGTCCAATAAAGAACAAGTTTGTGATGCATGTCAAAAAGGCAAGAGCCATCAATTGCCTGACCCAGTGTCTACTAGTACATCATCTAGTCCTCTTGAACTTATTTTTTTAGATGTATGGGACCCTGCCCCCACCTCAGTGGGTCGAAACAATTTCTATGTGAGTTTCATAGATGATTTTAGCAAATTCACTTGGGTTTATTTGCTTCGCCATAAATCTGAAGTATTTCAAAAGTTTCATGATTTCCAATCTATGGTTGAAAGGCAATTCGGCAAGAAAATCTTAGCTATCCAAACCGATTGGGGAGGAGAATATCAAAAATTAAATGCTTTCTTCCAAAGAATTGGAATCTCACACCATGTCTCATGTCCATATGCGCATCAACAAAATGGCTCCACTGAACGCAAACACCGCCATATAGTTGAAGTTGGTCTGTCGCTACTCGCCCACGCCTCCATGCCCTTGAAGTTTTGGGATGAGGCCTTCCTCACCGCAACCTATCTTATTAATAAACTTCCTAGCAAAGTCATTCATGGACAAACTCCTCTTGAACGACTTTTTCATCATAAACCCGACTACCACATGCTTAGAATCTTTGGGTGCGCCTGTTGGCCTAACCTTCGCCCCTATAATTCTAGAAAGCTCCAATTTCGCTCAAAGCAATGTGTCTTTTTAGGCTACAGCAGCATGCACAAAGGCTTTAAGTGTCTTGATGTTTCGGAAGGTCGGGTTTACATCTCCCGTGATGTTGTTTTTGACGAAACTATCTATCCCTTTGCTGCCCTACATCCTAACGCTGGCGCCCGTCTACGCTCCGAAATTTTACTCCTTCCTCCATCCCTCCTCAATCCCACACCTCTCTATTTGGGGACGACACTTCACGTGATCAAGCTGGTAATGGTTCCCTGTGCACTAATGATTTGTCTCAGTGTGCAACAGGAGAAAATTCGGCGTCGAACGGTCCTCCATCGGGCTCAAACGAGCGTCATTTTATGTCACCTCCTCACTTTCCGTTTTCGGCAGGAACAGGCCCTGAGCACGAGGCGGATTCGCCTGTGATTCCTGCTGCATCTGCCAACGAATCCCCCTTGGATCACGCGCCGGCTATTGTGGCTCCACGCGTGCCACCTGGCTTCGCTCCCCGGTAGCCGGGTCCGAGCGCGGGGGGACAAGGTGCAGGCACATCATCCTCGGCCCCGGCGCCGGGATCTTCTACATCGGATCCAACAACGACACCGCCCACATCGACGTCGCCCAGATCTCCTGCTCTCGGTGGTGCTGCTTTCCCAGGATCCTCTGCGGCTGCTACTCCTGTGCCACTGACTGCGTCAGCCCATTGTCCTATGGCTCGCCTCCAACAAGGTATTCGTAAACCAAAAATTTACACTGATGGAACAGTTCGGCATGGTCAGCTAGCAGCGACAACAGAAGGACCTTTGGATCTGCAGCAAGCCTTGGCTGGTAGAAATTGGAAGCAGGCCATGGACAGTGAGATTGATGCATTGCACAGAAATAAAATGTGGCATTTGTCCCAGCTCAGAGGGGAAGAAATGTCATCGACTGCAAATGGGTATATAAAATAAAAAGGAAATCTGATGGAAAGATTGAGAGGTATAAGGCTCAGTTAGTTGCTAAAGGATTTAAGCAAAGGTACGGTATCGATTATGAAGATACTTTTAGCCCTGTAGTCAAGGCTGCCACTATTAGACTTGTGCTTTCACTTGCTGTTTCCAAGGGATGGTGTTTGAGGCAGCTTGACGTACAAAATGCGTTTCTTCATGGATATCTTGAGGAGGAAGTTTACATGAGGCAACCACCCGGCTATGAGGACAAGACCAGACCAGGGTACCTTTGCACGCATGACTGAGCAGCAAATTGCAGAGTCTTGGATTTGTTCCATCCAAGGGAGACACCTCCCTCTCCTTTTATCGAAAGGGCAACATTGTCATCTTTCTTCTTGTTTATGTTGATGATATTATAGTTGCAAGTGTGTCACAGGATGCAGTGACAGCTCTACTCCGAGATCTTGAGAAGGACTTCGCCATCAAAGACCTTGGAGACCTACACTACTTCCTCGGCATTCAAGTTCATAGAAAGAAGGGTGAGTTATTGTTGACACGGGAGAGATATGCTTCAGATATCCTGAAACGTGTAAATATGGAGTTGTGTAAACCTGTTAAAACTCCACTTAGTACCACTGAAAAGCTCTCGGTCTTAAGTGGAACACCTCTGGGAATTCAAGACTCCACCAGATATAGAAGCATAGTTGGAGCTCTTCAATATCTAACTCTGACAAGACCTGATTTGTCCTTTTCAGTGAATAAGGTGTGCCAGTTTTTACATTCACCTACTACAGTTCATTGGGAAGCAGTAAAAAGGATACTGAGATATGTGAAGGGGACAATTGGTCTTGGAGTAAGAATTAGAAGATCTAACTCTATGCTTGTTAGTGCCTTCTCTGATGCAGATTGGGCTGGGTGCCCTGATGACAGGCGATCCACAGGAGGTTTTGCAGTTTTCCTTGGCTGCAATCTTGTGTCATGGTGTGCAAGGAAACAGGCAACGGTGTCTCGGTCGAGCACTGAAGCTGAGTACAAATCTTTGGCCAATGCCACTGCTGAAGTTATGTGGATTCAAAAGTTGTTAGATGTATTGAGGATACCACATCCAACAGCAGCCTGCTTGTGGTGTGATAACATTGGTGCAAAGTATCTTTCAGCAAATCCTGTGTTCCATGCTCGTACCAAACATATCGAGATTGATTATCACTTTGTCAAAGAACAAGTTGCAGCGAAGCGGCTGGATATCAGGTTCATTGGAACAAGCGATCAGATCGCAGATGGCTTTACTAAAGCACTTCCTGAGAAGCAAACAAGACTGTTCAGGAACATCTCAACTTATCAGATGCGTTGTGATTGTCGGGGGGTGTTAGAAAATCCAGCATATATTGGTGATGACGTGGTAGATTGATACGGCTTCGTGTTATTGTTGTATACGGCTTCGTGTTATTGTTGTGATAGGATTGTTATCATGTTAGTTAGAGTCTTGTATAGTAAGTAGGTCAATCTTGTAATCTGTTGTATCTTTGCTTTACTTGTACTCCAAGCTGTACCGCCATGTTGGGGGCTATTCCCAACTCTATATAACACGAAGCCGTGAACCCGAGAGGGTATCACGTTCCAACCATTTTCACATAGGCGAGGGCACATTAGTGGGTCCTGAGCAGTGTGGAAAGCGATGTATTGTCTCTCACCGGAGCTTATGGCAAACTTATTCTCTCTCCTCCACAATGTTGAAAAAAGGTGACGTTAAGCTGCTTAAGGTCGAATGTAGCCTTATGAGCATGGCCATGAGCCAGTGCATTAACTAAATCAATCATATGCTTGCGGTTAACCACAAAACATAATAAGTTACAAAAACTCTTCTCCCTCCGGTCTCCTCTCTCTGAGGTTGTTGCTTTGCACCCACCACACGTGGTCAAGATCTTCGGCGGAGGCGCAGCATTGGTGTGCACCGCTCCAAGCCTCCAGAGAAGTGAGAACCGAGGTCAATATCTCTCGTGGACGCACCTCCAATCCCATGATGGTTCACTATGCACCTTGGTTTACCGAGATCTTGAGTGCTTTTTTTGGGTATAAAATTCTACTCATGAGGTACACGTATAAGGGCACGGACATATCGCTTCACCGTTGCCGCTAAAAATATAAAGAATTTCATCTATTTTAACGATAATCTAACTCGTAGGTGCAGTGTAACCTGAGTAATAATAGGTAATTTATTAGGGATGAATATTTACTCAGTGTGTATCTTACATGAGACGCGCTGTCATCCCATATTACTGTACTAAATAGTGTCTGTTGCAGCCAAGTATTATTTCTACTGAAGTACAGTAATTGTCACTCGTCAGTACGCAGTAGCGGTGTGTAAGGGCGTCCTCAATGAGGTTCACCAAATCGTCGGCTTCATTATAATAAAATAAGAAGTTGCCAACGGGCTGGTATCATGGAAGTGGGGTCTGATTGCAGAGAAGGCAGATTTCTCGGGAGCTGAGCGAGCTGGGCGAGGAAGCAAGTGCTAGCGAGCAGTTTTTAGTATGTTCTCTTTCCCGATTTCTCGATGGTTGCAGCGGTGCCCAGATGCCAAAATGACCTATAATTGAAGACAGAGGATGACAAGAGTGTGCTACTAGTCTGACACTACACTACTATAACCTTGTTGGGTGTTGATGACTTTTTTTATTCATAAGGTAGATTTTATTGCAGAACATCATCCAATGTTAGTATTTGTTGGTGGAGACTACTCAATGTTGTCATTAATTTATTAATTATAGAACGCTTTCAATTGCAATGATTCTCTCTTACACACTATGGATATTACTAACATTGCTAGGCTATTAGACACTAAGTGTATATATTACTAATAACCATTAGTAGGTGCCCAAGAGACTACAAACATGCTATCTTTACAATCGATGACATATATAGTGGCGCTTTTGCTATCATGAAGACCAATTTCAGCCGTCTCTAAAAAAACTTTTCTATACTAGTGGTAAAGGCGCTGTTTCATTTCGCTGTCTCCTTGGCAAATTCTACTTAATTTGTGGCTTAGCTAGCTTGTTGCTGGACGAAGACACTACTCTAAGTATCTAAAACAAAATTGTCGATCAAAACGCATGATACAAGCAGTCTCACACTCAAAAAGCTAGCCGCGAATGCAAAAATAGAGCACCAGTTTTTATGGGTTTTTATATATGGTCTGTTGTTCTTGTCCACACTCAACTGCAGGCAGGCATCTCTGTCCGGGACGCTTCTCCCTTTTTGCGTTTAATGATTTTGCCACAAACATAAACAGGTTTATATATGGAGCATGACTTACTGGTGTGCAAAGCATGCTGCAATGCAAAGGCCGGTGTACTGCAGCGTTGGCTGTCAGATCAAGGAACCAACGGCATTTATGTGTGGAAAGCATGCAGGACTATTTAGCCTCAAAGCTAAGGTTTTGCTATAGGTTTTACTACGGTACACCCGTCACACTTTACTCCATCCGTTAAAAAAAAAATCATCATTTTTGTTTCCCAAAAATCTGTTTTGACTAAATATATATAAAAAATATTAATATTTATGGTACATAATTAGTATCATTGAAAAGATCTTGAATCTATTTTTTTAATAAATTTATTTGGAGATACATACACAATTTCTCTGAATCGAGTTAAACTTGTGACACGAAAATAAAAAATAACACTTATTATCTTCCGAGATGCTCATAGGGGTAGGAATTGCGTGCGTGTGTACATAGGGATGAATGTGCGTGTGTGTTGTAAGCGTTTGCGTTGTGTACTTGTGTAATTTAAAAAAAAATTGGTATTCTACAAAAGTACATAGAGCTATAATTTTACGGCGCACATGGCATGTCCATTAATAGATAACTAGTTCATCAACCCGTGCTCTCGCACGGGCTACCAATCTGAATTAGGAGATAGATCCATTAGTTATTGTTTATACCCCTGATTAATAGATATTACCTATATTAAATGATATGTTTGCTCTTTGTTCATTTTCTACAACAATAGGCTTAATATATACATTGTAGTAATAAATTACCGATTTATATGTGTTTTATCCATATCCATATTTTTTCCCCTTTGCATGACATCTTTAGTGTATCTTCGACCACACTTAGTTGAAAACTTATTCTAAACTCCTGTGCTTATTATATCCTTTTATTAATTCTCCTTTTGTACTTATTAAAGTAAGGATTTAGGTTGCTCTGCTGCCATCAACATTCATTCAAAATTTACACGACATAGCTTAAGATTGATGGTAGAGCTTAAAGTGAGAATTAGGATGGGGGCACTCATGCTAACCTCAAGATAGACAGTACTAATATTTAAGTCTTATAATGAATATTTGCTCTAAGGAAACATTAAAAGGGCTATGAATATGTAGCCACCTTTTGTATGCACTAACCTCCTCCCTCACTTCTCAAGACTTCTAAATTTTCTTATCAATGAACTGTATGATGCATTGATGGTTAAATTATCAATATAGATTGTAACAACCCGGGTTTTACCAAACACCAAAAATCTGAACTTTTTAAAACTTTTTCTGCAATGTGTGAAGCATGTAGTTGCTAGGTCAAACGCAGGAGAAACTGCTTTTGAAACGGTGCATACATATAGTATTGTTTGTAGGAGAGTGCTTTTGCTCTTGTGTTGGATCCGAGTTTCTTGTTGTGTCGGAGTTTGGAGTGCACTATTCCATAGCAACTCCCTTCAACCGTCTTTAAATTCTCCACTCAAACCCCCTCCTTGAGATTCAAGCGAATCCGTAACAAAGTTTTCCTCCCCTGAAATTCCCCTCAAACTACCTTGTAGAAACTCACCGAAAACTTCCCTTGAAATTTTCTCTAATCTACCTAGCTTTGCTTTTAAAATTTCTAGAATCAGAGATGAGGGGATCCTTTTTCCTTTTCTTCCTCTCGTTTTCAAATTCACTCTTTTCCCTTAAAGAGTTCCTCTCAATCCTCTCTCTAAATTTCTCTAGAAATGTCTTCAAACACGGGTAGGAAATGATCTTCTTCCTTCTTAAATCCTTTCTTAAAACCACCATGGCAAAATGGGAAAATCATTTCCTTTTTTGTTTCATGGGCCAACAGCCCACACTTCCTTTTCTTCTCGCGCAGCCCGGCCTTGAGCCCAGCTTGCGGTAGCACCCGCATGGCAGCAGCCGCCCGGCCCGCCCGCTTCCCTCTTCCCCTTCTGCTTGCACCGGCCCGGCTAGCGCGAAGCCCACCAAGGCCCAACGGCCGCGCACCCTCCTGGAACCCTAGGGGCGGGCGCCCGAGAGCCGCCGCCGCCGCTGTCGCGCGGCAGCGCGCAGCGCGTGCGCCCGCGCCCCGCCCCGCTCCGCCTCGGATGCGCGCCCACGCACCCATAAGTGCGGACGCCCGAGCATCCAGCCGTCGGTGCCCGTAGCCCTAGGCGGCCGCCCGTATAAAGCGGCACGGCCCGCGCCACGGCCCCTCCTTCCGGCCAGCGCCGCCATTTCCTCTCCTCCCTCCCTGCTTCACCGCGGGCAGCGCTTCGCCCCGCGCCTAACCCAGCGCGGACCCTCGCCCGGTGCCCGCAGCGCGTCACCAGCGTGCATCGGCCGCCACACCGCCCGTGCCACTTTCGGCACCGGCGCCCGCCCGCGGCGCTCCGACTCACCGCGCCCGGCGTCGCGGCGTCGCCCACCGACAAGCGCAGCGAGCCACTACCCACGCCGCCCGGTCGGGACCGCCTCGGCCAGCGCCGACCGGCGTGCCTCAGCGCGGGAAACGCGGTACCCGCGACGACACCGGCCTCGGCGGACACCGCGGCGTCGCCGAGCCCGCGGCCACGCCCCGCCCTCGCCCGTTCGCCCTCACCAACGGTCACCCCGCCTCGTCGTCGCACCGCTCGGCGGGCTTTCGCCTGCGCCACCGCGTGGCGTCCACGCCTCGGCGTCGCGCCGCCCCGTCCTCAAACGCGCACGCCCGACGCCCGGCGCCTCGCCCTCTCCAGCCACTGCCCGCAGCTCTTTGCCAGTGCGTTTCAACCCGCGCCGCGGCGGGCCGGCGCCGCGGTCTTCTTCCTCCGCCCGGCGCCCGTTCCGCGTCGAGCCCGCGTCGCGCGCAGGACCGCCCCGCCTCGGCCAGCGACTGCGCAGCGGCCGACTGCTTCACCAGCCACGCCACGCCGTGCCCGCGTCCCCCACGTCGAGCTCGTCGCGCTGCGGCTAGCGCCACCACCTCTTTGCTCGGCGCTCTGTCCCGCGCCCGCCAAGCCGCGTTCTCGCCACGGCGTCGCATGGAGCCACGCCGTGCCAAGTGCGGCACCGAGCTCCTCGATGCTCCGGCAGCGCCCCTTTTCGGTTTCGCCGGCGATTCTTGCTGGGAGCCATCACGCCCAGCCGAGGCGTCACCGGGCAACCCGCGCTCCCCAGCCGCTTGCGGCCGGCCCTCTGCGCCATCCGGCCGGCGTAGCCTCGCCCGGTCGAGCTGCGACCACTGCGGCTGGCCACCACGGCAGCGCGGCGAAGGCCGAGCCCGCCCGGGCAAGGCGCTGCTGCTGCTCCATGACGCCCTACCACCTGCTGGACCCTCGCCCCCCGGTGAGCTACCATGGCCCAAGACCCCACCTTTCTCTCTTCCCGTCGACGTTGGACTGAGACCGGCCTTCGTGCCGCTGTTCTTCACCTTCGCAGGGAAGCTGGCCACCCTCCGCCGGCTTGCTGCTCGTCCCGGCCAAGCCCGGCCTCCTCTGGCCAGTCGTAGCCACCGCTGGCCAAGCTGCGGCCAGGCACAGCCAGCCACGGCCAGCCGCTGTTGGCCAGCAGCAAGCCACAGCCCGGCCAGAGCTGGCCAGAGCTGGCCAGACGTGGCTACAGTGAGCCGCTGCTGGCCACCAGCCTCCTACCACCTCCGGCGATGCTCCACTTTGCCGGCCTCGCCACTCCATCGATAAGGTCGAGCTTTTTAGAACCGCCGACATCATCCTTGATGTCGGCAAAGCCCACGCTTTTTCATTCTTTTTCACAATGTCGCACTTTATCTATACCATGTCTATCTATGCACGTGCCGTGCCTTCGCGCCCGGTCTATCTCCCTCATGCTATGGATGCATTGCACTCTGCCTGTGATGATGGTCGTGTTGGTTTAGTTCTTGTATGGTGTTGTTGTTTCTTGTGTATTTTGCGCGATACTTGTATGTGGACCCGAGCATTCGAGCCGGTCAAGGGACCGTACCTCGTTTGAGCGTTTCGATCATGGGATCGTCCCACCGTGATCGCGGACGCCCGGCGTAACTCGATCTCGTGCTTTAGTTGTCTTCGTCGTACCACGAGTGTTAGCTTCTACCTTCGGCCCTAGGGCGTGGTCATAAAGGAGCTCGATATCGCTATCGATGCGGATCTTACCAGCGCACATTGAGCCCCTAAGACCTAGTCTAGTGGGAAACGAACTAGGAAGCAACTATCGTGGGACGCAGGGAGCCAAAACCGTGTAGGTAAAGCTTATGGCCGCGAGTCATCTCGCCATGACCATCGGGCTTCACCTCTTTTCTTTACTTTCTTTTCTTGTGCTATTTTCCCCACCACCTCGTATGCTCGCACCACCTAGACCTGGAGCATTCCTAGGTACTCGTGATGACAACCGCATCGCTACGAACCCAAGGAATAGCTTTTGCCGCTTTAGTTGCACGGAGGTCGTGGCGCCCTACGAGTTGGTGTGGATCAAGGGACCGTGCGAGACTTCCGTCTCTTTTCTTCCGACCACCGTCGCTTGCCATGACGAGTAGGTTGAGAAGAGTGCGGGGCCTTTCTTCCTTCTTTATCCTTTGATCCTCGCTAGTTCAGTAAGGCGTGGATTGACCTTCTTGACTCCGAGTACTTTGATTATTGACTATTGCCATGTCAAGTGGACCGAAGTACTGTGGAACCGAAATCTCGTTTGATGTTCGATCGAGTTCGTCGGTGTTCTATTATTGCTCTCGATTCCATTCCCTCGATTCCCGTCGATTGCAATGGCGAGTGGATCAAAGGAAGGCGAATCTCACCTTTTCTCTCTTGGGTCCTTCGTGCTTAACCCCCTCGTATGTTTGTACCTAGAATAGACCATGACATCCCTGAGTTCTCACGGTGACAACCACACCGTTAGGAGCTCTAGGAACGCCTTAGTGCATTTAGTGCACCTTGGTCGAGGTACCCTACATGTGGATTAGGCACTCGCGCTCTCTTGTGCGTCACCCCTCTCCGATGCCCTACCTTTTGCCGTGGCATGTGCATCGGAAGGAGTAGACCACCGCTCCCTCTCTTTTCTACCTTTTATTTTTCCTCGCTAGCCCGTTCTGTTCGATCCCGTCTTAGCCATGACGATTGGATCAAAGATCGGACTACCTCTTCTAGTTAGCGAAGCTATGGTCTATGTCTTGTTCTCGGACCATGTGAGTCGACCCGATCGACCGATGGAAAACCATCCTCACTGAGGATGTGACCGAGGCCGCGGCATGGACATGCCCGGCTAACTCCTCTCTTCCCCCGTCGTGCTACTCTCTTCTCGGCTCCCGGCGTTGTTGTGTCGTGTGGGTCGAGAGACACACCATAGCCGATTCGCGACCTTTGTTCCAATCACCTTGGCTACCGCCGACTATCATGGCGGGTAAGCCGAAGTACCTTGGAACCAAGTCACGACTCCTTGGTTCGTGTACTCGTTCTTACTTGGTTCTTATTTAGCAAGCGTGACTTGTGGGTTAAAGGCCACAAGGGCCGAACCCCTGTTGTTCCTACTCTCCTTTCCTCTTCCCCTTCGTTTGTGACCCTCCGGTCCCCGCCAATCTCTATGACGTCCGGATCGGAAGGTCGCAACCGTGGTGTTTGGTTAAGTTAAGCTAGGATCAAGGCCTCTTCTTTTGAAGCCGTACAGGTCGACCACGATCGACCCGAGGAAATCTTGGCCATACCATGGTCGTGATCGGGCTTGTGCTTAGCGGACAACCACTTCTATTTATTTGAGCCCGAGGATCGGACACTCTCCGCGAGGGCTAAGTCTTTTTCAGTGTTTGTTCGGAGTTATCTGGTTTCTTCTATATCTTGTTGCCTTTTTGGGGAGTATTGGATTTTGGTTAGGGAATTGATTGCTCTTCGTCTTGTTTGTCGCTTTACCGAGGTAGTTGCATTGCGGTGACAATGGGCGGACCGAGGATCTGCTAGAGGGAGGAGACATGAAGGTCAACCGGATGTGGATGACTATGGATTGCTATGAGCAGGTGCCACGTCCCACCCAACCTCGTAGAATCCTATTAGACATGCAATATGTAGCTGCTCTTTGCTTTACTCTATGCAAATAAATGTGATAGGATGCATGGTAGATTGCTTGATAAGCCATTACCTTGACGCAACCTTTCCCCGCACACCATTTGCTAGAATAGACACTCGCTTACTTCATGCCACTTGCTACACACTTACACTTTACTCATACATGCTTGTGTGTGGCTAAGGCACGTGGTGCCATGAACTGGATAACTGGGGATAACGTGGGAGAGATCTTGGCGTGTGTCTTGGGTGTGTGGTGAGGGTTGTGTCGACCAGGCGGGATCTGACAGTCGGGGGACAAGTCTTGCCGGTGGAGTGTGATCCGGGCACTCCCTATGTGAGAGAGTACTGCGGGCGGGTACATGTGATGTGAGTAGATTCGGGGAGGAGTGCCTTTGTGGGACGAATCCTCGGAATGGAGGTGTCGTTGAGGCACGGGCGTCGAGCCCCCCTTGTGAAGATATCTGTCCCGGTCCCTCTAAGGACCGATTGGGCGAGTATGCGGCTCATGGGACTCTTTCGTGCACACCACTCGTCTCTCGAATGGGCGGGGTCCGACATGACGACTAGCTGGCCCCCCCGCCGCTACTACTAGGTTGATAGGTGATAGTGTAGGGAGGTGCGGGTGCCGAGACCCCACCCTCCCCGAGGGGCGTGGTATCCATCGGGATCCGGTACCACGTCTCACGTCTCGGCGTTGGGTGGATCTCCGGGGTGCCCCCAGCCTGAGTGGTAGAGTGGCATCGGGCCGGTTTGGCGGCGGCTTGGTATCGGCCTAGACGAGGCATCGTCGATGATGGTGATCTTGTGGTTCGGTGTACAAGCTCTGCAGAGTTACTAAATCTATACGTATAGCCGTGTCCCCGGTACGGATATTCCCTACGAGTACCCTCATTCGTTATAGTGAGTGGAATCCTTTTCTCTTCTCCCCCCTGGGTGTTGTTGGTTTCCGGCTTAGGCCGTTGAGGCAAGGAGGAGCGGGAGTCTTCCTTGCCGACATGAGAGTGAGAGTGTGGTGAGATGTGTGGATGAGGATGTGGATGGATGGATGATGGACGTGTGGATGAGATGGGTTAAAACTTGATGAACTATATTATATTTACATTATGAACTGGCATAGGAAAACTACAGCCAAATATAGGCCTTTTTCTCTCTACCCTTGCATTCCACTTACCACATAGCAAAGCAAAGCATAGGGTGGGAGCCAGTGGCCAGTACAAACCGTACTGATAGAGTTGAGCAGGTTTGGGACCCGAGGGATGACGACGGCGACAACGGTGTTGGAAGGATTAGGTGGTCTCGTTCCTACACTCAAGTTTGGTTAAGAAGATCAAGTCTACGCCGATACCCTACCCCAACTCGATGATTCTCCGTGAAGGAGGAGCCTTCACCCGCTATGACGCTTACGTCTACTCGATGTTAATCCGTGTGTGTTTATCGCTAGGATACGATGTACTTAGGCGTGTTACAACTGTTGTAATACTCTTTAATTTGTATCTTTCGCGATGTATGAACTATGGTATCAACTGTACTCGATGTACTCTGTGGATTTCCCTTCGAGGAAATCACGGGTCGTTTCAGTTGGTATCAGAGCCATACTTGACTGTAGGACGAGACCTTAGGACCAAACACTAGTATAGAAGCCAACAATCCTGTTGTTATAGGTGCTAGAAGTGAAAATAGTTGTTTCTCCCTCCTCCTTGAGTTCTGTAGCTTTCTGACCGCCCGGATATGAGAAAATGACCCTTAGGAATCACTCCCTACTTCTGCCCACGCTAGATCGGTAGATGTGTGAGACTTTGAAGGCATAGGAGTCGCCTCAAGTCAACACTATGCTTATAGGAGTTGTAATCTTTGTCGATTGCCCTGGATCTTGTGTTGTTATGCTTATTATGCTTCTTAATTATACGTGTGAAGAATCCATAGTTTATTTTGTATATGTGACTCCGGAAGCTTTGGGTAACCTAGCCCTCCAAAACCTAAGCCTACCCTATAACTGGAAATAGAAAGTCAATGCATCAAATTTTTGTCAACCTCTTTAAATGATTCTCTTGTCTTTTCGATCCAAACTTCTCTCCCAAACCGCCCCCTTTACCTTCAAAAGCTCGCATATAAAAAAAGAGAGTGATTTTATTTCAAAAGGAAAAAATTTCAAAAGGTTTTATAAAGACTTTCCCTTTCAAAAGAAAGTGGTTTTAACTCCTCCTTCAAGCCCGACTTGATTTCGAAAGTTGTCTTCAAACAATGGGAAAAACCGGTTTCTATTTCAAAACATGCCCCCGATTCACTTTCAAAAGTAAGACTTTGTTTTCCAATCAACGAAATGATTTCAAAATAAAAGACTCCTTTGGCTCGATTTTGTTTTAAAAGGGCTTTGGTTTCACCTTGAGAGCTGAGTTCTCCTTTTTTGAAAGCAACCATCTCGATTTCAAATATGTTTTATATAACTAGTTTTATGAAACGACATGGCTTTTAAAAAGGTTTTTGTCTTCGAATTTTCCAAAAGTTACTTTTACAAATCAAAATGCGCTTTTAAATCCGAATTCAAAAGGTGTTTCTCAAAAATTGAGTTCCTCTTTTTAAAAGCTTTACCTTCCGATTTGGAAAATGACCTTAAATCTTTTGGCTTGCACTCCTTGTTGAACTTGTTTTACCGCAAATGAGACTTTCCAAAAGATTTGAGTTTCCAAAAATCTTTGATTTCAACCCCTTTTGAAAGCGCATATTTCACCTATAAAACTAGATTTCAAAAGTGTTTCAAACAACTCTCTCGCTTGTTCGTATGGACTTTCAAAATAGTTTACCAAGGCTTTCTCTTTAAAACTCCCTCCTCTCCCTTCAGTTTGAGATTGGGGCCTTGTTGGTAACTTATTGGGGATGAGCCACGATCTTGAGCTATGGTGCCGCTACGAAACTTGGGGCCCCATGTGTGAGGCCTCCCGCATGGCTTTCTTTGCCGAGCGCACGCTAGAATCAAGGAAAGTGATTGTGACCGCCCCTAATCAGTACGGCACACCACCCAAATCTCAAACCCCTCCTCTTTTTGAAAATCGAAAAAAAAAAAAATCTCCCACCAAAGGATATATGGAAACCTTTTCCTAAAAAGCCTTTTAAAATGTTTACAAAGCAGGAAATGATTTGATTTCTAAATTTCAAAAAAAAAAATTATTACGTTTTTCCCTTCGATTGGAGTTTCTCGGACAAAGAATTTAAGAAAACCCAATTTCATAACTTCTTTAAAGGCTTTTGCAAGATGATAAAAGATTTCGAGTTCAATTCTAAAATCCGATTCCAAAATGGTTCAAAAATAACAATTTTATTTGAAAAGAAGTTCCTTCAAAAGGATTTCGCTTTCAAAATAAAGGCTTTACTAGAAGCATGTTACTCTACTTGTGCTGCTTTTGCCTTGAAGTCTTCAAATGGCTTCCAACTCGTTTGCAAAATCTTGGTGCACGAAAGATATTTTCACCTCGTTTTCAACACCTGCTTTCCAAAATCCGGTTTGTGAAAAGCTTTTTTAGGGTATTTGAACTTGAGTTTTGGAAGATTAAAAGGATCTTGATTTCAAAAATGAGTTTTGAAGACATGCTTTTGCGAAAACCAAATTTTGGTCGGACCCAAGTTCTTTCGTGTCCTTTTTATAAAAAGCATCCCGCCATTCAAAAGTTTGCTTGCAAAATGCTTTCTCCAAAGCCCTACCTTCAAAACTCCTTTTCAAAAAAGTTTCCTTTCGCAAAACTTGGTGCATTGATGCATGAGGAACTTTTGCAAGAGCCATCAACCCTAGACAACACTTGAATCTCGGGGACGAGATTCCGGTAAAAGGGGGGTAGTCTCAGAACAACCCGGGTTTTACCAAACACCAAAAATCTGAACTTTTTAAAACTTTTTTTACGCAATGTGTGAAGCATGTAGTTGCTAGGTCAAACGCAGGAGAAACTGCTTTTGAAAGCGGTGCATACATATAGTATTGTTTGTAGGAGAGTGCTTTTGCTCTTGTGTTGGATCCGAGTTTCTTGTTGTGTCGGAGTTTGGAGTGCACTATTCCATAGCAACTCCCTTCAACCGTCTTTAAATTCTCCACTCAAACCCCCTCCTTGAGATTCAACTGAATCCGTAACAAAGTTTTCCTCCCTGAAATTCCCCTCAAACTACCTTGTAGAAACTCACCGAAAACTTCCCTTGAAATTTTCTCTAATCTACCTAGCTTTGCTTTTAAAATTTCTAGAATCGAGAGATGAGGGGATCCTTTTCCTTTTCTTCCTCTCGTTTTTCAAATTCACTCTTTTTCCCTTAAAGAGTTCCTCTCAATCCTCTCTCTAAATTTCTCTAGAAATGTCTTCAAACACGGGTAGGAAATGATCTTCTTCCTTCTTAAATCCTTTCTTAAAACCACCATGGCAAAATGGGAAAATCATTTCCTTTTTGTTTCATGGGCCAACAGCCCACACTTCCTTTTCTTCTCGCGCAGCCCAGCAACCCAGCCCAGCTTGCAGTAGCACCGCGGCGCATGGCAGCCCACGCCGGCCCGCCCCGCTTCCCTCTTCCCCTTCCTGCTTGCACCGGCCCAGCTAGCCGCCGAAGCCCACCAAGGCCCAACGGCCGCGCACCCTCCTGGAACCCTAGGGGCGGCGCCCAGAGCCGCCGCCGCCGCTTTGGCGCGGCAGCGCGCTGCGCGTGCGCCCGCGCCCCCGCCCGCTCCCTCCGGGGGATGCGCGCCACGCACCCATAGGTGCCGGACGCCCGAGGCATCCGGCCGTCGCCGCCCCCAGTAGCCCTAGGCGGCCGCCGTATAAGAGCCAAACGCGCACGGCCCCTCCTTCCGGCCCGCGCCGCCATTTCCTCTCCTCCCTCCCCTGCTTCACCACTGGAGCGCGCCGCCACACCGCGCAGCGGCAGCACATGGACACCGCCCGGCACGCAGCGTCACCGCGTGCATGCGGCCGCCACGCCGTGCCCCGGCTTTCAAGACGCCCGACGCGGCGCTCCGCTCACCGCGGCCGGCGTCGCGACGTCGCCACCGACTGCCGCAGCCCGAGCCACTACCACGCCGCTACGGCCAGACGCGGGCCGACGCGCCCGCCCCGCGGCGTGCCTCAACGCCGGAACGCACCGCCACGACGACACCGGCCTCGGCGGACACCGCTGGCGTCGCGTCGCCGCCGCTAGTGGCGCTTCGCCCTCGCCGTTCGCCCAACGGCGGTTTTCACCCGCCGCGTCGACCGCACATCGGCGGAGCACTCGCCGCCACACCGTCGCGTCCCCCGCACCGACGTCGCGCCACGCCCGCGCGTCCTCAGCCGCTTACGCCCAGTCGCCGCCGCCTGCTCCCAACTCCTCGCCGCCGCGAGCCGCTGCATGCGTTCCAACCTCGCCGCGGGCGAAGACCGGCCGCCGTTGTGCCTCTTCACCACGCCGGCGGCCGTTCACGTCGAGCCGCGTCGCCCTGGACCGCCGCCTCGACGCTGCCGCCCAGACCGGCTCGGTCGGCTTCACCACGCCCACGCCCGCGGCCTCGTCCCCACGCGCCGGGCGCCGCGGCCGCGGCCGCGCCACCACCACGCTGCTTTCGACGCGCCGTCCCCACGCCCGCCAAGCCGCGTTCTCGCCACGACGCCGCATGGAGCCACGCCCGCGGCAAGTGCAGCACCAGAGCCCGATGCTCCGACGCCGCTCAGTTCTCGCCCGGCGTGCGCACTTCTTTGGAGCCATCCACGCCGCCGAGGCGTCACGGGCCACGACCACGCTCCCCGGCCGCTTGCGGCCCGGCCCTCTGCGCCAAATCGGCCCGGCCGTAGCCTCGCCCGGTCGGCCGCTGCGACCACTGCGGCGGCCCAGCGACCCGAGCCCCGGCGGCCCAAAAGCCAAAGCGCCTGCTTTGCTGCTCCATGACGCCCTACCACCTGCTTTGGACCCTCGCCCGCCGGGTGGTGAGCTACCATGGCCCAAGACCCACCTTTTCTCTCTTCCGTCGGCGTTGGAGTGAGGGCCTTCGTGCCTTTGTTCTTCACCTTCGCAGGGAAGCTGGCCACCCTCCGCCCGGCTTGCTGCTCGTCCCGGCCAAGCCCGGCCTCCCGGCCAGTCGTAGCCACCGCTGGCCAAGCTGCGGCCAGGCACAGCCAGCCACGGCCAGCCGCTGTTGGCCAGCAGCAAGCCACAACCCGGCCAGAGCTGGCCAGAGCTGGCCAGGCGTGGCTACAGTGAGCCGCTGCTGGCCACCAGCCTCCTACCACCTCGGCGATGCTCCACTTTGCCCGGCCTCGCCACTCCATCGATAAGGTCGAGCTTTTAGAACCTTCGCCGAGGCATCATCCTTGATGTCGGCAAAGCCCACGCTTTTTCATTCTTTTTCACAATGTCGCACTTTATCTATACCATGTCTATCTATGCACATGCCGTGCCTTGGCGGTCTATCTCCCTCATGCTATGGATGCGTGCACTCCTGCTGTGATGGTCGTGTTGGTTTAGTTCTTGTATGGTGTTGTTGTTTCTTGTGTATTTGCGCGATACTTGTATGTGGACCGAGCATTCGAGCCGGTCAAGGGACCGTACCTCGTTTGGCGTTTCGATCGTGGGTTCGTCCCACCGTGATCGCGACGCCCGGCGTAACTTCGATCTCTCGTGCTTTAGTTGTCTTCGTCGTACCACGAGTGTTAGCTTCTACCTTGGCCCTAGGGCGTGGTCATAAAAGGAGCTCGATATCGCTATCGATGCGGATCTTACCAGCGCACATTGAGCCCCTAAGACCTAGTCTAGTGGGAAACGAACTAGGAAGCAACTATCGTGGGACGACGGGAGCCAAAACCGTGTAGGTAAAGCTTATGGCCGCGAGTCATCTCGCCATGACCATCGGGCTTCACCTCTTTTCTTTACTTTCTTTTCTTGTGCTATTTTCCCCACCACCTCGTATGCTCGCACCACCTAGACACTGGAGCATTCCTAGGTACTCGTGATGACAACCGCATCGCTCTGAACCCAAGGAATAGCTTTTGCCGCTTTAGTTGCACGGAGGTCGTGGCGCCCCTACGAGTTGGTGTGGATCAAGGGACCGTCTTGAGACTTCCGTCTCTTTTCTTCCGACCACCCGTAAACTTGCCATGACAGTAGGTCGAGAAGAGTGCGGGGCCTTTCTTCCTTCTTTATCCTTTGATCCTCGCTAGTTCGGTAAAGGCGTGGATTGACCTTCTTGACTCCGAGTACTTTGATTATTGACTATTGCCATGTCAAGTGGACCGAAGTACTGTGGAACCGAAATCTCGTTTGATGTTCGATCGAGTTCGTCGGTGTTCTATTATTGCTCTCCTGATTCCATTCCTCTGATTCCCGTCGATTGCAATGGCGAGTGGATCAAAGGAAGGCGAATCTCACCTTTTCTCTCTTGGGTCCTTCGTGCTTAACCCCCTCGTATGTTTGTACCTAGAATAGACCATGACATCCCTGAGTTCTCACGGTGACAACCACACCGTTAGGAGCTCTAGGAATGCCTTAGTGCATTTAGTGCACCTTGGTCGAGGTACCCTACATGTGGATTAGGCACTCGCGCTCTCTTGTGCGTCACCCCTCTCCGATGCCCTACCTTTTGCCGTGGCATGTGCATCGGAAGGAGTAGACCACCGCTCCCTCTCTTTTCTACCTTTTATTTTTCCTCGCTAGCCCGTTCTGTTCGATCCCGTCTTAGCCATGACGATTGGATCAAAGATCGGACTACCTCTTCTAGTTAGCGAAGCTATGGTCTATGTCTTGTTCTCGGACCATGTGAGTCGACCCGATCGACCGATGGAAAACCATCCTCACTGAGGATGTGACCGAGGCCGCGGCATGGACATGCCCGGCTAACTCCTCTCTTCCCCTGGTCGTGCTACTCTCTTCTCGGCTCCCGGCGTTGTTGTGTCGTGTGGGTCGAGAGACACCATAGCCAGTTCGCGACCTTTGTTCCAATCACCTTGGCTACCGCCGACTATCATGGCGGGTAAGCCGAAGTACCTTGGAACCAAGTCACAGCTCCTTGGTTCGTGTACTCGTTCTTACTTGGTTCTTATTTAGCAACCGTGACTTGTGGGTTAAAGGCCACAAGGGCCGAACCCCGTTGTTCCTACTCTCCTTTCCTCTTCCCCTTCGTTTGTGACCCTCCAGGTCCCCGCCAATCTCTATGACGTCCGGATCGGAAGGTCGCAACCGTGGTGTTTGGTTAAGTTAAGCTAGGATCAAGGCCTCTTCTTTTTGAAGCCGTCTGGTCGACACGATCGACCAGGGAAGTACTTGGCCCATACCATGGTCGTGATCCGGGCTTGTGCTTAGCGAACAACCACTTCTATTTATTTGAGCCCGAGGATCGGACACTCTCCGCGAGGGCTAAGTCTTTTCAGTGTTTGTTCGGAGTTATCTGGTTTCTTCTATATCTTGTTGCCTTTTTGGGGAGTATTGGATTTTGGTTAGGGAATTGATTGCTCTTCGTCTTGTTTGTCGCTTTACCGAGGTAGTTGCATTGCGGTGACAATGGGCGGACTGAGGATCTGCTAGAGGGAGGAGACATGAAGGTCAACCGGATGTGGATGACTATGGATTGCTATGAACAGGTGCCACGTCCCACCCAACCTCGTAGAATCCTATTAGACATGCAATATGTAGCTGCTAGTGCTTTACTCTATGCAAATAAATGTGATAGGATGCATGGTAGATTGCTTGATAAGCCATTACCTTGACGCAACCTTTCCCCCGCACACCATTTTGCTAGAATAGACACTCGCTTACTTCATGCCACTTGCTACACACTTACACTTTACTCATACATGCTTGTGTGTGGCTAAGGCACATGGTGCCATGAACTGGATAACTGGGGATAACGTGGGAGAGATCTTGGCGTGTGTCTTGGGTGTGTGGTGAGGGTTGTGTCGACTGGGCAAGATCTACGACGAGTCAGGGGACAAGTCTTGCCGGTGGAGTGTGATCTGGGCACTCCCTATGTGAGAGAGTACCGTGGCGGGTACATGTGATGTGAGTAGATTCCGGGGAGGAGTGCCTTTGTGGGGCCGAATCCTCGGAATGGAGGTGTCGTTGAGGCACAGGCGTCGAGCCCCCTTGTGAAGATATCTGTCCGGTCCCTCTAAGGACCGATTGGGCGAGTATGCGGCTCATGGGACTCTTTCGTGCACACCACTCGTCTACGAATGGGCGGGTCCGACATGACGACTAGCTGGCCCCCCTGGCCGCTACTACTAGGTTGATAGGTGATAGTGTAGGGAGGTGCGGGTGCCGAGACCCACACCCTCCCGAAAGCGTGGTATCCACTAGGATCCGGTACCACGTCTCACGGTCTCGGCGTGCCGGTGGATCTCCGGGGTGCCCCGTGAGCCGAGTGGTAGAGTGGCATCGGGCCGGTTAGGCGGCAGCTTGGTATCAGCCTAGACGAGGCATCGTCGATGATGGTGATCTTGTGGTTCCAGTGTACAAGCTCTGCAGAAGTTACTAAATCTATACGTATAGCCGTGTCCCGTGACGGACATTCCCTACGAGTACCCTCATTCGTTATAGTGAGTGGAGTCCTTTTCTCTTCTCCCCCTTGGGTGTTGTTGGTTTCCGGCTTAGGCCGTTGAGGCAAGGAGGAGCGGGAGTCTTCCTTGCCGACATGAGAGTGAGAGTGTGGTGAGATGTGTGGATGAGGATGTGGATGGATGGATGATGGACGTGTGGATGAGATGGGTTAAAACTTGATGAACTATATTATATTTACATTATGAACTGGCATAGGAAAACTACAGCCAAATATAGGCCTTTTTCTCTCTACCTTTGCATTCCACTTACCACATAGCAAAGCAAAGCATAGGGTGGGAGCCAGTGGCCAGTACAAACCGTACTGATAGAGTTGAGCAGGTTTGGGACCCGAGGATGACGACGACGACAACGGTGTTGGAAGGATTAGGTGGTCTCGTTCCTACACTCAAGTTTGGTTAAGAAGATCAAGTCTACGCCGCTGATACCCTACCCCAACTCTGATGATTCTCCGTGAAGGAGGAGCCTTCACCCGCTATGACGCTACGTCTACTCTGATGTTAATCCGTGTGTGTTTATCGCTAGGATACGATGTACTTAGGCGTGTTACAACTGTTGTAATACTCTTTAATTTGTATCTTTCGCGATGTATGAACTATGGTATCAACTGTACTCGATGTACTCTGTGGATTTCCCTTCGAGGAAATCACGGGTCGTTTCATAGATGTGCCAAAACCATATAATTAAAATGTATAGATATATCTAAATTCACAACATATATAAATTATATGCTGAATAAAATAGTTTTAAATAATGTGTTATTGTCATTATATCTAATTACTCACATGTAAATATTTTAGATGGTTATATAATTATTTTTTCAAATTAGTTGTTCTACCTTTTTATACTAATAAAATAAGGATCATTATATAACATATGTTAATGAAATTTAAATATTATTTCATCGTCAACTGAAAAGCTATTATGGAATTTGTTTGTAAAGCAATAAAATATAGAATAATATATGTTGTGATTAGCATTCTTTGCTCTTCCTTCTTATACACAGTTAGGCCACCACATGGCTCATTTTATTATCTAAATTCCTCCTTCAATCATATCAATAAATATGGTTTTTTTATTGAGTTGCTAATAACTGATTTGTGTATAAGGATGGGTATATTTCTCTGTCTACTTTTATTTGCATTTGTGTATAGCCAAAATTGTATATTTGAGAACATATGAATAGACATATATGGAACATTGAAATAGAGTCTATGTAAATACTTTAACATATATATCAACAAATATGGTTTTATGTATGCATGCTCTAATGTAACAAAGACCAAGATAAATTATATATATTTTTGCTAATAAAAGTATGAAGATATTAATCATAGTATATATAGCACCTGGTCATTGTTAAGTTAAAATTGATTTGATAGAAATGCCATAACAATGATATGGTATATTTTGGTCATAACAGACAATTTAAAGATTGATGCACGAAGGAAAATTTAAAGATTGTCTATTTTTTATTGTAGAAATTGCATCCAGCTATACAAATTCAAAGAATTGACTTTAGAAGAGCACTCGACCTCTGCATGTGATTTTTATTTGACAAAGTTAACCTACTCTTTGTTGTATATAGTGTAAACACTTGTTAGCGTACCATATTTCCTAAACTACCATTTTATTATTTAAAAATACAGTGGCAATTAGCAATGATGTTGAACTAATTTTTTGTATGCATATGCTCATGTGGGGAATATAGACATCAGCCGGTTATAATTACAAATGAATTTGTCTTTGCTAGATGTAATTGATCCGGCTGGACGTATGCACAGACATATAATCACATTATAGCTAGAGCCTAGTAGAGGTTATATGAATTGATTTTTTCAAAAGAGACTTATGCATGCTGACTCGAACTCTGACCTAGATGCTGCATGCTGACTCAAACTCTGACCTGTAGTCCGAAAATGTCATTGATTTTCTGACCTGTAGTCCGAAAATGTCATTGATTTTCTTCTAAGGCCAGTGGTGAGGTCCATCACGCAACACCATATATCTTTTGCACACATAACCCTTCTTTGCTGCTTGATGAAATGCACAACCGGTGCTCAATGCCTCGATCTCCGTCATCTGCCCAAGTGCAGATTTAAGTCAACATGGTAATAGAGTAATAGGCAACCATACCCCTCCTGTACTTCGTATGTCCAAATTCTTCACTGCATTACATTTATATGGGCAAAAGGATGCCGGTTTTCTATTTGTCGCGGAACCTGTCCCATCACCACCAGTTTGTCCATGAGATCATATACATGCACGCTAAATCTGGAATTAATGCATGTCGCTCCTGCTGATGTACTAAACATGCGTGCCCAAGCTCAAATAGGAGATCAGGCAACAATTAAAGGACAGTGACTACCCTAAAAAAAATAAAGGACAGCGACGAATACTTACCACACAAAACATATCGATCACTGGTCGGGGCTGCCCGCTGCAAGCAATTGGACTACGTGACTCGGGAGGAAAGCTCTGCATAGCAGGATGATTTGGAACAGTAATCTATTTTTTTTCTGGTTGAAGCTCGGTGATTTCGTCCGGCGATGCGCCTTTGCTAGTACCATGAGAGAGACGATGGGAGGAACAATGTATTGGTGTTTTTTTCTTCACGATTAGATCTGTTATATAGGTGTGCGTGGTGATTTTTTATTATAATTAATTAATAATGTTATGGTTTATAATGGCAAAGGTGGATAATTAAGATATAAATTTAGGGGGGTTAATTTAAGGTATTTTCATATTGACAAGGTGGGTAATTTTTTGAGAACATAATATAGATCTAACGACTATTAATATTAGTGGTGATTAAAGGCTATCAAATCGATGGCTAGATCTTTCTAATTTTTGTGAGAATTTTAAGGATTTATCTTTTTTTTCTAGCGCATCTGGTGAGAGTTAACGTGGTGGCTCTGTTGGAGCCTCTAATTAGTAATAGTAAGATTATTAGTGAAAAATTGGTATTCTCCTGTGAGCGTTAAGATACGTCCACTGCTAGCTAACCTTTTCACAGCGAAAAAAACCAGTGCAGGCGTTTAATATGCAGACAGGTGTTAGTGCCACCCTTGGGCCTTGGCATACTACATGTGGCATCTAGTCTAGCTAGTAAAGTAGTAAAGGATCCATGACGACAATCATTACTATGTCAATGAAATTAATTAAAGCAGTCATCAGTGGAGACGGGTACAATTAGCAACTATAGCTGAAAGCCTGAAACTCAACTTAATAAATGTCCTTATTTTTAGAAGTAGTGCTAGCACCAACCGCCTCTTGAAGTATATTCAGTGAGTCCTGGTTTCATCACAAACATGTATGCTCTCTTGTTCTGTTCTCGTCATCCACATTCCACTGTCACACATAGCATGGCGATGAGGAATCAGAAATGAGTCATGGGAAAAGCTAGCCACTACCACCTCATGATGATCATTATGTATTTCTGACGATCCTAGTTAAGCCGTGACACAGGTAATAAGATGCTATATTAATTGTTCGGCATAGGTGGACCAAAGATAGTCTAACCGTCCTTCAAGTCGGCTGACACCTATAGGGTGCCTCTAGTGATTAGTGTGATAAAAAAAGACATGTCGGTGGAGGAGCATCATCAGGCGTGAGATACACAAGACACACTAATGAGGTCTCTTAAACTCTGAAAACTGACATGCCAGGAATAGACGTATGTTTTTTTGACGATGTAGGTTGTGAAAGCTAGCCTGGCAGCAAGGAGAGGTAGTAAATTGGAAAGGATGCTGTACTGTTATCCTAGGAGGAAACATCTGCAAGACACAATCTTCAAGTTTTACAAGGCTAAAAATAGATTATTAAAACCGAGTTGAAAACAAGCCGACTCGAAACAGCAAAATCGGCTTATCTCGGGGGGTGGGCAACTATGCCGGTCGTTGCACAAGGAAATTGACTTAGCCAGTAAGCCGGTTTGGGAAGATTAAGCTCAAGCCCTCCTTTTCTTCATTTGATCTTCCATTTTATTATTGGAAATATATTTCTTCATGCTCTTGATGCTAGGAACCACTACAAGAAATGTGGAACTTTTTTTAGCATTTCATCCGGGTCTTAATATCTTAAATTTATGTCATAATTCACCATTTATATCATCCGAGAGGTGACAATCCTTATGTCAAAAAACACGGGTCACAAATTTATTTGGTGATTACCGTTTATTCTATGCCATAAAATTATGACATCCATCTTATCTTACTATTAGAGCCCCGAACGGAGCCTCCACGTTAATCCCACCCGACGCCGCTAGAAAAATAGATAAATGCTAAAAAATCTTACATTAATTAAAAACATCCGGTCATCAAATCAAAAGACTTAGCCATCCATAACCATTGGATCTATTTTATTTTGTATAAAATTACCCACCACTACCATTATAATAAATAAAATCTATTTTCTAAAGAAAAAGAAAAACTTTGGCCGTGGTTTCACTAAGAAAATATTAGGTCAGCCTATCTTCACGTTGACTTGGTTAATATATTAACATTAAGTATTAGCAGTTTACCTACTACTGCCATATTATGAAAATTTATCATAAAAAATTTAGATCACAGTGAAAAATATCCTCTCTTTTTGCGATGGCATTGAAAAATATCCTACGAAGAAACCTATTGTCGCCACAGTACTACACCACAACACCGCATCAGTGTCAGACATCTGACGCTGAAATTTTTTTTTATCGATAGATGATCTGACGCTAAAAATAATTAAGAGAGTATCTGACGCTAAATCCTTATTTATGGACTCACTGTCTAACGCTATAGATATCAATAGACTGTCTGACGCTAAAACTACATATACGATCAATCTATCTGACGGCAAAAATAAATGGGCCCCCACTTCTCTTACATTCAGCTCCTTTTGGCTTGACCCAACTATGTAAAAAGGCCACATATCCACCAGCACGCTTCTTCCTCTCCGACTCGCTTTTTCCTCTCCTTCCGTCTCCTCTCGTGCTAGGGTTCGCCGCCGCCGCCGCCGCCGCCGCTGCCGGTCATCTGCTCCCTACCGGCGTCGGAACTTTAGGATCTCACCATCGTCTGGAGACCCGTCCCCCTCCCTTGTCTCTCATCGACTGAGAGCACGCCCCCTCTGCCGCCAACACCTCTTTCCATTTGTGCTCCTCTGGTGCTGTTGTCCCTCCGCCGCTGCCACCTCTCTCTCTTCTCCTCTTGCGCCTCGTCCCTCCACCAGATCTAGCCGGCGCTCCTTTCCTCCACCGAGATCTAGCCGGCGCCGCCTCCCTCGTCCAGATCCAGCAAGGACCGATGGGCCCCTTCCTCGTGCACAGAGGCATCCCCAGTCACGGCAGCCGAGGAACGGGGTGGTGGATGCTGCCCACGAGAAGTAGCTCTGCTGCATCATCATGCTCCCCTCATCCATGTGAGGTTCGCCCCAATATGCTGGCACCATGCATCCTCTTTTTATCTTAGTTGTACATGAGCGGATTCGCTGTGGGTCAAGCTGATTTTTGGTGGCCCTTCTTGTTGCCAGCATAGGAGAAACCAACAAATATAGGATGATGCTGTGGTGGAGGGGCAGCTGTCAATGTTGATTGTAGTTCTGCTGTTTCCTCTATCACTTTAGGTAAGATTAATTAGGATTTGGATCTGCTTCAATTTTTGCACAGGGCAGTTGTCAATGTTGAATGTCTTGTCAGTTAATTTCAGAATTGATTAGTGCTGTTTTTTTCCATGTATATAAGAGTAAGACTTGATTAACACTACCTTTCTTTAAATGCTTCAGTAAGTATGGGTATGTACATATAAGTTTTTGTAGTCTATAATGTGTCAACTACAAATAAATTTCTAGATGAAATCATAACATGAGCTGTATATTGATTGTAATTGCTTTTCTTTATCTGCAGGCTATGTATGCTTTTAACACCAGCTGTATATTCTTAGTTTTATTGCCTGGTAAGTTCATTCCTTTATCTCAAATTCATTTCCTAAACTGAACATCAATAACATAGATGCACCTAGGTTCTGGACATTTGTGTAGATAGGCTGCACCTAGGTCCTTTATCTGCAGGCTAATGTAGTTACATATTGCCTGAATTTTTCCTTAATTATAAGTAGATAGGACATAGCTGACCGATGCAAATATGCATCTAGGAGCTGTTATGGTGTTTTTTAATTATTGTGTTCATTGGCTTTTTATAATGATGGGACCTTTGTGGTTCAGGCAGTTCGATTCAATGGAAATTAGCAGGGATGGAGAGGACAGACACTGAACTCATTGGAAGGGCTGGAACTTAGGTGAGCACACATTCTGGACTTGAGCTGCTTAGTTGTATACTGAACACCAAGCCTAGTATGAGGCCTTCAAGTTTTCCATAAAGTGCCAATCTCATACACATTATTTTAGATCCAATTAGTTTAACCAGAAATGAAGCATAGTAACTTTATCTGATGATGGATCTATGTTAACATGTTACTGATTGCAAGGTTTTGGTTGCAGGGTCTGCTATGGTGCTAAGTAGCAAGTTTGTGAATGATTTGCCACTTAAAGCTGATTTAGGTGCTAGTCCATCTCTTTTGGGTATGGGTAGCTGATATCATAGACTCACCGTTAATGAATCAATGTTTCATGCTTGTAATGGCTAATATGATAATATAATCATGTCTTTGTAAGTGTTTGGACTTGGACATGCATGAATCCATGTGTGACAAACGTGCACAATGATGTCATATTGGACTTTTTTTGCAGATTGTCTGCCGCTATAGGCTGCTGGCAGGATGTTGGCAGGATGTCTCCAGGCCTTCTGTCGCTAAAAGCATTTTAATGATCCTATTGAACCATCTGTCGCTAAAAGCATTTATAACATCAAATTATCAGTCGGTAAAGATTATTGCAGATTGTCTGCCGCTATAGGCTGCTGGCAGGATGTCTGCCGCTATAAAAATTTTAGGGCAACAGATGATCTGTCGGTAAAACTATTGTCTGCCGCTAAAGATTTTTAGCGGTACCATTTATTCCGGCTGCTTAAGTCTGTCGCTATAACTTTTTAGCGACAGATCATCTGCCGCTATATCCACTTTTAGCGTCAGATCGTCTATCGCCAATCTCAATGTTGTGGTGTAGTGAGTAGGTTCTCTTAGACTATATATCTCGCGCGAGTGGAAACCTACTGCGGCCGTCGACTCATCTTGGAATCACATGGAATTCTCAATCCGTGAAAAAGAAGTCTAAGACGTTGTATTGCTCTTCTAATCGACGGTACCAAGTGCAGGTTTCCTGGAGTATAGATGCAATCTGATTGTTACTTGATCTTCAATTGTGAATCTCAAAGAGATGGCATACATATGTACTTCTACCACAGCATCATCGACAAGTTGTTGCAGCCGCAACACAATTGTAAACTGCCGTCCTCCCGTCCTTTGTCAGAATGCATGCATGGAACTCCGGTGCAAAAAGCTCATCCCGGGCATCCCCAGTGTAAAAGGCTCATCTGTCCGGGCACCCGTCAACAAGAACCATGTAGACATGCATGCATGGACCATAGATGAGTAGCGAACGGCATGTACACAATCTCGCTCCCTTGCCCTGTCCTGCAGTGCCACCTACGATACGACAATCATCCGGCAACAAAGAAGGCTAAGCCTGCTTTCGGTGCGTTGAGGCCTGAAGGTGTTGAGGGTGATGCCGCGTCATGACTCTATACAGGTTAGGTTAGAGCTCAATTCTGAATGCAGAAGTCCTTTCAGCACCATTGAGTCTCTATATATGGCTAAGTAATTTATATACCTAAGTATACAGTTCACTCATCACAATCAAAGCCAAATCCATTATAATATTCACCATCAAACTAGAGATAAAAAAGAAGGTTATTATATATTTTAAAGAAATCTATTTTTATGATGAAGTGGTATTTTACAGCATCATTGCTAATTAGTGGTATTATATCCCCTCCATAAAAAAATATGGTATTTTAAAGAAATCTAAAATGTTAGTTGAGTGTTGTGTTAGATTAATATGGTCAATAATACACATGGGTCAAGTCCTTTTTCTACGTTATTATGCGTCCATCTATTTTGTTGACTATTCATCATCTATTATATTGACAATGACATTATACTTTTCAATTTTGAATATCACCACTACCATTGTGTACAAATAGAATAATTAAATTAGACCTCTAATATTCATCTAAAATATGCTATTAAGAAAAATAATATAAAGTAACCCATAAATTTGTATCTAAAATTTGTATCTAAAGTAACCACCTAAATTATATCGCAACAATAATATAAACTATCCTAAAATCTAAATTATCTTCGGTGGTTATTATGAAGCGATTTCCAAAATACTTTTATAATGGTCTGAAACTTTTATAATATATGATCTGAACTATTCACTCACTATGCATATACGTATGTACATGTATCAAGCTAGCATTCTGATTTTTAAGCCAAATATAGAGTTAAGGTTTTGAGAAAACATATCTTGAGCACATGTGAAGATAATGTGCAAAGGTGAATTATGAATGGGGACAGAAAAGTCGTATACAAGGTGGTTGGTAAGGGACAGAAAAGTCATATACAAGGTGGTTGGTAACTCAACTCTATAACAAGTGAATATCATTGTTGGTATTCATCAACTCAACAACTATGGAAAAAAAAGCAGCAGTCTCAACAACTATGGAAAAAATAGCAGCAGTCTTCATTCAGTATTGATAATTGAATAATGTTTGAGTTTCAGTGAACCTCCAAGGAGAATAAGAAATTAATATTTTACAACTTATCTTTTGTATTCAACCAATGCACATAAACAAATGTTCAATTCGGTTTCATAACAAATATAATTATGGAAGCAGACTAACACATAGCCTCCGCCGCCGCCGCTTAGGTTAGGGTGTCTCGCGGCTGGTCCCCCTCCCTCCTCCTCCGGCATATCGCCGGAGATCAGAGGGAGTGGGGATCCATTGTTTTCTAGTAAGTTTTTTCTATTAGATTGAGTCTTTAGGTTTAGGGTTTCTCCATGCCAAGTTTCTTGGTATTGGAGATTTATCTCTTCCTCCTGCTCTTCTCTGGCAACGGCGAGGGTGTGGGGTGAAATCGTTTTCTCTATGGCGGACATGTTGAAGATGAAGACGGCAACTACGGCATCAGCATCTTCATCGACATGACGACATGGAGACTTGTGTTTCCAAACGGCGGCATCGAGGCGGAGATGATGCCGCCGCCATGGAATAATTTTCTCCGGCCCCTTCTTCATTTTGTTGTGGTTGGATCCGCCACGATGAAGGACTAGGGAGAATAATTTTCAGATCGTCTTCCTCGTTCGTCGGTGGCAGAAAGAAGAAAAAGGAAGGCACAAGGAAGAAGAAGTTTCTTAACTTCGTCTGCAAAAATGTTGGTTGTCCGTTGGACATCTACTGTCTGGCCGAAAACAATTGTTGCCGAGTATTTGCCTGTGCAGTCATCCATACAAAGCGTCAAACAGGTTTGGTTTTGAGATCCGGAGCTATTCACGGCGTGGGTATAATTAAGGTGAATTTCTGGATATTTGTGTAATCCAGAGAAATTGTAATGTGTTGATACACCCAGCTATTATCTAATATAATTCTTCTTTCGTCGCAAAAAAAACAAATATAATTATGAATCCACTTCACTATCTATTTAATACATTCAAATTTATAAATTCATTTTACTACCATTTTACTACATTATTTATGAAGCGAACCGGGATTTCAAAACTTGAAATTTCGACTCTCTTGCCCCTCTGTGATAGTCCCAGGATATCTCGGCTATCACGGGCATCTACTTTTCAGATGATTACAAAGTCATACAACATCAGAGTACAAAAATAAGTCTAATACAATAATCTAATTACAAGCCCACAGGGCCAAAACAAAACAAAACACCGATAAATTACTCGTAGCAGCGAAGCATGATGAACATCCAATCCATAGGCATCCTTGAGAGTAGATCACAAACCAACTACTAATCTCAACACCACAGCAAGTCAGAAAAATGTGTGCAGGCCATGGTCAGCACCGAATGAGTTTTGGTGGAAAATAGAAAATAAAGGGATCTGGTGATCCTAATAGTTTGGCTGTAGTTTGCATCCTAGCGTATGTGGAAAAGCATCAAAAGTATAGTATATAAATCTTCAAAAAAAATCCCAAACCACACTCATCCTCATATCCACTCATCATCACAACTCACCTCTCATCACACAACATCCCTCACATCACCCTCATACTCTCAGTCTAAGCGACGAGGCAGCCTCCGCACGCCCCTCATCTCAATGGCCTCAAGCCAGACCTAGCTTCGGGGGAGAGAAGCAAAGCACAAGAGAAGACTAGCGGGATGAAATAGTTCACAGGGGTGATCATGACCGAGATCGCGGCTATACGTATAGTTTTAACTCTGCAGAGTGTGTACACCTGGACCCGACAGGAACGCCATCATCGACCTTGGCCGGGGTCTAAGAGAACACCGCTCAAGAACTAGCGCATTCCTTACCAGACTGCCCCCATGATGGAGTAGCATACGACATGACGCATACCCTTGGGATCGTGATTAGGGTAGCCGGAACGGCCATTGGCTTCCTTCTCACTGTGCTCCTGGGGCAAAACCCCGTGCACCTCTACTCCAATAGAAACTGGCTTAGTCCACACTAGCCCAACAGAACGGGCCCCGCCCATACAGGGCCTGTGGTGTGCACGTTTAACATAGTCCTGTGTCCCAGGCATGCAGCCCACGACGGTCCTTAATTGGCCAGAGCAAGTACCTTCCACCAATCACATGTGGCTCACCTCTCTCAGGTAGCCAACTCCACCACACCTGATCCAAAACCACAAACCAATATCACCACACAAACCAGATATAGGGCACTCCATGCCCCCAGGGCACCCCTCCGGGTAAGACCTCTCACTCTGGCCGGTATCTCCAAGAAACAGGGGGTCAAGACAAGAAATATCTTCAGAACTCCTCATATCACCACCACCCATGCGGGATTCAATGCTCCCGTCGTGCTCACCTACCATCTATCTCACGGGGAAGTCCCACGGACAACCCCAATCACCAACACCGACATTCCATCACACATCACATAACAAGGTATATATGTAATTATGATGGAAGTAAATGCAAGCAAGTAGACAGGCATATAAATAAGTGGCGAGCGCGAAGCTGGGTAGTCAGTGTGAAGAGGTTTCAAACAAGACCATCAAGGCTCAGGCAATAGCATGCATCATATATACTACCAAAGGAATAAAAGTAAAGCACTAGCATTTCTAATTGCAATGCCTAATAGGATTCTCTAAATAAAGGTGCTGCCATGATACCTGCGATATCGAGGAAGTAGTGGTTTGCATCTCTGGAAGTCGAGGTCGTCCACCATCAGGGTCCATCCCCTCCGGATGCATTGCCGGGTCCATCCAAGCTCAACTCATCGCTATGCAAAAATAAAAGACGACACGACTAGCAATAAGAACCAAATAAAACTGCATTAAGAATTTACTCAAATAAGCAAAAGAATTGCACTAGGAGGTAGAGGAGGATTTTAGAAAAATTATGAAATTGGTTTCATAATTTTTAGAGCTAAGATGAATTTGTGGCGAATTTTGGAAGTGGGCCCGAAAAAGAGAAAGAAGGAGAGGAGCCGGATGGGCTTGATTACTGGAGTTGGTCCAGCAGCAGGAAAGGAGGGAGCTCGTGCGTGGATCATAGGCCGATTCAGGCCTAGTCCGACCAACCGGCACAGAAAAAAGGATGAGGAGAGGGACGAGCTGGGCTTTGGGACTGGGCTGGTTGCACCGGAGAGGCATGCTAGGCTTGCAGCCCATGATGACGGGATACTATGCTGTCCAAGTGTTCGACGATATACCCGGAGGGCTCTGCCGTGCTGTGCGAGAGCGTGCCGTTGCCGGGACTCGCATGGCCGCGTGCTGAAACTCGATCGGCCGCGCAGCTCCAGGCGCTAGCCATGTGTCTCTCCAGGTGCCCGGCGATTGTGGCATTCGGCCAGCGGAAAGCGGCTCGATGGCCGGACAGCATAGCCATGAACACAGACTAGAAGACAAGGAAAGGCGGGGTTTTTAGGGTGTGTGCTCACCAGTAGGCTAGCTGACGGTCAGGCCGCGTCGGCGTCGGAACAGAGGTGGAGTACCACGGCAGGAACGGCAAAAAGGAGATGCATTTGGCAAGGGTGGGGACTCACCGGCTGAAAGGACCTTGGCGAGTCGAGGGCCGTGGTCTTCCGCTCGGCGGAGGTCCAGAGGTTCGCGGCGGTGCCTCGGTGCGCGTGAACGGCGAGGGTGCGTCGCAGTGGCGAGGCAATCACGCCGTGGCCGAGGTGGTTCCCAGGGGCGACGTCACAGGTGCTCGATCGAGGTGGCGGTCGCTGCTCGCGGTTGACAAGCAGCGGGCTTGGCGAGGTCGCCGTGTTGCTGCTGCAGGCACAGATTACGGCTCGGGGTTTTCTTGGTTTGGGACGACGAAGGAGGAGATAAAGGAGGTAGCTTGACTAGGGAGGAGTCTCACCGGAGTTCCTTGGAAGAGAGAACGGATGGGCACAGCGGCGTCGCTGCGTGGCGCTGCGGCGCTCGTCGTGCACGAACGGCGGCTCGGCGACGGAAACGGTGATGCCGCGCTGGTGGCGCGTCGCGGCGGAGCGAGGACGGCACGGACTGCCGCGGAAGCCGTGGTGCGATGCGGCGAGGGTGCACGCCGTTGGCTCCACGGTGGCGGCGGCTGGCACCACCGCGGCCACCGCGAACGCCTCGGCGAGGCTGCTGGTGCACAGCAGCGCCGGAGGGGGTTGGGGACGGCTCAGACGCGGCTCCTGGCGAGGCAGCGATGGCGCGAGGCGAGAGCAGGAGAAGAGCAAGGCAGAGAGGAGAGAAAGAGCTGTGGCGGCGGACTGGGGAAGGAGATGGCGAGGGCGAGGCTGTCCGAGCTTTATAGCTCGAGGCTAGGGTTCGGCGTAGGGCTGGGACGGTCTACGGACGGTGGTGATCATCGGCTTCCGCGCCACGGACGCGTGGCATCCATCCATGGCGGGAGCAGGTGGCCGTGCTCGGTGCCGGCGTGCGGACGGAAAAGCAGCGGGGCGAACTCGTACGGAGAAAGAAGAAGAAAACGGCGAGGAGATGGAGAAGGAACGGCAGCGGTTCGGCGTGTACGCGTGACTCGTACGCGAGGCGGAGAAAGACCTGGCTGCTCACTGGCGTGTGGGCCTGGGCTCACAGCGCCATGCAACTGCGGCGGCGGCTTTCGCTGCTGCGCGTGACGCGCTCGTGAGAGGAAAGCCAGGGGAGCTGGGTTGCAGCGGTGCTGGGCCGGATGCTGCTAGTCCGAGCAGGAAGGATGGAAGGCCTGGAGAGCGGGCTTGGTTTGCTTGGTCGGCATTGGTGAGTCCATGCACAGGAGCATGCGTTGCTAGCTACGTGATCCTCCTAATTACGTGTCCTATTTTAGCACTTAGCTAAAAAGGCTCTCGAGTATGAAGTCTGGAGATGTGCCATGTAGTGCAGGCGAGAAAGATAAAATGGCACTTGGGTTTAGGAAGGAGTGCAGGTCGTAGAAGGAAAATGAAAAAGTATTTCCTGATTTTGCTCTAGGAATTAGACGAGAAATTACCTCCAAGCACAAGCACGAGAAGACCCAAACACACGTGCATCTACGCTACATGAAATGCATTAAATTATTGTAAACTCAATTTGAAAGAGAGGGGAGAGGGTTAGGGTTTTTGTTTTAGGAAAAATAAATCAAGTGTAAGCTCGTTCGTTGAATTCGAGTGTGGCTCCAATTCAACCAAAGTTTTAAATTTTATCCCAAAAATTATTTTATTTGAAAACAACACTCATCATGTCGGTCAGTCTTCACGATAAGTGGTTCATTATAAACGTTTTGAAATTCAAATTTGAATTTGGGGTAGAAAAGGAAAACATTTGACTTAGGTTTGACCTACCATCTGCATGCAACACACATTGAGACAAAAATTTTAAAAAATCAGGATTTTTATTACATGGGAAAATGCGGAATGTTACAATTTAGACCTGATTTGCATTAAGATTTGTCACATGTGTTTAACTCCTGTGCAAAAACACAATCTACTATTATGCCTGCCTACATAATAATTATCTAAAATAAAGATTCCATGCAACATATAACTACTAAATATAAGCTATCACAAAAAAATTATCCGTGAAGTAGCCACATATATTTCCAAATTATATACTTCTATAACGGTAAGTTAAAAATAAGCATAATTTACCTTCCACCATATAGACTAACTCATGTATACATTAGAATAACTATTTATTTTAACAACTTATCATGTGTAAAAAATTGTTCCCTTCATAAATGACATAGTAATCAAGTTATATTAATACCCCAAGATAATAAATTTTGCAAATTTTTATTCAACATAAGTGTACACATTTTCACTAAAACATTATAATATATAAATATTTGTTTAATTTTAAGCACTCTATGTTCTAGAAATGATGTTATAATATGCCATTATGAAAAATAATACAGTAGAAAGTAACATACATAGATTTTTTTATCTAAATTGCCTATATCTTACTGTTATTTTAACAGCTTATCAGAAAAATTTAAATAACCATAAAGCATAAATATGTTGCTCTCTTGCTCATTTTATAAATATTAATACAATAAAATTGATTAAATTAAACATACATATTCTGCCAATATGCATAACATCTTGAGAAAAGAAGTAGGGTAGTATATACCATACCATAGGTGCCTGCATCTTTCCCATTGTAAATGTCACATCAAACTGTATCAATAATCTTATGTGATATGGTGTTGGCTTAAACAATAATGACTACTTAAGTCATCATGATACTTAAGAGTAGATATTAATCCAAACATTTACTCCTAACATTCTAACCCGTGAGCATGGGTTGATAGACTAGTTAATATCATAATGATTTATGACATTTGTTTGGGTCACGAAGTAATGAACCTTTGCCTTGTAAACGTTGATGTGGCACTGAGTTAGCAGCTGTTATAAACCTGTGTTACTTGGTGGAGCGTCAATGCTCGACCTCTTCCCTATATAAGGCTGCCGTGACCTGGCCTCTGGCCAAGGGGTTCCCGGTCTTGGACACGCATCCACGCGAAGCCGCTGCTGGGGCCCCCTTCCGGGTAGTACGCATATACACGCCGTTGCCCTGCTGCGCTCGGAGAGATGCCATATATCAAAAATAGATGGCGGTGCCTGCTAGTTGCTCCACACCATGCATATACCAGACACCAAATTGATGGCGCGGTGCCTGCTAGTTGCTCCATGATCGTGCTACCCGACACTGTGCAAGTCTCGCCGGATGGCAATTCTGCCAAACCGCTGCATCTGCACATGGGAAGCTCTGTGTATCGTCGAGAGCCATCCCGCCATCAACGATCCGATCTGGATAGCAAAGCGCCTGATGGTGGCTATCCATGATCACGAGTCCGATAATTGATGAGGTGTTTGTGGCTACCCATGATGAGAGTCCTTTAAGGCCTTGTTTGGAAGAACCCAGCCCCTTCCCTGGGCGGCGTGACCCTGCACTAACGTGGCAAGGAGAAAACGAGTGTGTGCTCGCGAGGGGCCGGCCCTGCTTCCCGGGGAGTCGCTCTCCGACCACGTACGTGCGGGTATTGCTCCCCGGTTCTTTCTTCTCTGCACAGCAGTGAGAAATAGGATCGGGAAGAAAAGTAAAGAGCAACAGGCTCCAGGAACCATCCGCTCATCATGACGGACGCTGAAACCTGGGGCGTTGCCTCCCCTGCCTCCCAAAGGAAGCCTAATTGATGAGGTGTTTGTCTCTGTGGACTAGCTCTGTCCTAAAAAAAGTCGTTGCGACCAGATTTAGTGTAATATACCGATCAATGCAGGCTCTATCCTTACAAGTAAAAGTCGTTGCGACCAAATTTGGTGTAACACGCCGATGTGAGCTCCACCTCCCTGGGCTCTGCCACTACAGATAAAAGTCGTTGCGATCAAATTTGGTGTAGCGCACCAATGACCAAATTTGGTGTAACGCACAAATTGATGCGAGCTTCGCCTCCCCGGGCTCTGCCCCTATAGATAAAAAATTTGCAACCAAATTTGGTGTAACGCGTTGATCAATGCGAGTTTTGCCTCCATAGGCTCTCAACCTACAGATTAAAGTCATTGCGACCAATTTAATGTAACACACTGATTAGTGTGAGCTTCGGCTATGTGGGCTCTGCCCCTACAGATAAAAGTCGTTGTGACCAATTTTGGTGTAATGCAGTTGTCAAATGTGAGCTCTGCCTCCGTGGGCTTTGCCCCTACAAATAAAAGCCATTGAGACCAAATTTGGTGTAACACACTAATTAATGCGATTGACGTCGAAAGGCTACCAAAGTATTTTATGAAAATTGTACTCTAAGCTCATTATGCTCGTAATTACAGTGAGGGTTTTGCCCTCACCGAGCTTGGTGAATTGATAACATATTTTCCTAGCGTGAGTTTCACCGCTAGTACAAAAATTATTTTTCCTAACACCTTATTTTTTTTCATAGGCGGTCCACAATTTCATGACGCCAGTAGAAAAAATTCTGTGGGCCCATCAAGAGAACCGTGTAAATATATTTGCAATGCACGGTTCACTTAACGTGAACCGTCTGTGTAAATCGTCCATTTTACACAGGCGGCTTACAATAACAACCGCTTTGTATAAATAGCATTTACACAAAGGCGGTTTATATAGAGAACCGCCTGTGAAAATTGCACTATTTACACATGCGGTTTGTATAGAGAACCGCTTTGTGTTAATTGATTTACACAGGCGGTCCTCATTGTAAACCGCTTGTGTAAATAGTTTCAAATTAATTTTTTTGAGTTTTTCAAACTTTCTCGAATGGAAAAACTCCCAAAATAAAAGTTGTAGATATCAAAAAGTTATGAAACTTTGTAGTTGATAACTTTTTCATTTGAAGTCATCTTGTTATAGAAAACTACAACCGAAATTTTCAAATTTGAAATTCAAATTTTACAAATGACCTCGGATGGAGAAACACTCAAAATGAAAGTTGTAGATCTCGAAAAGTTATGAAACTTTATAGTTCACCACTTTTTAATTTGAGTTCATTTAAACCCTCAAATATTTAATTTTCTGTCATGTTTGTATAATATGTGGGGAACAAAAATGATATTTAGACACAAGTGAGTGTGTGATGCGGTGGTAAGGGAGGGATCGCGAGGCCGAGGTCTTGGGTTCGAATCCCACAGGCCGCGTAGCACGCGATTCTGTGAAAAAAATGCACGATTTCGACGGAGACGGGGTGTGTGCCTCTCCGGTTTCAAATATATTTTTACCTTTTTAAAAATATTTTTTTGCTATTTTTTTTCGTGTTTTTACGGGCAACGATTTTCACAGGCGGTTCATTTTAGTCATCCGCCTGTGTAAATGTGCATTTACACAAAGCGGACGACTAAGTGAACCGCCTATGAAAATCGAATTTTCACAGGCAGCTCACAATCCACCGCCTATACTGTGGTCGATTTGTACTAACCCCTGGTACAGACGATGGACTGTGCCGCCTGTGAAAATGCTTCTAGCACCGCCTGTAAAAATGTTTTCTGTACCAGTGCACCTTGCTGGCAAAAAGTCATGGCGATCTAGAGAAAGGTCGAGTCCTAAGGCTATCCGCACTCATCGTCCTCTATTTCTCTCCTCTATACTGCCTAGTCAACAAGATTCTCTCCTCTATATCCAATTCTTCCGCATCCATCCATCCTTTACATCATACTCTATCCATTGTGGGACCCACTTGACAGATTTATTAATAATAAAAGTACTCCCCCTTTTCTCTCCCCCCCTCTCGCACATCCGAGGAGCCGCCAGTGGGGGGAGCTCCCAGCAGAGGCCGGGGGGGCGGCCCTCCCTCCCCCCGGCGCGGCGCCGGCGGCCGGGCGGGCGGCCCTCCCCGCGCCCGTGCTCGGGCTGCCTCCCCTCCGCGCCGGTGCTCGCCCGGCGTCCGGAGGCGGCGGCCCCTCCCAGCGCCGTGCTGGGGGGGCGGGCGGCCCTCCGCGCCGTGCTCGCCCGTGGCGGAGGCGGGGCGCTCCTCGCGCCGGTGCCGGTGCCGGGCGGCCGGAGGCGACGGACCCCTTCCCAGGCCGTAGCCCGCATGGAACCCGCGGGCGGCGGCCCAGCGGCCCGCTCCCGGCCGATCTCTCCGGCGCCGCTCCCGAACCCTCCCTCCCAGCTCGGGCGTTCTCGGGCGCTGCCATCGCCGGCCATGGCGTGGCGGAGCAGGGGGCGCGACCACGGCTTTCGGCGCGCGCGCTCCACGGCGGTGCTGCGGCGTCGGGCGGTGCTTCGCGTGTGTCCGACGAGCGCCGCTGACCACGACCGCCGCCTCCTCCCTCCTCCTCCTCTCCCCCAACCACGGCGACGGGCGACGCGCGCACGGCCCTCCCTGCTCTCCCTCTCTCGGCTGCCAGCGTGGTGGTGGCGGCCCTTACGCGCCACGTCCGCGCTTGGCATGTCCGGGAAGACGCCGAGGACGGCTTCGACGCCGCCAGGCCGCTGTCCGGAGCTGGCGTCCGAAAAGCGCACACCGGATGTGTTTCCCGGACGCGCTGCGAATAGCCTAAGAAGTGAAAGCGCCTCGTTTCACCATAAAATACCGACACCAGGAGGCTACCGATTTGGTCTCATGAGTAAGCATTATCTGAACATACCTATGTCATGATCAGAGCTATCATGAACAGTTCCATGATTACATATGTCTAATATTGACAAGGCTAGACAAAACATTGGCTAAATGCCGATGAGGTGAGGTCACGACTCCACCAACATGTACCAAAACATTGGCTAAATGCCGACGAGGTGAGGTCACGACTCCACCAACATGTACCAACATGTCTTGATTAACAGGATATGACACATCGTTGCTGGGCACCAATGAGGCAAAGATGACTCACATATGTCCGTGTTAATGAAGGCCAACATACATGACTAGACACCAGCGAGGCGAAAGTCATCCCCTCCATCAATAACATTATCTATTTACTCTAACGTGGCGCTGGCGATGTCATCACCGAGCTTTGCCAACATAAAGTCACCCATATTATTATTATCAAGCCATATGTCGCATTTGGCTCATGATGAGCAATCAGGCATATGATGATCATGAAAGCACAACTTAATCAGAAGTTTTTCGCAAGCTCGTCTTGCCCATATAATTAACCGAACGCGGCTAACCAGCCCTAAGAATTGATGAACTGCACAATTTTCTACAAGTCAGACCTCTCCTTAAGTATGACATTGAAGACGGAACAAGATATTTATTTCGTGGATCATGTATTTTGCATATTCAAGAATAATTAATGAAATATGTGGTTCTTGAATATGTGCATGTTTCTCCATGAATTTGCATTATTTTATTTATATGTCTTCGTTCGGTTTTCAATCAAACACTGTGTTATCTATTGGATATACAACCACCTATGATCAAGTTCAGATTGTAGCAGCAAAATCATATGCGGAGGCCACATTTCATTGCCTATGATATCAACTATTTTCCTGTATTCATGTTGAAGCAGTTCATTGGCCGACATTTCAGATCTTCGATTTAGTCTACCACAACCGAAATCTTCGATGCCGCCCATTTCACTGTCTCTAAAAATTTTACTGAGGCACTTGATGTTTACTTGTGATTATGCCAAGTTTCTGTTACTTATCTAGGACTGAGCCAGTTGTAGTTATACAATTTGCAGAAAATGACTCCTTGCTTGCTATGTGGTTTTTGAGGGGAGGAACCCTGAAATTCGGCATGAATGAAATTTACTTCACTCGGCATGAATGCAGTTTGGAAGTGCTTGGGTACCCTAATGCTAGGTACTTGAAGTATAAAAACTATGACCAAGCAGTGGATGATTACAATGTATCCTTAGAGGCAACAACCGTGTCCCGAAAATTCCATCCCAACCATGGTAGAAATGTATCCATTGGTACAGCTGATGGTAAGCAATGTGTTTGGAAAAATGTGGTTATTGTGGTTCTATGTTTATTATTGGTCTTTGCTCTTTACAAGAAGCTTAACATGTCTGCCTCAGGTAAATGCAATGTGTAGGCCAATGATAACAACATCCTAGGCATGATTAATTAGCTGGCTATGCATTTTTTTCCTTTGCCTATTTGATGCATGTGCTTTCGGGAGTCTGGACCTTCTGATCCTTTTCATGTTGGACTCTGTAACTTATGTTCGTCAGCTATGTTGGTTTCTGTCAACTGTGTTTTGTTAATTTCGAGCCAGCTATGACTAATAATTGCATCAGTACTGTTATTAGTCTGACGCCTAGCTTTTGCCACTAATTTGACATTGGTATTGTTGTAACCTCCCGTTTAGACAATGCAAATGCGGATGACACTGTCTCTATTGTAATGTGCACTTCTTGCTCTCTTTGCTTTTCCTGATGTGCTTTGGCTATGCCGAGCCTATCTGGTTGGAATCAAACACAGCGTCACTTAGACTTGGCTACTCTGGTATAGGAAATCAAACAAGGGCTGGTTTCCCTGCTGGGCTAGGCCATAGCTGGCCAAGGACTGGCCTATGGGCCAGCAAGCCGCGCACGGCCGGTCGTGAAATCAAACATGCCCGTAATGGTTAGAAGTTGAGAGGGGCCAATTGTAGTGTAGGGTTCATGCGTCGGCACCCATGCATAGGTTGATTATTACTAGCCGTAGCTTATTACTAATGAGCCGATATTCAATTATCAATTATCGCTAGATGCAAGTTCTCGTAACTCGTATGAATACATAAATCAGGAGTGCGGATCACATACAAGATATGAAGGAACGTGGTTATGGTTTGAGAAGTACAAAAATATGTGATAGATAAACTCTCAACTATCTAGTAATTAGGGAGACATGGATGAAAAAATAGATAGAGAAATTTTTGTCTCTATAATATCAAATATAGATATAGATATAGATATAGATATAGATATAGATATAGATATAAGATATTCTCTTCATATTCATAAAACTTGACGTTTTGAACAAGGTTTGAGTTAAACATTAGGAACATAAATTATCAATAACTTTAAAATATTTAGTTTGAAAAGATGAAACTTATATGTATAGATTCACCTTGAAACCTACTTTTATAAAAGTAATTTTATTTTTTAGTTTTTTTATATATTTTAATAAAGAATGATGAATAAAGTTAGGTTTTTAAAGACCGTGTCATTGTCCAAAACATCAAGTTTTATGAGTATGGTTCTTATGTCAAACTTGTCAACTTTTGCTTAATTTTTTTAAAAGAAAATATCAACAGGTACGGCATCAATAATGCAGTATTGAAATACTTATCTCAGTGTAACAAACATAGTATTTATTGTTGTAGATGTTAAAGCAGGTAAGCTAGTTTGACTGCTCTTGCTTCCTGGTGTAGCTGTAGCCGCTGGGCGTACCTGGCTGGATCGGACTGCAATTAAGCACCAACTCAGCAGATGCAGTCTCATTAATCTCCCTTAGCCCTTCTCACATACTGTAATTATAAGCACCAAGGCCCTGCAGCCATGGCATCAACTCACCACTTGTACTGATCGAAGCAAACGACTCTAGCCATGGCGTCATCGTCGTCTCTCGCTGGACTACTGCTCCTGCTGCTGGCCGCGTGCTCTGACCACGCGATCACCGTCGTCGGGCTCGCCAAGTCGGTGGAGTACGAGTACCATAGCTTTGTAGCATCCCCTCTCTCGCCCCACACCTACACTGCTCCGGCCGCCGGCGACGCGTTGGAAGATGCAGCCGTGTCATCGTCGCCTCTACATGTCCGCCTGCTCCACCGCGACTTGTTCACGGTGAACGCCAGCGCCGCTGACCTGCTAGCGCGCCGCCTGCAGCGGGACGAGCGAAGAGCAGCTTGGATCATCACAAAGGCGGCCACACCCGCGGACCCAGAGAACGGTACGGTGGTCACCGGGGCGCCGACAAGCGGGGAGTACATAGCCAAGATCAAGGTCGGCACGCCGCACAGCAACGACAGCGTCGTCGAGGCGCCTGGCATAGCCAAAGTCACCGTCGGCGGCAACGACAGCGTCGTCGAGGCGCTCCTGGCGCCGACATGGGCAGCGACGTCACGTGGCTGCAGTGCATGCCGTGCTTCCGGTGCTACCACCAGTCGGGTCCCGTGTTCGACATACTGCTCTCAAGTTCGTGCAGTGTCGTCGGCTGCGACGCGCCGGCCTGCCACGCGCTGGGGAGCTCCGGCGGCTGCTTCCAGTACCTCGACATATGCCAGTACGAGGTCGGGTACGGCGACGGCTCCTCGACGGCGGGCGATTTCAGCGTCGACACGCTGACCTTCGCGGGCGGCGTCCGTGTACCGGATGTGATGTTCGGGTGCGGCTCCGACAACCAGGGTCTGTTCCCACCACCGGCGGAGGGGATCCTGGGCCTCGGCAGAGGGAGTTTGTCATTCCCAAGCCAGATCGCCAGCCGCTACGGCCGGAGCTTCTCCTACTGCCTGGCCGGCCCAGGCCCCCGCTCCTCGACCCTAACCTTCGGCTCGGGCGCCACGGTCACCACCTCGCCGGCGTCGTTCACCCCCATGCTGACCAACCCACGCATGTCCACGTTCTACTACGTGCCTCTCGTCGGCATCAGCGTGGGCGGCGTGCCTGTGCCGGGCGTCACCGAATCAGACCTCCGCCTTGACCCGTCCACGGGCCACGGCGGCGTCATCGTGGACTCCGGCACCGCCGTGACCCGACTCGCTGGCCCCGCGTACACCGCGTTCCGCGACGCCTTCCGCGCGGCGGCGGTGAAGGACGTTGGCTGGCCCTTCCCCGGTGGCCCCTTCGGCTTCTTCGACACGTGCTATAGCGTGCGCGGACGTGTGAAGACGCCTGCTGTGTCCATGCACCTCGCCGGCGGCGTCGAGGTGAAGCTCCCGCCCGAGAACTACCTCATCCCCGTGGACTCCAAGGGCACCATGTGCTTCGCGTTCGCTGGCAGCGGCGACCACCGTGGTGTCTCCATTATCGGCAGCATCCAGCTGAAGGGGTTCCGCGTCGTGTACGACGTCGATGGCCAGCGTGTTGGGTTCGCGCCAAATAGCTGCTGATTTCGATAACGACCGCATGCAGCCCCTCATTTGAGAGCAGGCGTCAATGGGGCCCATCCTGTACTTCTATAATGCTAAGTTCAAAAAAGAGGTTCCCTTCAATTAGATTGCTCTATTCTTCAAAAATAATGTCAACTGACATCATTAAAGAATTATACCACTAAGGCTCATATATCTGCCACTAGCTATTTCTTTTGAAATAAAAAAAAGTCGTACCACTTAAACCAAGTATCGTAATTAAAATCTAAATTGCACCATGATGTTCCTCGCAATAAACTCTTCAAAACAAGACCCCACATGAATATATTTTGATAACTTTTTTTTAAAAAAATTGAACTGTTTCTAAGCAAAAACACGTTCATAAAGTCAATTGAGAAGTTAATCAACTCCCTATTAGATTTTGATATTCCAACTCCACATTAATTTTTGTAATCATTCAAGAATGGTTGTCTGCTCCTACCAACTTCAGATCTTTGATTACTAATCATCTTAAATCATCCTCATATTACCCATGGCAGCGCGCGGGGAATTCATCTAGTAATCTATATAATCCCCCTGTCTCATGAGCTTTGTCGCTCGGGGATAACCATGCCCGCAATTATACCCGCAATGCGTGAATATCTTGTGGTCTAGGATTTGGTCTCCTCAGTGCAGCTCACCGCCTAGTTTGGAGATGGGCCCCCTGATGGAACTTACTTCTCCAAATTAGCTTACCGAGCACTTCACATGACCTCACATCCCATCATCAGCTGCTCAAGGGTGTAGAAGACTTGGGCGTCACTAAGGGTCAAGATGTTGCTATGGCTAGTAATCCGAAAGCACCATTGGACCGCAGATGTAAGGCGCTGCCACGCCCGGTGGGAGGCAGATGACAACTGTTACTTGTGTGACTAGGAACCCGAGTCAGTGGACCATATTCTCACCTCATGTTCCTACTTGCAGCAGACTGGTGGAACATAGTTACGGTACTTGGAGCGGACACGTCACAGATCGGTGGAGGGACTATGCTCGAGTGGTGGGATCGATGGCAGCAACGCTAGCACGGGGATAAGAGGCGGGGTGCTGACTCCCTCTTCACGATCGCCGCATAGGAGATTCCGAAGGAAAGAAACGCCAGATGTTTTTGGAAAGTGGCCATACTGGTGCATGGGCTACTCCACACCTATCAAATGCATAGGGGACGGATGGATCGAAGCTGGCTTAGTTGTTTAACATGCGAGTAATCAGCCACGAGTTTTTTGGGTGAGTTTTTTCAGTTTGAGAATGGGGTCGTGCCTTGTGTCCTTACACCTACCCCTGTCTCTGGACCACTTGTTTTTTTAATGTAAAACCCTTTCTTAATATAGTGAAGCCGCAAGCTTTTTATGTTTTTGAGAAAAAAAATATTAGGGAAAATTTGCCACAGGACATCCCAAGTGTTCAAAATTTGCTGGTGGACACTTTATCATGTAACACTCACCACCAAAACAGCTGCCATTTGTAAACCATAAGGCCAATGGCTATGAAATTTTAACAGCAACAAGATATGATAGTTATCTACAAATCATCTAATACTCACTTCCACAGAAAACCTAGTTAAGGACATGATTTTATGTCCACTAGCAAATCAAGGCCGTTAAGGTTGCTGGTGGACATAAAATCATGTCCTTAACGAGGTTTTCTATGGAAGTGAGTTTAGATGATTTGTAGATAACTATCATATCTTGTTGTTATTAAAATTTCATAGCCATTGGCCTTATGGTTTACAAATGGCAACTGTTTTGGGTGGTGAGTGTTACATGATGAAGTGTCCACCAGCAAATGGAGGCCACTTTGGATGTCCTGTGGCAAAATTCCCCATTTTATAGATCGAATTTGGATGATTTGATTAGTTTTTGTCTTTTTAGTTTGGTGATGAAACGATTTGATTAGTTCCCTGTTCGCCTACAGGATTAGTTATCAATGCGCTAGGTCCCCGCTCGAGATCGAGCTTGTGTTTGACCTACTAGTGCTTCCAGTTTCGTAATTTGAATGTGTTTTAGTAGCTTTGTTTCAAGTCAAACTTGTCTAGCTTTAACATATTTACAGCAACAAATATGTTTATTAGTGATACTGGGGAAAATATTTTTGACACTAGATTTATTGATATTGTAACTTTTGTTAATATATACTAGTTTTTTTTAAAAAAACGTAGTCAAAAGTGGACAAGTTTGACTTAGAAGAAATAATATTATATTGCCAGAAGATTGAAATAATATTATATTGCCAAAAGATTGCATGATGGTTAATTAGAAGACAAGAACTGAAAAAAAAAAAAACAAATATGCACTATCATATACTCTATTCTCACAATTAATGTGTTCACTTCCACAGAAACCGTGCTCATAAAAGATGCCTTTGTGCTGTACACCAAGAATATGTAAAAACCATTTAAGAAAAAGAAATATTATAGGAGAGGATACTACAACCGGTTATATAGGTCATAACCCTCATCAGAACCGGTTACTTGACATTTTCTCAATGGTTTCAGGAAAACACACAGGAAAACTAGGAAAACACATAGGAAAAATAAATAACCTTTAGAAAAATTTCTAATTAACCTGTGAATGCACATAACTAATAGGAAAATTTCTAATGCCCTGATGGTTTTGATTTTTTATGGTTATTAAAAATACTGTCGAGTAATTAACATTATCTTGATCTTTTTTTTTAGAAAACACATAGGAGAAAATCAAGAACATGAACAAAAGTTTTCTCCTTTTAGTCCCTGGTGAAATTTGTAACTAGTCTTTCTCCCTCATGCTAACTCCAAATAACATATTTATTTTTCCTCGTTTTTTTCTAAAATCATGATCTACCAATTGATAATATTTGTTTGGATACCAATTATTGTTTCTTGGTGCTTCTGCATGACTTGTTTTCCTTTCATGTATAGACAACATAAAATACTGTTGCATAGAAGTTTCAAAATTTTTAGAACCATTTTTCTATTTTTATAGTTTAAATGAATTTCTACGTGCTTGTCGTGCTTATCGAATGTAATTCTAAATTGAACAATGGGTACCTCAAATAAGATTCCAAGAACATTATAAAATTTATATTTATGCTCATATTTTTCACTCTAGGGCATATCTAGAGATGGATAAAAACATTTCTTTGCTATGGATAATTCATCCTTCTATCTCCAAATTAACATAAAATAATTGTAATAATTCAAAACTTTGTCGAAAAATCCTACAAACTTGCATGACAACATATATTCTTGATGTATATTGTTCAAATAAAATTTTCAAATATTTTTTAAAAAGAGGTGCCCTAATTTGCTCACAAATGCTATGTGAGAGACGTATCCATTTGTTAACATAATAGTAGGTGGAAGATGCAAATTTGTAGGTGGAAGATGCAAATTTTATGTTTCTTTTTTTATCATGTTTGTTAATGCCATAGGTGGGTAATTTGAATTTACATTCATGGACTACTTCATGTTATTTTACAAAATGGCAAATGTACATAATTATTTAGAAACTGGATTCAATGGCTATTGATAACATTGGTGATTAAAGTCTACCAAATTGATAACCAAATGCTTTTGTTTTTTGTAAGATTTCTAGGATTTATTTTTTTGGTGAGTCTAGTGAGAATTTATGTGGAGGCTTCATTGCCTACATATAGTTATAATTTCTAAATTTAATCCTTTTAGCTTGATAAGTATTTAGTTGAATCATAAACTTAAGTTATTTAATAATCTATTGTTGCATCCCTTGAATCTACTTTCAACTTTTGAATTTAGTTGTCTCATTAATTGTCTTATTGAATCTTTATAAATATTTTTATTAACAAAGTATTGTAGGTCTTAGGCTACTCTATTAGTTCTTGCCGCATGTTGAATTTATTATATCACATAATTATATCTGTAGTAGTATTCTTTTTATAAATTGAGTGATAAAAAATAAATTAATAATACTTATGACATGACATTTTAATCAAATTTTCTAAACTTATTTAAGACGACAACTTATGAAATTCATTCAACCATTTGATAACCTACTAAAATAAATAATTATTCTAATGTATACTCCCTCCATACTCATAAAAGTTGACGTTTTGGACAAGGTTTAGATTAAACATTGGCAACATAAACTATCAATAACTTTTAAAATATTTAGCTTGAAAAGGTGAACTTATATGTGTAGATTCATCTTAAAACCCACTTTTATAAAAAGTAATTTTATTTTTTGTTTTCTTATATATTTTAATAAAAAACAATGGAATAAAATTAGGTTTTGGAGACCGTGTCCTTATCCAAAATGTTAAGTTTTATGAGTATGGAGGGGGGTACATGGTTACTTTTCTACGTGATGGAAGATAGTTATACCATAATTTATGAATATTGAATTGTTTTTGTAATATTTTATATTAGTATTTATATGTCCTACCTCTATCCCAAAATGAAGCATTTTGTGTTTATATTGAGTAGAACTTTCTTAAGTTTGACTAAGTCTAGGAAATTCATTAACATTTATTACTTCAAATAAATATGTTATGAAAAAATACAATCAATATTTATGACTTCAGATAATTAGCTTTGTTTATTTTCTAGAAGGGCTCGATGGACAAACATAGAATTAAATATGATGTTTTATATTATCTTTATAATAGAAAATATGGGTAATTTAATTCAAACTTAGGGTTTACTTGCATTATCTCTCATAACGATGGAGATGTTTTTTTGAGGGAAATGGAGGTGTTAATTTATAAAAGATATTGCATGGTTATTTTTATTTTCTTTCATAATGGTGTAATCGGGTAATTTAGATACAAATATATAGGTTATTTTAAGATAATTTTCATAATGGCATATGTGGGTAAATTAAATGAAAATTAAGTGGTTGTTTTAAATTATATTTTATAATAAGAGACGTGAGTAATTATATATACAAATTTACTTGTTTTTAAAATTATGTTTCATGATGGCATAAGTGGGTAATTTAGATGCAAAATTAGGAATAACTTTATGTATTTTTTAATGGTAGATATGGGTAATTTTTTCTAGAACAAAACAGATACTATTATTGGTGATGACAATAACAATAAGAGTCTTCTAAATTAATGACCAAAGGTTTTTTATTATTGTGACAATTTCTAGAATTTATTTTTTTTTTTCTAGCATGTTTGGTGAGAATAAATATGGTGGTACACAATGAAAAAATAAGGATGAATAGCCGACAAATGGATACCTATTTTTTCATAGTTGACAAAAACCATCTCCTCTGTATTTCTTCACACAGTTCATGAACTGCCTCTGATATTTTGGTAATTGATTAAACGTCTAATTCTATCTGATACTTTTAGTTAATAGATTGATGAACGTGATGCGCCGGGTACCGTTGTTAATTAAATAACCTAGTGCCTTTTGCAAAAGAAACATAGCAAAAGTAAGTTGTAGGCCCTATTGTGATAGGAGTAGTATTTTAAAAGTACCGTGAAACTGAAAAGATTTTGTACGTGTGTTAATATATCTAGCTTCTTGTTAATAGGTTGACCGCCCAAAAAAAGCGATGGATACGCGATCCCATTCAAGATTTTTTGCGTGCATGTGTATCCCGTTCAAGATTTCGTACTTGCGGCCGAAAACTTTTTTTTTTCTCTCCAAAAATAAGATTTTTAGACTATTTTAATTTATAATGGTAGAGGTGGGGGTAATTTCTTAAAAAGCAAAACATAGATCCAATGGTTGTGAATGGCTAGTCTTTTGATTTGATGGTTGCATGTTTCTGATTAACGTGAGAATTTCTAGTATTTATCTTTTTTCTTAGCGCGTCTGGCGAGGATTAATGTGGAGCCTCTGTTGAGGCCTCTAATTAGTTCTCCGTTGGGGCCTCTAATTAGTAACAGTAAGATGGAAGAATATTTGTAACATAAGATATAGTTATAGGTGTTTAATCATACATAGTGTCATACAAGAGCATTGATGTTGATAATTATAGAAATGACATTTTCATATCATACACATAGCATCAAGTATGTGAAGTTCATACGGACATGGAATCTGTTCTGAAATTTTGGAGCCCCACAACGCTCACATATGTACACAGAAGCAAGGTCGTGTCCTCTATTATGCTTAAAATCACGGATGCAGTATTAATTATGGAGCTCCACAACGCTCCTATATGTAGGCAGAAGCAGCAGATCATGTTCTGCTTTTAAATATTGACAATCACTGATGTAGTATTATGGTTTTAAACCTGTAATTAGTAGAGAATAGGTTGTTAGTTCAATCAACATAGATTTTGCAACATTAGCGGTGCGGTTCCGAATCCATAATGCATAGAATAGGCTGGTAGCTCGATATCCTGCTTGTTAAAGAGATCAGCCGAGCAGCCCCGCTTATTGAAGAGATCAATTGATCAGTGTTGCTGGTTATATAGTATATGGTTATATTTGTGACAGTAATAGCTGGTTAGTTAACTGGAAAGTGTGTAATATGCAATTTGTGTATGACAAGAGGCATGCCATGGCAGAACACACTTTGGTAGCACAAATGAAGACAGTATGCAATTATCTCTCAAATTGATGAACTAATCCAACTTGAAAATGCAATGATATGCAGTTTGTGTATAATAAGAGGCATGCTGTGACAGGAAACAACACTTTGGTAGCACAAATGGAAAGACCATACTCCCTCCATACTCGTTTTTTCTTGATGTTTAGGACAGGATTGTGGTAACCAAGGAGTGAGTAGGGGTTAGTTTTCCATGTTTGCCCCTAATAAATGCACTTGCGGGTGCTCTGCATATGAGAAAGTTGCACAGCTAGGATGGCTAGTGCCTTGGGGTCATGGACGTGAGGTCCCGGGTTCGATACCCTGTTGGTACCAATTTTTTTTTATCAGCCGGTTTTTGCATGGCAGATTTTTGCATGGCCCTGTTCGGACGTGCGTGGCGCGGGTGGTACGCGCTGAGCGCGTTCGTGACTTCGTTCTGGCGCGTTTTTGTTTTTTTGGCAGATTGCAATGGCGCGGTAGTTTCGTTCGTTTTTTGGCATTTGAGTGCAGCGCGCGCACTCATTTTGCTCGGCGCGCTTAGCAGGTCCGACGCCTCGCATTCTTTGGCCGGTCTATTTAAATGCGCTGCACGCTCGACGCTTGAGGTGCTTCATCCTCCCCTGCCTTCCTTCCTTGCTTGCTTGCTTTAACATGTCTTAGGCCCTGTTTGGATGTACCTCAACTAAAGTTTATCTAGCTAATTGCTAGAGCTAAATTTTAGCCAGCTAAACTCTAGCCAACTAAACTTTAGCTAGAGGTGTTTGGATGCAACAACTAATTTCTTTTGTTAGACCATGCTACCCCTAACTAATGCCCTTTCTTTTAACTGAATCAAGCCAACGGTAGCTCTTTTGGCGCCACCAGCAGGGCCAGGTACAGTTCACTTGCCTGCAGTACCACAGCAAGCAGCGCCACTACCAGATTCACAGTTCACTTGCTAAAAAAAGAGGCAGTACCACAGCAAGCAGCGCCACTTGCTCAAGAAAAAGAAAAAAAACAGGATCACAGCATTAGAACGGCAAGCTGCACAGGTTCACAAAAATATCTAAAGTTCACATTTCACAGTCCATACAAATTACATTACACAGTCACCCTCTCATAGCAAACACGGCATTAGCAATTTGATCACCGAAAGTGTTCATGTTTGCATCTTCATCCCCCAAGTGATTATAGGCACAACTTGAATCAGATGGAGAGGACTGCATCGGAACGAAGTTTTCATCTTGATCACACATGTCAAAGTCTTCATCTTTGAGTTTACTCTCTCGAATCAAATTATGAAGTGCCATGCATGCAAGGATTATTTTGGTTTGTTTTCGGATAGGATAACTTGAAATCTTCAACAAAATCCTCCACTTCATCTTGAGAACACCAAAAGAGCGCTCTATGACATTGCGGAGTGATCAATGTAGATAATTGAAACGCTCTTTTTTACCTTGTGGTCTCGGCCCATTGCGAAACTCCGGCAAATGGTACTTCGTACCCCTATACGGCGCTAGAAATCCCAACTGGTTTGGATAGCCTGAGTCAACAAGATAAAATTTTCCTACAAAGAAAAGATAAGAAAAAATAAGTATTAGTTTCAGTAGTCATTGTTACAAACGAACAGACAAAATCTCTCTTTTACCACTAAATCTGTGTTGCACTAGTTAAGCTTGACACCTCAAGTGCTACACAGATAGGTGCTGAACCAAATTGACACCAACTGTAGTGGACTATTACTGATTTAAATTAGGAAAAAACAGGGTGATCATACTGCAAGAGTACTATACAACTACTACTACTACAGTACTATAGTCATGTCTTCTTAATTTCAGGCTTCCAAATTCTTTACTCATGTGAATAAGCAAACCAAATATACAGTTAGTTGGTTATGTGCAAGTCGAAAGAAAAAAAAAGAGTAGAAACCATTTACCTGGTGGAGGTTCCGGAACTTGCCAGCATATTTGGATCTAGCATCATTGAAAACCCTCATGTCATGCACCGATCCCGGCCAACCCGCAACAGCAAAGGTGAATCTCATATCAAAGTCGCATATGGCCAATACATTTTGAGATGTATAAGTATGGCGACACCTATGTTGAATGCATTTTGATGATGGAACGACAACAGGTATGTGCGTCCCATCTATTGCACCAATGCAATTGTTGAAGTGTGGTGAGAAACGAGAACTTTGGAGTCTACTATGTATGGACGTATGGTCCTAAATTCTGGATCTCTAGGTTTGATAATATCTGCTGAGAGTAAGAACACACTATGCAACACTTCTTCAAACCTTCTGCTAACTGTTTCTTTTGACCTCCCAAAGCGATTCTTAGCTTGTCTAACAGACTGTGGGGCACCAACCATCCATAAAAACATGGCTAAAGACTCGACTGAACTCATTTTATCCACAGCATCCGAAGTCGTCAACCCATAGGATGAAACTAGCTCATCATGCAGTAAATAAAAACAGTCCCTATTCATCCTAAACATATCAAAGCAATCTCTAGGATTTGCAAGGGTTCTCAGCACCCAATCAAGACCAGACTCTCCAGTTTTAACTCTTTTGTTTTTGTTCATGAAAGTTTCTTCACAATACGCACCTAGCATACATGCCATGATCCCAAATTGTTGACTCAACTCCCAATGATTCCAAATTTGACTTGTATCATCACCACAAACAACAATTGAAGAAGTGTCATCATCACTTGAACAAGAGCTTATCTACAACACAAGATATGTTATGATAAACCGGCAAGATAATATGGGAAAACAGCAAAAAATTATGGCAAAAAAAGCAAGAAATTATGGGAAAACAGCAAGAAATTAACTCAGTGCAGATAACTAGATAATATGTCATATATAAATTAACTCAGCTCCTACTCCAACTGCTTTAGGCAGTTTACCACTTACCCCCCCTCTAACCCAAAAGCTGACGGAATAGTAGCTTGACAAAGGAAAAGAAAGAAAACTGAAACAAGATGCATCTAAACACTTAGGGTTACTATCAATTTGAGCTCACTACAGCCCCCTAAACCAAACTAGCGATTGTTCTTCTCCTTATCCTTGCACCACCTTTTCAACCAAGCCAGCCTATCCTCACTGTTCTCTAAGGTTAGGAAAACATCACGATGCTCAGCCTTAATGAATAGCTTGCTAGCCATAAAATGCTCATCAGTTTTTGGCTTTGCACCACTTTCGACAGCCAAGTGCATCACTCTTTGGATAGCTTCTGATCTCAGCTCTTCCTGCCTCGAAGTCTGATGCATTGCCTTTTGTGCCACATTTGCAGTCTGCTGCATAATATCCCTCATATCATTCATAATCTGAACCAAAGAGCCCTTTCCCCTCCTCTTTGGGCTGTTAGCACTAGTGTTTGTGCTACTACTAGGCCTTTTTGAAGCTACCCGTACTCATAGGACTGTCAGTGCCATACTGAAGGTCTTGTTCCTCAGCACCATAATCCATATCAGCCGTCGTGTCGCCGGGAATGCAAGAAGAGGAGCCATCGACCACAGCTCCTTCAAACATCAGCTCAAGATCTTCTAGGCACTCAGGAGGGCCATATTTGAGCTTCCTTCGCTCAGGTTGTTTCTGAAACAAGAAACAAAAAACATTAGCACATATATTTTAGTGATCGTTGTCCAAAAATAACAAAACATTCAGTCTTGTGATAATACCTTTGCATGAGTATCCCAAAACTCTTCGGTTGCGATAATGCCTCCTTGAGCGGTCCTGCCGAGAGCAGTTTCATTGTTCTTACATGAAATCCAAAAGGTGTACAAACTCTTTAGCTGATCCCATCTGTTCTTCAATTGAGTTTTCGAGTGGCGCAAATTTGTCCTTGCAAAGAAAGCTTGAGCTATATTGTTGTAGGCTCTAGGAGTCATAGTTCCATTGTTCCTATTTCCAGCTCTTATTTGTTCAACACAAAGCTCACAGAACACTACATTGTTGTTGTAACTGGTCCAATTTGCCTTGTCAAAGGTACCCTTCTATTGCAGGCCACAAAAGAAAAATTACATGACTAATGACATTTTAGCTAGCAAAAAAGTATCAACTGGATTATCAGATAGAGTGTTCTATGAAATTCAGTTAATATTCCAATTAGCAAATAAACTAACTGTGAAGACATGTTGACTAAAAGAAAGCAAATAAACTCTATCTAAGGGCTGCCTTGGTCCTTAGAGTTTTAATTTTGTTAGTTAAAACTGTAATTACACAATTATGCCACTACTAAACTACAAAAACTCAGCACTTTTTTTTATAGCCAACATTTAAAAAAGAAAGGAAAATAGGGGAGATATGAAATGAATCACTACTAAACTTATCATGTTTTCTATAAAAAGCAATGCAGAGCCAATGTTGTGCATTATGTTAGCCTGTGCTATGCATTTTGTTAATATGCTATTGCAAGCAAAGCCAATGCAGTAATCAGCGAGTGCAAATATCTATATGTCTATCCCTCTGGTCAATCCCTAAGTATTGATAGGCATAGATCGATAAAAAAGAACAACTACTTTGATAATATTGTGGAAATTCAGAGTAAGTCAAATCGCAATGTAGCATAGATCGATAAAGAGAACAACTACTAGGATAATATTGTTGAAATTCAGAGTAAGGCAAATCTCAATCTAGCAATGAAGCAAAAACACATTCTAATAATCCCCGCGCAACCACTAACTCATTGTGTTCATGGGAAACTTATCTAGCATAGGAACATAAGCTTTTATAGTAGCAGTAGAAACAAAATGCAAGAACTCAAGTAGTAATCCATTCTGTGTACCTGAGTTTGTGGGCCAAAGACCTCTTCGAAATCGTCATCTTGTTCATGGAAGAGCCAATACCAATAGAGTTTGTTCCAGATGGCCGAGGAGCCCGGTAGGGTTGTGCCGCAGGAGGGACGAGGTGGCACACCTCCGGGGGCCGATGCAGACGAACGAGGAATGCCATGGCCACCTCCTGGGGCAGATGCGCATTTAGCGAGCGGGGAGGAGCAGCGCTACGGCCCGACCACGGCCACCGCTACTCCCAATGGCGGCGCCAAGGGGAGGAACGGTGGCACCGCTACTCCCAGTGCCGGCGCCAAGGGGAGGAACGGCGGCATGGGCACGAACGGCGGCATGGGGAGGAACGGCAGCACGGGGAGGATCGGCGGCACGGGGAGGATCGGCGGCACGGGGAGGAACGGCGCCCTTCCCCGAGCCAGCGCCACGACCCTTCCTCGCTCGAGCAACAGGGACGGAACCACCAAGCGCGCCGCTGGATGGTCGACGCACAGCGCTGGCGCCACTCCCGAGCCGGCACCTCCAAGGGCCAACTCCGGCGAGATCCCCGAAGCCCCCATGATCTCCATAAATGACGTATCATCGATGGGAATCGCTGAGTTCAGATCCAGGCCGACTCCCCATCCGACAGAAGAAGAGGGTCCCAGTGGGCTGTAGGCAGGCGGCATCGGTGCGGAGAGGGAGGAGGATCCCACTGGGCTATAGGCCGGCGGCATCGGTGCGGAGAGGGAGGCGGAGAGAGGGAACAACGGATCCCACTCCCCTTCCTCGTCGGCGAACTCATCCGGCGGCGGGGCAGACATCTTGAGGAGCTGCGGCGCTCACGCCTAGAGTGACGGCGGGGATTGGTGGCAGCGGCGGCGGCTAGGGTTCATCCCGCGAGGCGCGAGCGGTGAAGCGAGATGCGACACGCAAGGGGAAAGAGAGCGAGATACGGGTCAAGTGCCTGGGAGCGGAGGGGCAAATTTGTCTTTTGCCAGTTTTAGCTGGGATTAGCAGGGTTGGCTCAGCTAAAGGGATTAGCTTGTTTTTTTTTAGCTGAAATGAGTTTTAGCTGCTAGTGGAATGAGGTGTTTGGATGCACTACAGCTAAAATTAGCCAGCTAAATTTTAGTTACTACATCCAAACAGGCCCGTTAATGGCTCTAGACGAGTTTGGTGCGGTTGATTTAGATGATCTACAAAACCTGCTAGGTAAGATTATATCCTTCCCGACATTTTTAAATGCTTGGGCCGTTTGATTTAGATTATCTCGTTCGTCATCTGCGGCGCAATGGCTGATTGTTTCATTGTCTTTGTTCTGAACATTCGTTTAGGGGACGATGATGTGACGACAACCTTCCCATGGATCTGAATGAGCTTGAAAATGACGACGATGACGTTGGCTTTGATCTGAACGAGCCTGAAGATGACGAGCATGTCATCGGTACTACCTGTGCTTGCTTGCATTGCTTACCTAGCTTTTATCCTTCTAGTATTACGACATGCTAGTTTTATTCCTATATTTTGATCATGCCGTGATACTATTAGAATGCTAATTTTATTCCTATATTTTGATCATGCCGTGACTACTATTGAAATGGTTCTTTTATTCCTACATTTTGATCATGCCGTGACTACTATTGAAATGGTTCTTTATTTCTTTTTGGTAGAACAAGACCCTGTCGATCCCGATCAAGAAAACTATGAATGTGCTGCTTTTTTATATGGAAAAGTCTAAATTCCCCCCTGAACTATCAGCACCTGTCTAACCTAGGCCCTAAACTACAAAACCAGGTATTCTACACCCTGAACTTTCGAAACCAGTGCAAATAACCCCTAGGGCGGTTTTGGAGGGTGGTTTTGCTACTGATAACACGGTTTTGTCTTTGTCTTTTTTTTATTTATTTTGGCTGAATTTTTGAAAAATCATAGTAAATCAAAAAAAAAATTATAAAATAGAAAATCTAATTTTGTTGGACTCCACATCAATAGATCTACACAGTGAACATATAATATAGTATATTTTAGTACAAAGTTTTTGCTATAATTTTAGACTTATGTTTTTTTGTAATTAAATGAAATAATTCATAGTTGTAATTTCTATGGTTGAATTATGGTGAAATTTTTATGGTAAACTTATTATAATATGCTTGAACTGTAGTAAAAATCTTAAATTTATTGGATCATTTATAGATTTATTTATATTTAACAAGCATAAACCTAAGTATGAATCTAAATAAATCTATAACTAAGTTATAAATGATTCAATAAGTATGAAATTTTTACTATAGTTCAAGCATATCATAATAAGCTCACCATAAAAATTTCACCATAATTCGACCATAGAAATTACGACTATGAATTATTCCATTTAATTACAAAAAACATAGGTTTAAAATTACAGCAAAAACTTTGTATTAAAATATATTGTATTATATGTTCACTGTGTAGATCTACTGATATGGAGTCCAACAAAATTAGATTTTTTATTTTATGATTTTTTTCTGTGATTTACTATGATTTTTCAAAGATTCAGCCGAAATAATTAAAAAAAGAAAAGACAAAACCATGTTAATGTAGCAAAACCACCCTCTAAAACCGCCTCTGGGGGTTATTTGCACCAGTTTCGAAAGTTCAGAGTGTAGAATACCTAGTTTTGTAGTTCAGGACCTAGGTTAGACAGGTGCTGATAGTTCAAGGGGGAATTTAAACTTTTTCCTTTTTTATATACTACCTAGATCATTCCGTTGCTACATACAGCTATGATTGTGCTTGTTCTTTTACGTACAGCTACATGTCGTGACTTCTTCTTTGTACTGTGAATATGCTTGTTCTTTTACGTAATGCTTGTTTTAGTCCTTTTGCTAGAACAAGATTGTGCTTGTTTTATGATTGTGCTTCTTTTTAGATCATGCCGTGAGTACTATTGTAATGCTTGTTTTATTCCTTTTGCTAGAACAAGATGATGAGGCTACCGTTCAAGTAAACCAGCCAAAGCATGATTATCCTGAAGAAGTTAGAAAACAAGTGTACCAAGCATTGTTGGCTAGAAGCAAGAATGGTAAACTAGGCAAGAAAGATACAACAATTGTTGCAAATCAATTTGGAGTAAAGATTCGATCAGTTCAGCGCATATGGCAGCGAGGTAAAAACCAACTTGCTCAAAACATTCCAGTCGTGGTTTCTAGTTTAAAGAAAGGTAGATGTGGCCGCACAGCAACACCTTTTGATTTGGAAAGATTGCGTGACATTCCTTTGAAGCAAAGAATGATCATAGAAGATGTATCTAGTAGACTTGGTATTAGCAAAGCTAGGATTCAAAGGTATTTGAAAAAGGGTTTCCTTAGGCGCCACTCTAGTAGCATAAAACCTTACCTAACTGATGCAAACAAGAAGACTAGGTTGAAGTGGTGCATTGACATGATTGAGTGTGATGTGGGGACGGCATTACAGCCGCCGGCCTCGAGCACGAGACGTCAAGCATGGCCAGCAGCAGCAGGCAGGGACGGCTGCAGTTTAAATATCGCGCGGAGCTCAAGAAGGAGGTGAAGGGATTAGCAGCCAACTAGTCAAGGCTGGGCCTTCGTATCGAGGAGATTAACTCCTCCATTATGAGTAGCAGCCGGCCAATAAAGGCCTGGCATTAGAATCAAGGAGCCTGGCTCCTACATATGTAATCGGCAGACCCTCTAATGAAAGCAAGAATGAAGTTGTTATCCCTAACCTCTCATCCCTGCTATCTCTAATCTCATCCCCCCTGCTGCAAGCGCCAGGAAGCCCTGGCGCCACCATCTCCTACCTCCAGCTACAACCTGCGCAGCCAAGGTCCTCCAGAGCTAGGTGTGGAGGTCCTTGACAACTTGGTATCAGGATTCCGGCGATCCTCCAGCAACCATTCTGCTTCCTCCGCTGCCACAGCCACCTCGTCCACCCATTCACCCACCCACTCCACTGCATCCACCACGCCAGCCATGGCAGACCCAACCACCACTGACTTGGCCAAGATGATCGCTGAGCTCTCCAAGAACATGGTGGCCATGCAGCAGCAGATCTGCAGCAATCTCAGCCGCCACCGTCTTCTGGATCGAGCTTACGAGGCTCAGGCTACGGCGACCACCATGGCGACCGCCCTCCCCGGTTCCAGAAGATGGATTTCCCAAAGTTCGATGGGAAATCCGATCCGCTTGCCTTCCTCAACCGCTGCGAATCTTACTTCGTCCAGCAACGCATTGCGGTGGAGGAGCAAGTCTGGATGGCCTCCTACAATCTTGAAGGCGGCGCTCAACTCTGGTACATCCAGGTGCAGCAACCGAGGGTACGCCGTCTTGGCGTCGCTTCTCGGAACTCCTCAACCTCCGCTATGGGCCGCCACCCGGTCCAACCCCTTGGGCGAGCTGATGGCTTGCGAGGCGCACGGGAATGGTGGAGGAATACCAGGATCGCTTCGAGGCGCTGCTGCCATGGGTCGGGCCGCTCGAGGAAAGCCAGCGCGTCCAGGCCTTCACGGCAGGCCTGGGCCCGCCCCTCAGCCACGACGTGGAGCTGCAAAACCCTCAAACTCTGCTCGTGGCCATGAGCCTGGCCCGCAAACTAGAACTGCGGGAGCAAAGTGCCGCCAGCGTCGCACCAGCGGCGCCGCCTCGCCTCGCTGGGCGCGACCTGTTGCGAGGGGCCGCCCCAACCTCTCGCGCTCCCTGCGCCCCCAGCCCGCACCGCCCCTGCTCCATCGTTCGAGGGGGCCGCCAAGTCCGCCCGTCTGTCACCCGGTGAGATGGACGATCGCCGTCGCCCGGGGCCTCTCGCTTCAAGCGCAACGAAAAATACACCCGTGGTCATAATCGTACCTGTCAACGTTTGTTCTTCCTTGACATCGCAGAGACAGACGAACCAGAGGACGAAGTCGATGCCGCTCTGGCCGCAGTGAATCTCGACAAGCCGCTGATCTCGCTTAACGTGATAGCGGGTGTCCGCACCGGCAAGACGATGCAGCTGCGCATCAACCTGGGCGGGGCGCCCTTGCTGGCGCTGCTGGACTCGGGCTCCACACATAATTTCATCGTGGTCGAGGCCGCGGCCCGGACCAGCCTCCGGCTCATGCTCCGCGGTGGCATGAAGGTCACCGTGGCCAACGGCGAGAGGGTGTCGTGCCCGAGGGGGTGTACCGCGTGGCCACCTTCTCCATCGAGGGCTCCTCGTTCTCCACCGACTTCTATGCCCTCCCGCTCGCTGGCTACGACTTGGTGCTGGGCACCCAATGGCTGCCCACCCTGGGCCCCATCCTCTGGGATTTTGGCGCTGTCCTTCTGGCACCGCGATTGGCAGGTGTGCTGGAAGGGCGTGGCTGGCCCAGCCAGCCCAAGTCTGAAGGCGTGCACTGCCACCGATGTCTTAGGGGCCCTGCTAGATCAGTTCTCCACCATCTTCTCCGAGCCCAGCGGCATGCCCCCACCGCGCTCCAGGGACCACTCCATCAACCTCGTCCTCGGCTCCTCCCCAGTGGTGGTCCAAACTTACCGCTACCCCACCTCCCACAAGGACGAGCTGGAGCGCCAATGCTCCGCTATGCTGGCCCAAGGGCTGATCCGGTGCAGCAACTCCGCTTTCTCCTCGCCGGTGCTGCTGGTGAAGAAGGCCGACGGATCGTGGAGGTTTTGCGTGGACTACCGCGCCCTCAACGCCATTACTGTCAAGGACGCATACTCGATCCCCATCGTCGATGAGCTCTTGGATGAGCTGCATGGGGCCCGGTTCTTCACCAAGCTGGACCTCCGTTCCGGGTACCACCAAGTCCGGATGAACACCTCCGACATTGAGAAGACGGCGTTCAGAACACATGACGGGCTGTACGAGTTCATGGTCATGTCGTTCGGCCTCTGCAACGCGCCGGCAACGTTCCAAGCACTCATGAACGACGTGCTTTGACCGTTCCTCCGCCGCTTCGTCCTCGTCTTCTTCGATGACATACTCATCTACAGCAGCTCCTTCGCCGAACATCTCCAGCACGTGCGCACTGTCCTCACCGTCCTCCACCAACACCGACTCTTCGTCAAGCGGTCCAAATAGGACTTTGGGGCCTCCCACATCTCCTACCTTGGGCATGTCATCTCAGCCCAAGGTGTCGCCATGGACCCTGGGAAGGTGCAGGCTGTAGCAGACTGGCCCCAGCCACGTTCAGCAAGGACAGTGCGCGGATTCCTCGGCCTTGCGGGCTATTACCGCAAGTTTGTGAAGGAGTTCGGCACCATCGCCGCCCCGCTGACCGCTCTACTAAAAAAGGAGGGGTTCACATGGTCAGCTAAGGCGGATGCAGCATTCACTGCCCTCAAAACGGCCATCACCACGGGCCCTGTGCTGACCCTGCCTGACTTCAGCCGACCCTTCATCATGGAGTGCGACGCCTCGACACATGGTTTTGGTGCCGTGCTTCTCCAAGATCAGCACCCAGTGGTTTTCTTCAGCCGCCCCGCCGCGCCTCGCCATCGCTCATTGGCGGCCTACGAGCGAGAACTGATTGGTCTTGTCTTGGCCATCCGCCATTGGAGGCCGTACTTATGGGGCCGTATCTTCCTGGTAAGGACTGATCATTTCAACCTAAAGTTCCTGCTTGACCAGCGGCTCTCCACCATCCCTCAGCACCATTGGGTGGGAAAGCTACTGGGATTCGACTTCACAGTGGAGTACAGGGCTGGCAGCGCCAACACAGTGGCCGACGCCCCCTCCCGCCATGATACAGAAGAGACAGCAGTCCTGGCCATCTCAGGCCCCCACTTTGACTTCATCAGCCGCCTTCGCCAAGCAAATCAGCAAGACCCTGCGCTAGTCACCCTTCGGGAGGAGATCAGTTCCGGCCAATGAGCGGCTCCCTGGGCCATCACCGATGGCCTGGTGACATTCAGAGGCCACCTCTACATTCCGCCGGGTGCCCCGCTCCTTTATGAGTTCCTTGCTACTGTCCATGAGGACGAACACGAGGGCGTCCAGCGCACACTGCATCGGCTCCAACGCGATGTCCATACGCCCAACCTCCGGGCGACCGTCCAAGACTTTGTTCGCGCCTGCACCACATGCCAAAGGTACAAGACCGAGCATCTGCACCCAGCCGGGTTACTCCTGCCCCTGCCAATCCCATCCGCAGTCTGGTCAGACATAGGGATGGATTTCATCGAAGCTTTACCCAAGGTGGGCGGCAAAACAGTTATCCTCACTGTCGTCGATCGTCTCAGCAAATATTGCCATTTCATTCCGTTGGCTCATCCCTATTCAGAGGAATCAATGGCTTAGGCGTTCTTTGCTGAGATTGTGCGCCTCCATGGTGTGCCACAGTCCATTGTCTCCGACCATGACCCGGTTTTCACCTCACTGTTTTGGAAGGAGCTGATGCGTCTTGTAGGAATTAAGCTCCACATGACAACAGCCTTTCATCCGCAGTCTGACGGACAAACAGAGGCTGCCAACAAGGTCATTGTCATGTACCTTCGCTGCATGACTGTAACACCCCGGGTTTCTCAAGCACCAAAAATCTGAACTTTTTAAAAATTTTCTTGCAATGCGTGAAGCATGTAGTTGCTAGGTCAACCGAAGGTCATATCAAGGAGAATTTCTACGCAAAGTGGTGCACCCATATAGATTGCTTGTAGGAGATTGCCGGTGATCTTAAGTTGGTTTCGGGATTCGTGTTTACTCAGAGATTGTAGAGCATGAATCCATAGCAAAATCCTCCTTGATCCACTCTCTAACTTTTTTTTTCCTTTTTCTCCTTCCCATTTGAAATTCTACTCGAAATCATTGATCACCAAAAGGAAAATCCTTTCCTTTTACCCATATTTTCCCCTATATTATACTCGAAATCCTCAATATCTCTCGAGGCCTCTTTTTGAATTTCTCCCAAAGTTTCCCTAAGAGAAAATACAGATACAGGAATAAGAAAATAGGAAAGCCTTCTCCTTGTCTTGGGCATCCACCCCACCAGCCGGCCCAGCTCCCTCTTCCCCTCTTCTGGTCGTGGGCCGCGGCCGCACAACTGCCCAGCGTGGCCCACTAGGGCCCAGCTGGCCCGCTGCGCGTGCCCCGCCCTCCGAACCCTAGGGCGCTGGCTCCCAGGCCGCCCGCCGCCACGGCGATGCGCCCTCGCGCTTCGCTCTCTCTCGGCACCGAGCAGCTGCAGTCCGCGTGATGCCCTACACGCGTCCCTGCGCGTGCGGACGCCGAGGCACATCGCCGTCCGTGCCCTTAACCCCTAGCCGCCGCTCCCTATAAAGCCGCTACAGCCCCCTCGCTCTTCTTCTTCGCCACCGCGCGGCGCGCGCCCCAGGCAGATGCGCTGCCGGCTCTGCGAGCAGCGCCGCCCGGCATGCCGTCCGGCCTCGCTGAGCTCCCATGGGCGCGCTCGGTGTGCCGTGATGCCCGGCACCGGTCGCGCGAGCTCCGCCGGTGCGCCGCCGCGACAGCCGTCGTGGAGCCTCCCAGCGGGGCAGCGCCGCCTCAGCAGCGGCCGCGCCCCAGCTGGCGTGGGCGCTGCGCCCGCCCGCTACAGCAGCGTCGTCGGCGGGACCACGCCAGACCGCAGCGGCGATGTCTCGCCGCGTCACCACCATGGTCGCCCCATTGTCACGGTATCGCGCTCCGACCGCGATGTCGCTTGCCTCGCCACGCCCTTAGCAGCCCCGCTCGCCGGAGCTTCTCCTCCATGCCAGAAGGCAGCAGCAAGCACACGGGCCACTCTGCGGTGCCGGCCACCCGCCGCCGCCTCCACCGGAGCTCCGCCACCTCCCTGGTCACGTCCCGCTTCCGCCCGGCGGGGCATGGCCTCCACCGGCCAAGCTCCAGCCGGCCCCGGCCTCAAGCAGCTGGCTACAGCCGGCCAAGGCTAGCCAGTGATGGCCACTACCGGTTCAGGTAGGCCAGGGTGAGCTGCCGCAGCTCCACAACGCCCCACCACCTCACTGGAGTTCTCCGCGCCGCCGGTGAGACTCCCAGCATCAAAGCCCCCTCTTTTCTCCTCCTTGCCGACATCCTATACTGAGATGGACCTTCATGCCACTTCTACACGTTGCAGGGAGGTCGCAGCCAGCTGCCGTTCCCCCCTCCCGGCCGCATCCCACCTTAGCCGGCCAACCGTAGTCACTCCCAGCCACCTGCAGCCTGCCCCGGCTGGCCGCAGCTGGCCGCTGGCCACCAGCAGCTGGCCACGGCTGGCCAGAGCTAGCTGCAGGCTGGCCTCGGCTGGCCCCGATTGGCCAGAGGTGGACAAACGTGGCGATAGCGGGCCCACGACTGGCCGCTGCCCTCCCAGACGCTTCCGGCATCGCTCCGTGAAGCCTTGTCGACCTCGCCTCCCTCCTCCCGAGCAAGGTTGAACTTTGAAACCTCGCCCGACGCCATCCCCGGCGTCGGCAAAGCCCCCCCACTCTTTCATTTCATATTCACACTTGTTGCACTCTATCATATCGATACATGACTGCTTGTGTCGTGCCTTCGTGCCGGTCTATACCTCTTATGCTATGGATTAGTGTACTCCGCCTGTGGTAGTCTTATCGAATTAGTTCTTGCATTGTGTGGTTGCCTCTTGTGTGTTATGTTGGGGACCGAGCCTTCGAGCCGGTTGAGGGCGACGTGTTCGGACTGCGATAGCAAGTTTGCTCGCCATGGTCGCAACGCTGAACATGATTTCTCCCTTTTCGTATTTTAGTTAGCACCGTAGAACCACGATCGTAGCTATCCTATTCAACCCTAGGACGGGGTCGTCGGGGACTCCACACGATGCGGATATTAGCCGTACACGACTAGCCCCCGAGTGACCTAGTCTAGTGGGATATGAATTAGGAAAACGACCATCGTGGAATGACGGGAGCTAACTCGTGTAGGTGGAGCTTATGGCCGCGAGTTACCTCGCCATGACCATCGGGCTCTACCTCTTTCTCTTCCTTTTCCTTCTTTTACCCTTTCCCTTATCACCTTGTATGCTTGCACCACCAAGACCGAAGCATTCCCCGGTTCTCGTGATGACAACCGCATCACTATGAACCTAAGGGATAGCTTTAGTTGCACGGAGGTCGTGGTGCCCTATGAGTTGGTGGGGATCAAGGAACCGTGCGGGACGTTCGTCTCTTTTTCTTCCGACCACCGTCCTTAGCCATGACGGGTAGGTCGAGAGAGTGCGGAACCATTCTTCCCCTTTTGTTCTCCTTCGATTCTCGCTAATCCAGTAAGGCGTGGATCGAGTCTCTCATCCCAACTTCGATTCATGTCTTTCTCTATGACATATGGATCGAAGTGCTGCGGAGCCAAGGGCCCCCTTTTCTCGCTTATTTGTGTTGTTAATGTCCTTTATTTGCCACTTGTTCCATTCCTTTGATCCACGTCGATCGCAATGGCGAGTGGATCAAAGGAGGTGGACCTCATTTTCCCTCTTTGGTTCTTTTGTGCTTGAGCCCTAGTATGTTTGTACCTATTGAGATCGTAGCATTCCTTGGGCTCTCACGGTGACAACCGCACCGCTGAGACCTCAGAGAATGCCTTAGTGCATATAGTGCACCATGGTCGTGGTACCCTACAAGTGGTTTAGGCACTTGTGATCTCTCGTGCATCGCTCCTCTCCGATGCCTCGCCTTTGCCGTGGCATGTGCATTGGAAGGGTAGACCACTGCCCCCTCTCTTTTCCACCCTTTATTTTTCCCCACTAGCCTGTTCTGTTCGATCCCGTCTTAGCCATGACGATTGGATCAAAGACCAAACTATCTCTTGTAGTTAGCAAAGCTATGGTCTATGTCTCGTTCTCGGACCATGTGAGTCGACCCGATCGACCGTTGGAAAACCATCATCACTGAGGATGTGACCGAGGCCGCGGCATGGACATGCGTAGCTAACTCTCCTCTCTTCCCCTGTTGTGCTACTCTCTTCTCGGCTCCCAACGTTGTTGTGTCGTGCGGGTCGAGAGGACCTGTATTCGCTCCTCTGTTGCTCGTGTTCCAATATCTTTTGCTACTGTCGCTACCATGACGAGTAAAGCCAAAGAGCCTCGGAACCAAGTAACAATTCCCCTATTTTGTGTTAATCATTCTTACTCAAATTAGAAATATGAGGCCGCGCCGCCAGGACGGCCTCCCAAGATGTCCACGTGTGTTCTATTTAATTGATGCATTAGATGAAAATTCCACGGCCGAGATGAAGAGCCTCACAACCGGCCCTCTCCGATGCATGCAGGTGGACATGCATGCAGCTATCCCTTCCATGCATGCAAGTGGACGTGCATATACAGTTTGGCGCATTGAATGAAGTGCGTCCTAATCTGAGCGCATTGAATGAAGTAGATATGTAGAGAGAGATAGCAAGTATTACATGCGCACGACACAGTTGTATGGACCGGCCATTCCCAAATTAGGACCAACAGTGCCTGCGAGATTTTCAGAAAGATGGCATGCCTGCCTGTACTCTGCTACGGTGCTACCACTATTGTCCTTCAGTCTGCATAGTGCACGCAAGCGGTAGTAATATACAGGCGACAAGCAAACAGACAGGCATGAACACAGCACACCTAACTGAACTGATGAAAGCTACGTGCGTGCCTAGCAGAAGCTGCGTCGTCGTTGTCGTCCCTCCAATCTTGGTTGCCAGCTAACCATGCGTTCTTCATAGTAATAAGGAGTAATATCTACACAAAAAAATGAATAAGACGAGCCGGTCAAACAAGATTTCTGAAATCCTAAAACAACGCTTTTTGGAACGGAGGGAGTAATCCTCTATGTACAGATGCAGTACTTCGTATCGGATACGTACAACTGCGTACATGAATTGTTTTGCACAGCCAGGTAAATTATATCACACCTGCCATCCTTGCCATCATTGTATGCATTTAGGCGGTGTCCTCGTTAGGTAAAAGCGGTCAAATGTTATATCGGCTACCGACAACCATATACTCCCTCCGTCCCACAAATAAACGCAATTCTTTGCCTTCTACGATTCATCGTTGACCATTCGTCTTATTCAATTTTTTGTGCAATTAATAAAATAAATAAATCGTTATGAAAATATCTCTAACGATAAAATAAGTCATAACAAAATAAATAATATTTATTATAATTTTTACATAAGATAAACGGTCAAATAGAAATTGTAGAAGTCAAATAATTGCGTTTATTTGTGGGACGGAGGGAGTACATGAATTCCCTCACATAGCCGAGTAAATTATCTCACATCTACCATTCTTGCTCTCCTTGCATGCATTCAACCACTGTCCTGGATAGGTGAGGCAGTCAGATGTACGTTGAATGAGGTGCATGCAAAATTGAATGACCCTTCATGCATGCAAAACTGTAGGACTGCATGCATGCACGGCTGAGGCCAGAAGTAGGCTATCTGCATGGACTTCATGCATGCACGGGTGAGGCCAGAGACTCCATAAACAAATTTCAGTGTTGGGTCCCATTGTCTCTTTGCACCAGTGGTGGTGGCTTCGCCTATATAAGCATGCTATGTGCTACCCGTTCTTTCACAGACTCTCATTGCTTGCAAGTGCCCTCCTTGTGTCATTCACTCCTAGGCTTTGATAGGCTACGTGCAGGCACCAGCAGAGGTGTTGTGACCCTTCCGAGACAGCCACCGCCAAAGGTGTTGTGGCCCTTCGAAGGCACACCCGATGGTTCGATGAATGCTAGGTCGGGTTACGTGATCCTATCCTAGCGAAAGGTTTCTGAAGTGAAATGCTAACTAGGGACCTATTGAATGGGTAGACACAGGGTTACAATTTGCGTTGATGTTTTTGCCGTGTGCATTTTACCTATCGTAGTGAAAGATTCTCTAACGTGAATTGCTAATTATTGCCGGATGAGTAGCTAACTATTGACATCTATCCTACTTGAAAGATTCTACGAAATGAATTGCTAACTATTATCAGATGGATTGCTAACTATTGACATATCCAGTGGCTTGATTGACGGTTAGATTTGATCTGGTATTGTTGTTGTGCACATGTGAAGGAGACAGACATTTTTTTTTTCACTTACACCATGCTGTGATTATGGACGGGCATGTGGTTGTCGTTGTGCACATGTGAACGAGACAGACATTTTTTTCGCTTACACCGTTACGTGATTGTGGACGGGCATGTGGTTCCCTATCTGTGTGCGTTATTTGTCTACGTGTATTTGCATTTGACCTATCCTTGAAAGATTCCCTAACATGAATTGCTAACTATTGACGGATGAGTAGCTAAGTATTGACATCTATCCCGATGAAAGATTTTTTTTAAATTAATTGCTAACTATTGTCGATGTATTGCTAACTATTGTCCGATGGGTTGTTAACTGTTGATGTATCGGGTGATTTGATTGACAGTTAGATTTGATTTGGTATTGTTGCTGTGCACATGTGATCGAGACAGACATTTTTTTCACTTACACCGTGTTCTGATTTTGGAGCGGCATGTCGTTTCCTGTGTGTGTGCGTCATTTGTTTGGAAGCGGCCCCAATCGCGTTATTTGTTTCACCACTTGTTCCAAAGTGCATTTTCTCTGTTTCCTTTTCTTTCTTTGTGTTTTGTTCACACCGGTCCTCTAGTCTCCTAACCGTCATTCCGTCGTTTGGTCGTTTTTCTGTATGAAGTTTTTGTGGACCTCGCCTGTGTGTACGCGTTGATGGCATATGGAAGGTGTTTCCTCTAGCCGGTCAACGAAGAGGCGGCGTGGGAAGCCTGTAGCTTCACTTCCAGGTGTGTTCGTGTGTTCTTACCCTTTTAGTCATTTCATATATCTGGCAAATGGCCATATCGGTGTATTTTTACCCTAGCATAAGGCCCCCGTGAAGCCACCCTTTTATTAGAACAGTGAACTCTGATCTATGGTTGTCCTAATTTTAGATATACGTTTCTTGTTGTTGGTGGTTTGGCTACCTACTCTTGTCCTTGATCTCTAGGCATAGGTGCGGGGACCGTACGTGAGAGGCAGCAACGTCGGATATCTAAAAGACAACTAAAGAAGGAAGGTTAGTTGTGCGCCTTGTCGTTCGTACAAGTGTGTAGGTGGTGTCATGCTTTCCCCTGTATGTTAACTTGCATGCTTTGATTGCGTTCACAGGAAATTGTGGCGGTTCTAAGGACAAAGCAGGTGTCAATATATGGCCTACGAATCTATGTTTACCATAGAGACACATGTACTCCATGTGCAGAGAATAATTTCCTAGTCTGCTGATGCCTTTTGCCTCCTCTAGATTGCTTCTCCACCGAGACTTCATATTACGGTCCTCCAGCACACGAGTGCTGCCACTGTGGTGCGCAGTTTTGGTACCAAGAGCGTGTGAAAAGGTCATATTCAGGTGACGCAGGTGCAGTTCATTTCCATCTTTGCTGCAAGGGAGGGAAGGTAAGTTTGCCTTTTCAAAGACACCCTCCTCCGTTCCTAGATGGGCTGTTGAATCCAAATGGTGGTGCTTTTTCCAAATACTTTCTTAAATCTATTCGTTCCTACAATTCTATGTTTGCATTTACATCGCTTGGTGCTAGGATCGACACAAGTGTAAACAAGGGCCCGGGTCCTTATGTATTTAAAATTAATGGACAGGTGCACCATAGGATTGGATCTTTGCTGCCCGATGAGGGTGCGGCCCCAGTTTATGCCCAGCTTTATATTTTCGATACTGAAAATGAAGTCCAAAATCGAACATCCATTTTCGATAGGCACAGGGAATCTGACGACGCTAGCCAGGTTGACAAGCAGATAGTTGAAGGGTTGGTAAGAATGTTTGATGAATCAAATGAGTTGGTGAAATCATTTAGGGCAGCTAGGGACTTGTTGTTGCAAAGCCATTGTCGGTCTTTGCGCCTTAGACTTTTACACGATAGGTCCAACAACAAGTCCCAGTATAGTGCACCCGCAGGGTCCGAGGTGGCTGCATTGATAGTCGGGGACTTCTCTGAGGAGAAGAAGAGTCCAGATATAATCATTCAGGATAGGGGTGGTGGCCTTAAACGAATTAGCAACCTCCATGCAAACTATATGGCCTTACAGTATCCGATTTTGTTCCCCTACGGGGACGAGGGTTTCAAGATAGGCATTAAGTACAATAGGTCGGGAACTTTGAAGGTCCGAGCTAGAGGCGAGGTCACAATGCTTGAGTACTATGCTTACAGATTACAACAACGTAGGTGCGAGGGAACCACATTGATACGTGGTGACCGATTATTCCAGCAATACATTGTTGACGCCTTCGCATCCGTTGAGGAGAATAGGCTAAGGTTTATAGTGAAAAACAATAAGAACCTGAGGTCCGAGGTGTACAAGGGACTGCAGGATGCGCTTCGCAAGGGTGATGTTGATGGTAGTGCTATCGGTAAAAAGGTTATTTTGCCTGCTAGCTTTACAGGGAGCAAACGATATATGGTTCAGAATTACCAAGATGCAATGGCCATCTGCCGATCATATGGCCCTCCAGACATGTTTATTACTTTTACATGTAATCCAAAGTGGCAGGAAATAGCTGATGCCCTTACATTTGTTCCAGGGCAAAGGCCTGATGCTAGACCTGATATAGTTAGTCGAGTCTTCAAACTAAAGGTGGACGAGCTTGTGTCTGGGTTAAAGAAGGGGACCTATTTTGGGAAGGCACGTGCAGGTATAACCAGCAATTTCCACCATTTCCGTTGTGCTACTTATTTGCAAAATAGGATTCACTAAATATCTAGTGGTTGTTCAGTGCACAATGAGTTTAGCAACCCAAACAAGGGAATGGCTGAGTTTTTTTGGGTTCTGTGTATTGGGCCTTGGCATTGAGCCAGGGATGTGTATTCTAGCAAAGTGGCATGCCATTAGTTAACGGCTTCCTAATAGTGGTGTCCCATTTTCCTGTTGCAGTGCTTTACACCATTGAGTTCCAAAAGCGTGGCCTGCCCCACGTTCATATTCTGGTTTGGCTTGAAGGTAACACAAACGACCCTCGTCCTTCTTTTATTGATTCCATAATATGTGCCGAGGTACCGGATAAGTTATGTGATCCACTGGGTTATAGTCTTGTCGATGAATTCATGGTGCATGGCCCCTGTGGTCAGCTGAACCAGAACTGTCCATGCATGAAAAACAACAAATGCTCAAAGTTCTTCCCAAAGGCCACTGAACCAACCACAATTGTTGGTGAGGATGGCTTTGTGCAGTATAGGCGTCGCCCTGACACTGGGCACTTCGTCGAGCGCTATGGTGTCAGACTTGATAACAAATGGGTTGTTCCCTACAATATGACTTTGCTAAAAAGGTTTCGAGCACATATAAATGTTGAGTGGTGTAATAAAACACATCTTATCAAGTACCTATTCAAGTATATTACAAAAGGGCCGGACCGTGCTAGGGCTGTCATTGAAACGTGTCCGTCTGAGATTACTGCGGCTACTTCGCAGGGTGGGGTTGGTAGTATAGGCCTTGCTGAGGTTGGTAGTACAAGCGTTGGTGCCCGGCAATTAGATTCCCAGGAGAAGCCTGTGGATGTGGATGAGGTCCGTGAGTACATTGATTGCCGCTATCTATCTTCGCATGAGGCTACTTGGCGCTTGTTTGAATTCGATATTCACTATAGGATCCCTGCTGTCGAGAGGCTGGCTGTCCACCTCCCTTTCATGAATACCATTGTGTACCCAGCTAACCAACCCTTGGAAACTATTGTACATGACCGTCACTACACGCGCACAACACTCACTGAATGGTTTTCTGCTAATAGGAAGTTCCCATGCGCTCGCGAGCTAACATATATAGAATTCCCAACGAAGTGGGTTTGGCATAAGAAGTACAAAGAATGGCGCCCACGCAAGGGGGCTACAAAAATTGGCAGGGCTATATATATCAATCCTAGCTGTGGTGAACTTTATTACCTCCGTATGTTACTCAATGTTGTCAAGGGTGCTACTTCATATGAACACCTTCGAACAATTAGTGGTGTCCTATATCCAACATTTAAGGATGCGTGCCAGGCTATGGGTCTACTTGGCGACGATAGTGAGTGGCGTGCGGCTCTTAGGGAAGCATCTATGTGGGGATCAGCTGGTCAGATGCGGCAACTGCTTGTTACTATACTCCTTTTTTGCTCTGTCTGTGACCCAGCCACGCTCTTCAATGAATTCTACCAATACCTCACTGATGATATACTATACAACATAAAAAAGGTACTGCAATTTCCTTCCTATAGTGTTCCAGAGGACCACCTCCGAAATTATGTTTTGCTTGAACTGGACAATTTGTTTATCAAAAATGGAGGGTTAATGACTGACTACGGTTTACCAGAGCCTGATCGAAGCATGCGTAACAAGATTAGAAATAGGCTCCTAGCTGAGGAACTAGCCTACGATTGTGACGAACTTGTGCGTACCCATAGTACCCTTGTTAGTCAGTTGAACGTTGAGCAAAAGCATATCTATGATGTTGTCACACAGTCTGCCTGTGAGAAGTCAGGCCAGTGTTTTTTTGTGTATGGATGCGGTGGCACTGGCAAGACATTCCTATGGAATGCAATTATTTCTCGCCTGCGATCCGAAAAACTCATCGTACTCGCTGTGGCCTCCTCTGGGGTTGCTTCCCTGTTACTCCCTGGAGGCCGAACTGCGCATTCCCGGTTTAAAATTCTTATAGTCATTGATGAGTCGTCTATGTGTAATATTAAGAGGGGAACTTTTCTTGCTGATTTAATAGTTCATAGCTCTTTGATCATATGGGATGAGGCGCCTATGACCCACCGACATTGCTTCGAGTCTTTAGACCGTAGCATGCGTGACATTCTTGGGGAGACAGACTCATCATGTTTTAGTAAGTTGTTTGGTGGTAAGACCGTGGTGCTTGGCGGGGATTTTCGCCAGGTGCTGCCTGTGGTTGAAGGAGGGAGCAGGCTAGACACCATTGATGCATCCATAACTAACTCTTATTTGTGGAACCATATTAAGATTCTAAGGCTAACAATCAATATGCGATTACTTGGGATGTCTCGCAGTGGCTTGCCTACCGATCAGGTGAGAGCATTTAATGATTGGGTGTTGAGTATCGGGGATGGCACTGCTACCGGTACGATTCTTACTGATGATGGAGACTCTAAGTTGATTGAGATACCTCATGACATTTTGGTTCCGAAGCTAGGCTCCCCTATTGATAATATCATAAGATCTACTTATCCCAACCTAGAAATACTTTACTCAGACCCGAGTTACTTGAGGGAACGGGCTATCATTTCGCCAAAAAATGATACCATTGATGAGATTAATAACCGTGTCCTCTCTCTAATCCCAGGACATGAAAAGGTATACCTTAGTTCTGATTCCTTGGTCGAAACCTCAAAGGAGCATGGTAACGCAGACCTTCTTTATCCTGTTGAGTTCCTAAACTCCCTACAGTTCAAAGGCATCCCTTCACACAAACTTATTCTTAAGGTTGGTTCGCCTGTAATGCTGTTGCGCAATTTAAACCAGAGTGCTGGTCTCTGCAATGGTACACGCCTTGTAATAACACAACTAGGAGACCGTGTATTGGAGGCTGAGATAATAACTGGGTCGCACATTGGTGACAAAGTCCTTCTCCCTCGAATTTCTTTGCATGTGTCCAGCACTAAATGGCCATTTGTTCTCAGCAGGCGTCAATTCCCAGTACGATTGTGCTATGCAATGACTATAAATAAGAGTCAAGGGCAAACTTTGCATAGTGTTGGCCTATACTTGCCGCGTCCAGTATTTTCCCATGGCCAGCTCTATGTTGCTATATCCCGTGTTACATCTAGAGATGGACTAAGTGTTTTGATTGCCGATGACACAGACCTAGCGTCCAACCTCACTGAAAATATTGTTTACAAGGAAGTCCTTCGAGCGCTCTGGTGATTTTTTTCCTACACATGTTGGGCTCACGCGCTTGCGTGTTGTGTTCCCCTAAATTTACAACATTTTGTCCTCCGTTTGACATACTCCTTTTTCTTTGTGTTGATGTGCCAACACCAGATGGAGTACACGTTGGTGTCACAGATTAATCCATCAAGGCACAATTGGACCATCAAGGTTAGAGTTGCTAGGATGTGGAAGCTATCTTGGTCTTCGAACGCCAAGGGTATAACTGCCATGGAACTTGTCTTGGTTGATGAAGAGGTATGCCTATTGCTACATGCGGATATATGTTATTCGTTCTTACCTATGGCTTTGCAAGCTGATCCTTTCTGCATTAGGGCGTCAGTGTTACGGCTTGCATCGGGCGTAAAGACCTTAGCAAGTTTGCTGATTCTTTGGTGGAAGGCCACACATATATGATTAAGAAATTCCAGGTTAGCAGGCAACCAAGGAAGTACAACCCTGTGTCGAACCCACACACAATCTATTTTACACCCTGGACTGTCGTAGAGGAGATACCTACAGAGCTGGCCACCCAGGTTCCCCTCCATGTATTCAATTTTGTGGACTTTGAGGACTTAGGCCACAGACGGAGGAACGAAAATGGCTTAGTAGGTATGCACCACCCCTGTGTTTCCTATTCAAGTACCCTTTTCATGTGAACACGTATTTACTTGACATGGTGCTTGGATTTGAAATAGATGTCATCGGCCAGCTTACAGTCGTTCATCCGGTGGTGCAATCTAGTGGGATAAATGGTGTCTCCGTGCGGAGGGTGGTCGAGCTGCGTGATCTAAGGTACGTTTCCTGGTGGGTTGTGGTCTTGCTGAATTAGCATAAACTAACATGAATATCCTTGCAGTGATCGCCTCTTGCAGATTACTTTGTGGGGTGACCGTGCAACGTCTTTTGAGGAACAGATCCTTATCGAAACCCTTGATAAAGATGAACCCGTTGTGATTGTTTTCGCTGGGGTGCAGGTCAAGCAATACTTAGGTGCGTGATACCTACTCGACCCTTTGTACATATCCTTTTCTTGTATCACTTTGCTACTGTAAATCCTCAAGCCCCTTGCCACCCTAGGTGCCACAACATGCGTCAGCCGTGATGCCACCAAATGGTACATCAACATTGACCTTCCAGAGATAAATGCTTTTCGTGCTAGGTAAATTGATGCCCCTGATGTTCAGGTTTTTGCTGGTTTACGGGATGTGTAAATGGTTGCTGGTCTTGTCCTCAGTTTACAGGGAAGGGCATATGAGGTTGTCTTCCTGCCAGGTGATGATGATGCAGAGGCCGGTGCTGTGGATGAAGCAGTCGCCAATAGAAAAACTGTCGCTGAGCTCCTAGCTTTGGATCCCCATGACAACAACGTACTACCTCCTTCGTAGCAATTTCCAATATGCCGTCCTCAGGTCAGGTTGCTAAAATTTACGCAACCCTTTAATGCAGGGTGTTCGTTTTACCTGTGACGCAACCATAGGAGAAATAGACGTCTCGAATGGTTGGTGGTACAAAGGCTGCAGTACATGCAAGCGGGGGCTGAAGGCTACCTTTGATGGATTCGAATGCACTAATTGCGATGAGGACAAACCACTGGTTATTCCCAGGTAATCCTTTGCTTCAACGGTGCTACCCCTCCCCACCAAACAAGGGTCCCTAACGTGGTTCTGATGAGTTCTCTTCTTTCCAACCCAAGCTATAAGCTAAGCGTGATCATCGAGGATACCACTGGCCGCGTGAAAATATTTCTCTTCGGAGGAGTAGCTGAACAGGTTGTTCGGCGAACTGCCGCGGAACTTGTTGAAGAAAGCTCATCCAATCAGATTTTACTACCTGCACCTCTTCGCGGCCTTGTTGGTCGAAGGTATGTGTTTCAGGTGGTTATCAGTGAGCAAACCTTTAGAACTGGGCACCTCTGCTTCCAAGCTAGGAGAGTGTTTCCTGATCCAAGAGCTGCTGTGGATCGTGGTCCTACCGGACGTCCGTCCCATGATCCTAGGGATCCCAAAACTACGAACAAGGCTGGGGCATCGAGTGGTGCCTCTGAAAAAAGTGGCCCAGACGAGGCCCTTGCAGTTTCTGAGATTCCTAGTGATCCAGAAGGCAGCTCAACTCCTCCAGATCCTTCCATAGTAGCTGGTACCAAGACCTCATCCAGCAAGGGGAAGGAGGTGCCCTCTGATGGCCGTGAGGAGCATGGGTATGTACCTTTGTCATCCCCACGAAACTAATTTACAGTATGCTACATTAGGTTGCTCAGACATTTTGATCATTAAGTGTGGTTGTGGCCAGTTATTTACTGGTGGACTCAGGGACATGTATGGGTGATTTGTTTATATATTTTATATATATATATATATTTTACAGACCTATCCTAGGCAAGAGGCCACGGTCTGCTCGTAGGGAACTATACGCTGCAAAGAAAGATGGAGCAAGGTACGGTCTGCATTATTCTACTATTTTAGTCTTATTGTTTGATTTGCATCAGGTCGATGACAAATTATTTGCATCTTGCAGCCACGAGTAAACCTACACATTTGGCCTCTACCATCACTTACCTGTCGCTACACACCTTCATCCAGTAAGGCTGCTGTTGTTCTACGCGCTACATGTTGGCACCATAGCCAGTGTTCCAGTTTTAGTCGTGTCAGGTAGGGAACAATTTCATCGTTGTTTGTATCCTCCCCCAGTGAGGCCTGTGTGCTGCCGTTGGAGGTCCCCCTCTCATGTACTATGTAAGTTTAGTAGATAAGGATTAGTATGCCTTCATGTTAAGTCAAGTGTATAGGCAAGCGTTTATGTATTCAACCAGTGTGGGTTGTTAGTGTGTGGCCACGTGACATTTGAGCTACAGAGCTCAAAGAAGTAAATTGTACCCCGCCTTTGTTATGACTTCCTCTGTGCTATTGCCTCGGGTTGATTATATTGCTTTATCTGCTTTCGTTCGATACCAGCATATAGCGTGTTCAGGACACTACATAAAAATCTATGGCATGCCTGCATTCTTGGAATAATTTAGGACCCTAGAGAGGACTGTGCCGAGGTTGGTGGGACAGTTGGGAAAAAAAGGCAAAACGTGGGGGGTCCTCCCGTGGAGGTTGTTGAGCTATGATTTGCTTCCGTTGTTCGAACTACTCCGTATGCCCCAAAAAAAATTATTTGTACAAAATTTAATAGCCCTGAGGGTCTACTGTTTCCTTAGTATTTTCGAATTCATAAGGGCATAGTATTAACAGTTGGTGTGTTTACATGGATTGATTGACATACAAAAAAGGTGGTCGCCAACGTATTCTAGTCCATGTCACTACGTTCAGAAACATAGTATTACCAGCCCATTTAAACTGATACTATAGGAGTTCTTGCTTGCGTTCTTAGAGAAAATAGGTCTTCTTCACACATCATTTGCGACCTAAACATCTAGGCATATGGATACCACACAGGTAGTGCACGTGCATGGGTGGCTCATGTAGCCTGGTCCCTACCTAAAACTGGCACTAGGATGCGACCTATGGCAGACGTTGGTTCACATGACACCACATAGCTAAATACATAGGCGACTTGTTGGTGGGACTCTGCACTGCCATCCCAACAATGGCTATTTAATACACCTGGCTTCTTTCAGGATAGCTCGCATCGTTGTAGTAGAAGTGGCTCACCATAAATGTCATTGGGCAAACTGCACTGCCCAACCCGGCCATACCACCTTGCCCCGGCATCATAGGCCTACTTTTTCCTGCATCTCGTGCATGTAAAGGAGAGCCAAGACAAGGCATGACAGGTTTGCTATTTCCTACATCTCCTGCATGGAAAGGAGACATTTGCACGGTCACTGTACGTTGACTTGATGTACAAAGCAGCTCCATTTTTTTCTTTGTATGCATGTCATTCATGTCCTCTTTAATTGCATCCCAGTGCATCTGGGACAAATTGCATTGAATGCATCTTGGACAAACTGCTGGTACATGGAAGGAACTTCCTCAGCCGAGCAGGGTCTGGCACCTTGGGCAGGCATGCAATTGGGTCCTAGTGGATGCATGTGGCTAGGTTCAGGGCCTGTTTGGTTTCCATAAGTCAGGTGACTTATTAAGTCAGATGCCTAAAAACCAGTGACTTATAAGTCATGTTTGTTTGGTAAAATAAATCACTTTTACGCAGAAAAAGGTGTGGGCCTCCCGTGGAAAGGGTGGCTTATAGGTTTTAAGCAGGGGTGAACCAACTTATTGGTTATAAGTAGAGCTGACTTATAAGTTGGTGTTGGCAATGGATCCACATGTTCATGATAAATTTGTATGGTACCCACTACATGCATGCGAAGATGTTACCTTCATTTAATGCATGCACTTGCTTGCCTAGCGCATGCATGGTGTAAAAGAGACCTGCTACAAAATTTACGCTGTCCTTGCTTGTCCTTGCTCACCTGGGGCTGTAGCGCATGCATGGTGTAAAAGAGATCTGCTACAGATTTTACGTTGTCGTTGCTCACCTACGGCTGTCACTTTTTTCACTTTTCAACTTATAAGTGGGTGACTTATTTGGAACCAAACAGGCCCTCAAATGTAGGCCTGGCCCTTGATTAGATTAAAAATGTTAGAAAAATTTGCAACTGTAGTATTTCATTGTTAGTTGCTAATTATTGTCCAACCGTGAACTAACTAGACTCAAAAGATTCGCCTCGTGGGTTTACAACCTAACTGTGTAGGTAGTTATTTTATTTAATTATATAATTATATTTAATGTTTCATACATGCGTTTAAAAATTAATGTGATGGAGAGAGAGTGAAAAAAATTGAAATTTTGATGCAAACTAAACAAGGGCCTAGCCTCTATGCGCGTACTCAACCCGACACAAAAAAGACTGGGTAGCTGTAAAAACCTATATGCTAGGGGGACGGCGCTAAGGTGCACCTACTCCCTCCCTCTCAAAATAGATAACATTATGGCATGCGTGCGGTCAAACGTTTTCAATGTTGACTAAATTTATAGAAAATGTGTGAAACACTTATATCTCCAAACAAGTTTATTGTGGCAGTATATTCGATGACTTATCTACTAATTCCAGTTACGTTGTATTAGTATTAATATTTTTTAGTATATAATCAGCCCAAGTTTATAAAAGTTGTCCTCTCCGTAGCGACAATGATATCTATTTTGGGACGCAGGCCTACACACTAGCACAGAAGCCTAAAGAACTATCTAGCGCCTTGTTCTCTTTGCAACTTTCTTCACTCTCTCCATCACATCAAGTTTTTACCCGCATGTATGGAGCACTAAATATAAGTAAAAAAAATAACTAATCGCACAGTTTGGTTGTAAATTACGAGACGAATCTTTTGAACCTCGGTGGGCCACGATTGGACAATATTTACCAAATACAAACGAAAGTTCTACAGTTACGAATTTCACTCTCTCTCCTCTATCTGAACATGGCCTAGGGTAGGCAGGCGGCCCTAGGACACGCCTCAGGTGCACCTGCCAATGCACTATAGGTATAGCTCGTGTGCACGTAACCACACGTGCACCCACCCAGACTGACATAGACATAACCATGTCCCTATCAAGTTCATGCAACCGTACCAGTGCGCAGACTTTCGTTCTCCATAAGGCAAATACTCTCACAGAGTACGAGTGGGGGTGTCGTGCCTTAGGTGAACTCACTACTTCTCGTGCTGGCATTTATTTGCCGAGTCCATCTTTGGCGTTCATGTAGCTCACCAGCCCATACTCCATGTCCACCGACAATACTCTGCTCATGCAGCCCAATCTATTTATATATATGACACCTTCCATGTCTAGGACTGCACCGGCAGCCTGCAAGCAGCCATAGGTGAGCAGTAGGTAATCTAGCCTTCCAAATTTCTTCTCGTAGGATTCTTGGTGGTGTGAAAGTGGAACTCACTCATTAATGCTGCTTTTCAGAAACTCATGGAGGTTCTCTTTCCAAAAACTGACCGTAGCATATGTAGTTACAGTCTGTTGCCATGACTCGTGTTTAAAAATATACATGAATCATGTAGCTAGGTTTGCTTTTGTTTCAAGTCTAAGCTATGTGCCCTATGTGTGCCAGTGTATGTTATATCTATATCTATCAGACAGTAAGTTGTCGCTCATCTAGCAGGACCATGGACAAGGGTAAGAGCGTCATCAGTAGCATGGATAAGGACAAGGGTGTCATCGAGGAACCAGCGTTGCCACTTATCTCGAGTGGTTTTGATGCCAAGATCCCCGTGCCACCACATGCAGCGGATGGTTTGCACGGCGATGTCCCCGTGCCACCACTTCCATCGGATGACTTGCATGCCCATATTCCCGTGCCCCAGGTATTACTTTATTTACTTGTCTTGCACTCAAGCACAATGATATTTGCCTATCATCTACGGCCATTCCCTGCCACAGTTCGCACTATGCCACTTCTGTCTATAATCCGTGGTTAGTTACTCAGTGAGGCTGCCACCCCTCATGTGTGTCTACAAATTCGTGTCTTAGTTAACTCCACGTGTCGGCCTATACACGCAAACAATTTTGACTCGTCCCATCTGCATTGCTTTGATGTAGGATATGATTGTGCTTGACATATCACGCAAAAGCATGCTAAGGCAGATCCTCCCCAAGATAGGTGCAGTCATTCGCACTGAGGGAGCAGTGAAAGTGGGTAACAATAAAACGATGGCCTGGGTCAGCATTGAGTTTCATTCCAAACCGGGCAGCAAGAGCCTCCCGGAGGTTCAGGATTTCCAGAGTCTTCCTTGCAAGACCTACTATGACGCAGAAGAAAATGTTTCTGAGCAAGCAATCTGCTACTTCATATCAAGGATGAATGTTTGCATCAATGACCTGAGCTATCCTGCCTTCAAAGAAACGTACAGGCAGCTGCACCACTTCATGGCTTGGTCCCACCTTCTTCAGACCAGGTATGACACGCTGCGTGTACAGACGGACAACCTACTGAAGTCTTATAGAGACCTTTTGGACCGTCTTGGTGGCATCTGTGCAAGCTATAGTGATGTCCTTTCTTTAGCGGCTCCTCTTACATCCATTGCAACCAAGCCGCCTGGAGTAGACCCACGCTATATAGACCTTGTCGAGAAGCTATTCAGCCTTGTGCTTGAGAATGCCCCTACATGCATTCCTTCTGGGAGCGACTAGAGGTATGCATGCTCCTTGGTTTGTGTTACCTTCCAATCCATGTCTTGTCGTGTTCCCAGTGCCTCCCTAACCTATGCCTATACATTACTTGGCAGGGACCAGAAGCCTCGAGGAAGCGCAGAAGTACTACGTCTGCAGCCCAATGCTATCCCAGGAGTCTCCTTGAGGACGTCCTAACATATGGAAGGACACTATATGCTATGGAGTTAAACCATGGTTAATACCGCTGCATGTGCAACTAGAATCCCAGCAAGCATGCTTCCGCCCAGCTACGGGCATGTTCCCTAGTATCTTATTTACCAACCCTAGGTTCCTAGACTATTATGCCATGGTTGTTATTAAGTACTTCTCTGTGTAGCTCTAGCTGTGTGTATTTTGGCCTATGTACCACCCAATTGTCCGCTGCGGCCACCTGAGGTAGTATGTGTTGTCTGTTGGGTGGTTGTGATGCTATGTATTCCAGATTGTACCATGAGTGTCACCTAATCTAGCTGTACTATCAAGTACTTCTCGCTGTAGCTTTAGTTGTGTGTATTTTGGCCTATGTGCTGCCCAGCTGGCCTGTTTGCCCACCTGAGGTAGTATCTGTTGGGTGTTTGTGATGTATGTATTTCATATTGTATCAGGAGTGTCTCCTAATCCAGCTGGACTACCTGTTACCATGTTAGACAACATTGAGCCTAATGGCAACATATGTTCCAAAATAAAAGAAGGAAAACAGCTAAACTAACTTGACGATAAAGCACAGCCAGCCACTCGGCTGTGCTAATTAACACTGGCAGGTAACAAGCCTTGCCAGCCAAAAAAAAACCCAAAACAAACTATGGTCGGTCACGAGGTGCCATGAGGCTGCCAGGTTCATACTAAAAATATGCAACAGATATCGTTCTGAGTGATTCAGGCAGGTTCCATCATTTTCATGGAGGACAATATTCATGCAGAGGGTACTTCCAATAGAAGCACCAGTCATCTTACCGTTGGTCCGTTTGTTCATTAGGAAACAGCATATCTACTGGTAGTAGTGGTTCTAGCAACGCCACATACTTGCATATGTAGTGATTTTTTTTATACAGATGAAGAGATGACATGAGAGCCAGGAGAGGAACCTTTAGAAGGTAATTAATTTATGTGAGGGAAATAGAAGGAACTGCCCTTTAGATATAAACAAACAAAAATGTAAATTAAAGGATCAAAGCATCTTTTACTGCAGATATTAAGGTAAGCACTCTGCACTTGCAATGGCAGATAAGAATCTTTACTGCGACTGTAACGTGCAAATATGGGTAGACAGCCGGTCGAATATTATTCTACCAGCTGATGATGATTAACATATTTCAAAATTTGCATCTAAATGCCTGCGCAATGGAAATTGAACATAGTATTGTTATTTGCTGCATTAATGGCAATGACCTTGCCTGCTATCTGGAAACCTAACATGCCTTCTACACTTGATATGTTCTTTAATGTCCACCTCTCAATTATACAGCCCATCTTCTGATGTGTGTAAAGCTAAATTAGTTGCTTATGTATTGCACTCCTCAGTAGAGTCAATTTGGGACAACGATCAAAAATTAGATCGTGGTTGTTTTTTTTTGCTCAAAGACATGCTGTAGAATCTATATGACAGATTTTGTACAAGTGTGTTGTTGTGACAACTGTGGGGTTTTTGAAAAGTGTTGGATCTCGAGTATTTTAGAAGCGGGATTGTAGCTTTCCAACAATAGGCGGTTATGAGTTTGATTAGTTTGCTAGAATGATGGGCCTGTTGAAGTGATAGCACATTTGTGGCTGTATAATAATATGCCCTTTGGCTCATGCAACTGCGAATGGCCGTTAACCTGTAGTTGAAATGGTATCGTTATGCAGTTCTTACCTGAGAAGATGCTCTATTATAATCTTCCATGGGTTGCTGAGGCAAGAGATTAGACGCATACAATGCATTGCCTACAAAATGGGTGAACCTGCATGCAACGACAACACATAAATTTCAGAAGCATGCATGTGCCTTTTCCCTTAACGCTCATATAATTTACTATCAGATAGGTTCTGTAGTTAGGTAATCACCAAGTTACTCAAATATAGTAGAGTTGAATGTTCCTGCAGCCTGTCATAATCAGCAGCCTTTGGGTAGGCTATATTTAAATTTAAATGAAGGGAACAAATAATATATGTGCTATGTTATCGCTGAGCTGATAGAATATTGATGGATTATATATGTGATGTTTATAGGTTTACACAGATGATATGCTTCTACATTGAGTTGAGGAGCACAAACGATATGATTATCTGTAGAATCTGGTATAGATTGCTGAAACAACCGTGAGCGTATGGATACGCAGGGTGTGTAAAATTGTATCTGATCCTGACATGCCATCTATAGAGTTGCAAGCAAATCTGTTGTAAGAGTAATAAATATATGCTATGTTTAGCTAAGACCTTATGTATATGCACATGATCATACCTGGTCTGTCAATATCGAGGTTTCTATGTAAGATCGGTTGTGATATATGCCACTGTAATGCTCTTAGCTGATCAGCAGTGGTGTGCAAATATTTGTTTGGTACGTCTGATATATGTATTCCACTTAGGCAAGAAAATGGTGTTATTACGGTTGTAAATAAAATGTTCTGAAATAGTCATAAAACTAGAAACAAGTAACAATAACTTGCGTGCAAATACAGTATCAACTGAGGCAGTGGTAGTAGGTCCACCTGAGGCCTCTCCTAGGGGCCGCTACCTACCCTTGATAGGTTTCTAGGATTCTGTGCCAGTGTGTAGACCATTCATGCAAGCAAAAAATGCAGCTATTTTTTACATACAGCCAAGCTACAATGACCGGGGGAAATTTACGCTGGCATGTGCCTCCTTTCCTCCTTTACATGCATCTGGTGGCTTGCATGGGGCAAGTTCCAACAGTGCTGTACTGTGGTTTCTCCTTCTCATGCATCTGATGGTTTCCATGGGGCAAGTTCCAATAGTGCTGTACTGTGGTTTCTCCTTCTCATGCATCTGATGGTTTCCATGGGGCAACTTACAGCAGTGCCTCCCTGTGGTTTCTCCTTCACACGCATCTGATGCATGCGAAGTGGGATGCGGCACATGGCCGACTATGGGCAAGTAGGTGGTACAGCTGAGTTGGTAGAAATAAATTCGTTGTCTATATATTTATGAGTGCAGGTTGCCTACTACACAGACAACTTAGTATAGGTTCCTGTATACTCCCTCCGACCTCCTGGAGGAACCCAAGCCTATTAAATAGCCATTCTTGGGACGACAATGCAGACGCTCTGCACACTAGTGAGTCCCATATACAAAAAATATTGGTCCCAATGCTATGGCCTCTCCACATACATTAAGTGCTGAACGCATAGCAGCCTTGGTCAGCAATCGGTTTGGGCAGCCATGCCCCCTACACCTGAAACCATGTAGCTACTTTTGCGTTGATTGCCAAGCACTAAGTCAAGAAGCCTTGTGCGCACGCTGTCGAGTAGACCATGCATCCCACCGCACTCTGCAGGTTCTAGGAGTGGGCCTCTGTACACAGCACCGAGATTTCATGTGCAGATACCCCTAGAAAGGTCACACATAAGATAGTAACCGCGCAAATTATCGTGCAGGTGCTGAGGAAATCAACGAGGAACGTGGTACGTGTACGAGCTGTGTCAAGATTTATTGACGTATCCAAGGTTCAGCAATTCGCCTGTAACGGGTTTAACGTGGTTCATCTCAACACATGGCCCGGTAAGAGGGGCTGCACCCTACCTAGGTACAAGACTCGGTTGCTGACCATACCTACATGTGTCGCCTGCAACCGGAAACTAAGGGAGCCATACAGGTTTTGCTCCATCGGGTGCAAGGTATGTGATTTGATGTTCCTGTTTTATTAATTATCATAATGGAGACAAGGGTTCAAACCGTCTAATCACTCTTTCGAATCACTGTCATAGGAGAGTGCATCTCACAGGCCACAACACCCTGTCCTGCCCAAGTGCCCGTTGAAGGTTTATCACAGAAAAAAAAAATGCCCCTTGAAGGTAGAGGATACCACTCAATGTAGCTCCTCGCTCGATAAGGTGGCAGCGCTGCGGAGGACTTCACGCAAGGGTCGCCCGATACGTGCACCATTTTATTGATATTGGGCCAGGAGAGGTACTATGAAGAATGAGCTATTCTATGTAGCTATGTGCGTACATGCCTACAAATATTTGTAATCTATGTCGCAGCTTAGATCCTGTCTTAGATAGGAACCAGTCTACTGCATCGCATGAGTCACCTTCCCATGTACAGTGTTTGTATGGTCTCCGCAGCTTAGCTTTTTAGGACACAAATGATGCACTGGCAAGACCTTTTTTGTTTATAATAATGCAACCACACAAGTAGGTTCAGCCCGCTAACAGTTGTACACCATAGGAATATGTTCCCCTCCATTTTTTTATACTTTTGTGCTTCGCTGGTTAACCTGGCACAGACCAGTGCAACAGTCTATCTCAGCCCAAGCATTTATACCCACATCCCCTATCCCATCTGTCTTCACCTATCGTGCTCACCTAGCGCCACCGTTTTGCACTCGCTTAGGTTTCTTCCTCGCTGCAGGTGATAGGCTATGCCCGCAGGAGGCACCCCAACTAGCACTCTGGCATCAGCACGGAGGGGGCATTCCCAGCGGCGCAGTGGTGGGCATCCCGCTATGGCACCCACAATCTCCACTCGCCCTCACCTACAGAAGACCCTGGGCTGGAGAGGTGTACGAAAGCGGTATTGGGGCGGGTGGGCTACAGAAATCCGCATCCCACGCACCCAGTTCAAGCTATGGATCGGAAGGCTTCAAAATGCCCTTGAGGCAGCGCTGGCCTATGATGCCGCCATGTTCTGCTTCTATGGTGAGTGCCTCCCTAGACAACGCAAGTTCAACTTCCCGACCATCAGGCGCCCTCTCATACCTGAGGACCTCCGCATCCACCTCTCTGTACACGCCATCAGGGTAATCGCTGAATCCTACACGCGAAGATGTGCTGCCTTCCTGGCACCGCTCGTGTGTTGTGCGGTTCCGACAGGACTGTCGGCACCACCTCTGATGGCGATGGTGGCACGAACCGATGATGTTGCTACCAGTGCCGGCGTTGTGGTAGATGTCTTAACTGATGACCATCATGGGAACAGCGACAGGTACGCTGTTTTAGCTCGGTAGGCGATGAACGATTGGTCTGAAAGGGACCATCCCCTTAGAATTTTGTTTCCTTTTTTTTGGTTGTACTAGATCCAATGAAAACTACGTGTGTGCGGGTGTTTAAGTGCAATCGATCTATTTGCTGGCCGCTATTGTGCCGGCGACCGACAGCAGCTGTTTCAAACACTAACGTAGCCACCTATTGAACTGGACAATAAACTGCTGCGCAGGACCAAATTCGGCCAACCCCTGCTAATACGAGAAATGACAAAGCTGAGTTGACCAAAAAGGAACGAGAAACTTACATGAGCACCATAAGGGGTGGCAAGTGTTAGTGGGTTCATGGGCCTGCGCTTCCCCTTAATGTTTGGGTTCACATCAGGCATGCATTGTCATTGCATTGTTTTACTTGTGTATCCTTCAACAAGTGGTCAGTAGAAGCAACATCATTGACAAATTACTTCCGTAGAAGTCAGTAACAAAAAAACTAACAGAGAAGTTTATTTAGGATGAATACCAGCACTTGCTTGAGGAGCGGGGGCACTAAGATTCTCTGCAAACTGACCAGTAGAGGATAGTGTAGTGCCCTCAGCCCAAATAGCATCTGTTACTGTATCAGAAAGAGGACAATGCTCTCGGTGTCTCTCCATTAGGTACACAACAGTACAAAATTCCTTCAAAGATACCATCCCATCATTATCCTAGTCGGACAAATCCCACACCTTCTTTAAGATATCTATAGGTGGAGAGGCAGTTTTTTTTAGGAACTTTTGAAGCAGGAGATGTGAAGAATAGGAAATAAATTTAAGGAGAAGTTTGAAACAGGACTCATTCACAGTAGAGGAATAAGATAGTAATTAAGTAACATTTCAGGGCAACTTTGCCAATGAGAAAACAAGTAGTAGCAAATTGAAATAAGGAATATCATAGGATTGTGGTAATGCTCCAAGACACTTGATTCTCACAAATATAATGCCGGCAGATAGAATACATGGAATTTGACATCCACAAAAACTAAGGATACATCTAATAAATCATCTAAATTACATGTTTCGCAGGAAAAAAATCAATGGTATTGGGGAGACTACAAACAATAAACGGCCATCTAAAACTAGCAAGTCTTATTTCACAAATGTGTTCACGTGGCTGCAGTTTAAACAATACTTTAATTACTGGAACGTAAATTGTAGAATCATTAGCAGGATAACAATATAGTGCGCAAGGGCTATGAATTATGGTATCTAGAAAAGGCATCATAAATATAAAGAGACGTGATGTAACTCTTGGCAGCCTCCAACTTAAAAATAGATTCCTTGCCTCTTCACTAGTGATTTTCTCATCATGATCCTTGTCTACCTTGATAAATACAGTCATAGATTTTCTGACATCTACCTGAGTGATTTTTGGCCATGGGGTGTTAGATGTCTAATGCCTATGATGATTGCGCTTCACCAGCCTCACCACTATCACAGATTTATTCGCTGCCAGATCTTATTATTTAGTTTGCTTGTCATAAGTTGCATTCAGCTGCACCACCAACAAATTCAGACAAGAAAAAAAGGAAACAAGTGGGTGCCAGACTGCCAGTATGGTTTTAGCTAATAGCTGAGTCATATTAGTATCTTAATATTGTAGAGCTACATTACCACAAGAAACCATCTTAGAGCCACTACTTGGACCCTAAAGAAATATACGACTAACTAAAGAAAGCAGTTCCATAAGATATATTAAAAAAAAATAATATGGACCGAATAGAAAAAATGCATAGCAGCAAACAAAATGAAATCAGAGGTATCAAAGGAGATCATATATATGTTAATGATTATATTACTAATCAGTTGCGACGCAATAGCTTATTGCGGATTGCTGAAAATGTAAAATTTCATTATTTGAACTTTTTCGATTTATGGAAGCCACAGAGAATTTGAGGTTACTGTACCAAATCTATCCACGGTACCTGTGATAGCAACATAAGGGGTCTTCTGAATTCCAGTGAACAGTGGACCAGAGTGCCTGACTCTGCTTCCTGTACGAGATCAGAATCCATCAATTCATATAAAGTTCTGATTACAAATAATGATGCCTACTGGTAAGTCCAGAAATAAAATCTTGTATGATTGTACCACGAACGCACAAATCAGTTACGGAAAAGGCAAGATGCCTACTAGCATGCCCAGAAAGTGTAAAACAACAGAAAGCAGAAGAATGCAACTTGCAACCTTATCCATTTGCTATGCAAGGCTTTCTAAATAATAGAAGTATGTGAGCTCAGTATCACAAAGAGCTTACTTCAGCAAACTCTCCAGTCGTCTGTAACCTCTTTGTGCACTTTCTTGAATCAGAAGCTTGCTCAAAACTTTTGGGAAATTGAGCATCATAGGGTCTTGCATGCTGTTCAAGACAACTCTTAAATGCATAAATTGCAAACGGAACATCAATGACTATTGGGTCAGCATATCAAATGACTAACAATAGATACAAGGCACAAGAGTGCCCTTTATGCAACTTTTAGCAGACATTGAGCTATTTCAGGGGCCAAAAAAAACATAAAAATTTTCTGTGGAAAAACAATGAATGTTGAAATATTTTACCTGTGTTAGTAGCGGATGAGATCAAAAGAATTTTAGCCGGTCTTGGTGACGTAGGCGGCACAGCCTCCGAAACTGGAGTACTTGGAACACCTGCAAGGGATAGTGTTACAGTTACAAACCAAAGATGATACTTCCAAAGAAGAAGAAATACAGTGTATGATGTGACAAAAATAAAGGAAAACAGAGGCTGATATTCATGTGCATCAACATCCAGAATCTATGAATAATGAGAAAAAGGGAGCATGAGGAGACAATGGTAATGCTCATAGAAGGTTCAAGTACGGACCACAAGATTTAAACAAAAACTACGCGACATAAGAGCAGTGAGAAGTGAGTAAACATTAATAAAGTGAGTAAACATTGATAAAGCTAATCATGAGAATCACTAAAGCTTTCATAGAGAAAAAAAAAATTGATGAAGAATCGAAAAGAACACATCCATCTGGTATGCTATAACCAGTGTCTCCTTGACTGAGCATCAAAGGGTTTGCATCATGTGAAGTATCAACTTAAAGCACATGAATCGACAGAGAGTTCTGAAATGTATCGGCAATTTCTGAATCGCCGGTGACCGAGTGCCGAGGGAATCGAGGCCGTGAGTAACGGGGCCGTTCACCGGTGCGCGGTGGCACAGTACCGCACGGTAGACTCGGTGGCCGTCGCTGTTACAGCGTCACCTAGCTGAACAAGTTACAACGTGCTTGTACAGAATACAGAACAATGAAATACACAAAGTGCAGGTTCATTCAACGCAGGAGCATGTTGGTCAAACTAGGAGCATGAATTGGATCCCCAGGCACGCTAGCACAAACTGACATACACAGTACCTGATGTGGAGGTCGGTGACGTCGAGGCTGAGACGCGCGTGCCAGAGCGGCTTCTCGGCGACCCAGACGGCGGGGTCCTCGTGGGGCTGCGTGAACCCTAGGTGCGTGTACAGCCACGCCTCGATGCACGGCAGGCTGTGCGTGTACAGCAGCTTCTTCTTCTCCGACAGCCGCTCCAGCCACTGCGCGTCCGACGGCAGCGCCGCCGCCAGCGCCACGACCCCGCCCTTCTCCCCGGCCGACTCTGCGCGGGGTGTCGGGGGTCAAGGGCCGCAGCCCTGCTCGGGCGGGTGGAAGGGAGGGCCGGCGGGATTAGGGCCACCAGGGCACGGAGCGAGCTCGAGAGGGCCATGGCCATGGACGATTGCTGCGGCTCCTTTCTTCCTATCCTCTTTACCTTATCCGTCTGTTGGGCTGTCAGTTATGGGCCTAATTGTCCGGAGCCTTCTAGCCCAATTTCAGGCTTCTAAATAGTCCGGCCCATGAACAGCCACGGAGTGGAACAAAAGCGCGGAAATAGCGCGCGGCGGCGGAAAAATCCCCATTCTCAACTGCATCCCCGGGAACCGATCTCGCCGCCTCTCCCCATTCCCCCGTTGGATCACTCTCTCCGTGGCGAGCTCCAACTGCGCAGCTGCCAGGCGGCTAAACCCTAGCGCGGGCCGCCATGGACTCAGCGGTGCTCTCACTCACCTGCGCGGGCCTAGGCGCCTCGCAGGAGGACGAGGACGGCGCCGTCATCGGCTACGCCAAGAGCGACCACTGCCTAGCTACCCACGCTCCCACCCTGCTTCCGGCGTTTCTTCGGCGACGGCTTCGGTTTGACCCCATGTCTGATCGGCGGATGAATGTTTGCTGGTTTCTGCTGTGCGCCCGTTTTCGCCAGTTCTGTAGATAATTTGAAGGACCTGCAGAGATTCCTGCGGCGGAACGACCCGCAGCGGCAGGAAGTTTTCAAGCAGGTCTGCAAGTGGAAGATTGCGTCGAGAGATCTAGTGCCCATCATCGAGAATTACCAAAACGACCGCAATCTGATCATCACTGCAGGTATTTCTCATTCCATTTCGATTCCTTTGAAATCTCAGAGTTCTGTATATGGACTTTCGTTTTGAATAGGCTCTCCGATAAATTGTGTATCTCTGTTCCACACTAATATAGCTCTGAAACTAAGTATTCGAATACCTTTATTTTAATCGTGCCTTCTGATGTAGCACCCTATGACTAAGGCTTTCCACTTTATTTTTGTATCGTAGTGAAAGTATTGGTGTTCCTTACAATGCCTGTCAAGCCCTCGTCAGAGGATGTTGCACAGCAGATAGAGTATTTGTGGGATTTGAAGCCTGCACTGACACGCAATGTTGCAGTGACTGTCATTGTGTCTCTTCTTGAGGACCCATTGGATCGCTTGGAAAGGTAAATCTCTTCCCTTGTTTTATCGTGGAGCTCACACAACTGACTGACTGAGGACAGTGCTATTCATGGAGATCACAGAACTGTTACATAGTTTTATATCTTCTAATATAGCCTGGTGCAAACATATTTTCCCAAAAGGCCCACATTATGAGCTTCTGCCTGATACAGATAGAAAGAGTAGGGTCAATATAAGTGGCCTGTTGCAAGCTCTTGGAGGTTGCCGTAAAACTTTTTTTTTACCCTGTTGCACTTGTCTACCAAAACATCTCCAAGACCAAGCTGATTGTATTCAATAACTGTAGTTTAGGTGCGAAAAAACAGAGAACTCAAGAGTTTCAGAAGGACTTTCTTCAGAAGTTGTGCCCCCTGTTTATCTTTTTTTTTGAACAAATGCTCATTAATCCTAAGCCTATCATATCTGGTTGGCCGAACCTAAAACTGTGAACCTCGTGCTTGGGTTTGTGGCCCTGAGGCTATCAATGAAATTGGTTTGCAGACCAATTAAGTTTTTGTGTTATAGTTTCTGAGAATACTTTTAACATTTCTCCCTAGGATATGCAATTGTAAACTGGAACAAGTGGTTCCTTTTTTTCTACTTGCCCAAGGGCCAGCCCTTTTGCAATGAGAGTGGGGATACAATTTGAATGAGAAATCAAATCTTCAACTAGATGGATCTGTACTAACTTTGAGCTTTACATGAATTATTCAATCAAATACGGTTATATTCTGTTTCACACACACACACACACAAAAAAAATCACATCATTCGACCCATATTTCAAGGATATTGTTTCTGTGGATTCCATTTGGCAATTTGATGACATAAAGGTGATAAAGTTGCAGTGATTTTAGTTGTGCCGTTACCTTATCAGCAAAACTATACCTGGTGTGTGCGCTATGTATGTTAATTTATCAGCAATTCAACATGGTTCTTCCACTATCTTAACCTGCTTCTATGCTCATTAAAAATCCTATTTGGAGACTGATCTATATATATATATCCTGTTCCCAAAGGGCAGAAGTGCAAGTTTTATTTTATTCACTACCATTATTACTCCATTCTGTTCCCATTTATATTATGCTACTTACTAGTTCTAAACGCTACATAAGGACATATTCTTCACCATAGTGACCTGAGTTGACATGATTTTCTATTCAATACCAATCAGAACTTTATTCTCAGAAGATGACTGGAAGTTAATTCAGTTGGTGGTTACATTGTTCCGCAATGTCTTGGCTATTCAAGAAATCACATTGACTCAGAAAGGATCTGGAGAAGCTACCCACTTACTCTTCCTGGCTGATAGCTTTTTGGAGATCATGTTCCAAGAGAATGTGATGGACATAATCTTAGTTTTGACTCAGCATATTGATGAGCCCTCTGGTTATCTTAAGGAGGGACACCTTCTTTTAATGGAGATTTGTCATTATCTCTTCTTAGGTCGAGACCCAGGACTGATTGCCCGAGCTTCTAATAAAGGTTCAAAGGTATCTCTTCTTTTTGTTATTTTCTTTTTTTTTTTTCTGAGTACCATTCTGTATCTTGAATGCCTCTTTTTGTTTCAACTATCAGTAAAAAATCTCAATTTTGTTTACTCCATTGATACTCTTTAGGATCAGGTTAACAGAAATATTGTTTCATCAGTTGATTCATTGAGATTGATGATGGAGGACGAAGAAAAGAAAAAAGGAATGCTCAGGCAACGGAACTCAGAACATAGCTCGCTTAGTGGGACTTTTACATGCTTTTCAGTGGTACTACACATTTTCAAATTCTACCAACTGCCTCCTACATCATAACCAGATAATCAGATGCACCTGTCTCTTCTTGCATTTGAACTTACAGGATGGATCTAAATCATTGTGCAAGGGGAACCCCACCTCCGCATCTGCAAATAGCCTCTTGAAAATACGTAACGTCCAAAGAGGTCCTCAGAAAAGGATAGCCTGGGACAATGAACTTCTGTACATACCAAAGGAGGGTATTTCAGAAATGCTTAGAAGCTTCATGGATCAATTTTTATCTGGAGCATACAATAGTAGGTTTGTTTCATTTCCATTTAATAGAACCATTATGTTTTGTTCATGTAAGCTTGAGATAACCCGGTTCTTATCGGTCCTGATGCAGTCAGTCTGTGATAATATCATGGATGAGCACCACTCTATTGAGAAATCTGATATAACTACATTCTTCAAAGTTGCTCGATTTGTTCTAGCGTTCCAACATGAGAAGGCTTCAAATGATCAGGTCCGTAACAAAACTCTGGGCTGTTTATTCTTCATTCACTTATGAATGTTTTTATGTGCTATCGTCGAGATTCTTGTCTCATTTCACTCTTTGTTCGACATGGATGACTTGAATTGCCAAGTGGCACAGTTGCATAACTGATTTCTATTTGCTACTGGATTACATGAAACTTAAGCTGCAGTTAGTTATATCTTGGCTTATTTGTCATGAATATCATAACTATGTCTATCTGGGCAGATCTGATTATCATCCTTTCTCTTCCATGATGATTCATGACAATGTGTGCTTTCTTTTGGCCAGAAATCTGTTAAAGGGATTCAACCATCTGAGGTTTCTCCTAGCAACGAACCTGATGATAATCTGCCATTTCATGGTGATATATGATGGACCTGCTGCGGCCACATTGAATGAAGATATATTCAGTATAGTCATTTCCAGGTGGCGTGAGACGTATGAGGGTCTTAACGAAACTAATGACTACAAAACACTTTCAGCAGCTGGGTCTTTAACGACTACCTCTTTCTGTTTGAGAGGGACCATTTTTCTCTTTTACTTTGGTGAGATTATAATCGCTGCTCTTCTGTTGGGCTTTGGGCCAGATTTGCAACATCTGCAATACCATTATACGTATACATATATGTATTTGTGTTTGTTTCTAAAATCTTTGCTATTTCATGGCAACGTGACAAGTATTATTATTATACGAACAAATCGTGCTTTTAAAGAACTGTGCGCATGGATAAAGTAACAATAGTGCGACGGATACAGTCCGCGGCACTTGGTTTGGGACCTAACGAGTTGGTTGCCTCTCATAGACACCCAAACATACACTCGATAATCAGATAGTTTGTATGTGCGTCTATATTATCTTGTTCGTCATTCCTTCTTGGAGGAAATCATGCAGTTTTTACTCTGTTCCTGAGCATCGGGTTGCTGGATAGTGTGTGGCTAGAGTCATCGGCACGTCCCTGGTCGTCATTGTTCCTGCTTGCAAGCAACCATGTTCTCGATACCTGCTAGCTGGATATCTGCCAAGGCAGCAGCCTAATCATTTTAAAGAGGGTTCTCAAGGCTTCCCAAAACAACTAAAACAAGGCACCACTTATTAACTAACTTTCTCAGAAACTAATCCTAAACATAGCAATGTCAAGCTATTACCAGACTTAGGAAAACTCAAAGGTCCTGAGCTGAAATTTGATTCAAGTTGCATTTTTGAGCCATTTGAAAAACCACTTACCAAAGTTATTTTCTAAAGAAACAAGTTGCATTGCTTCCTATAAAAGTTATACTACAAATTTCATTTAGGTCTCACTTGTATGCTCCATAGTAATTCTGCCTAATAAAAATTAATTTTTAGCATTACTTGATATAACCAAAAGCAGTTGGGCTAACATTCATTTAGTATTTTTATTGAGCTTGTTAGGTTAATACAGATTGCTTCCATAGTTAACCTCACGCATCAACACATAAACTTGAGACTCATGAAACGATTTGACAAGAGATTAAATGCGTAACACCGGGGTGTTACAGCCTACCCCCCTTAAAAAGGATCTAGTCCCGAGATTCAGAGCAGGTAAAAAGAAATAGAGGAAACATGATTACATTGCATAGATCTAAAATAGCTGGGGGATTACATGATCAAAGCAAGTCAACACGCCTAACCACTCAATCCAGCAGTCGAGGTAGACAGGGACAATGGAGAAACAACAAGATAATGATAATCCAGATCATGGCATACGTCCAGCAGATCCAGAAACAAGTTAGTGGAAACTCGATCATGGAACTCTGAGGCTAGATTCAACCTCTAGGGATGGGAATCAGACCCTCTGCTTCGTCGGTGCACCCGGGGATCTCTGATTTGCTAACCCACTAGCTAAGCTCGAATCTTAGCTCTAGCTGCAAATCTTTTCCCCCAAACTAGCTCCTCCCTGGATCTAGCCGAGCTACACCGGAGAGGAGGAATTGCTCGACAATCTTTGGTGCTAAGGATCGAAGAGTTGGGTAGCGCAGGGAGGGACTCAGGCTCGCGTTCTATAGCGAAACTGAGGGAACGGGTGGTGGGGCGGTCATCAGCCCTAGTGCGCTTCGCACTCGAGTCAGAGCAGGAAAAAGAGAGGGATGGGGCAGGATTCGCATGCGTGGAGGCATGCGAGCGACCGAGGAAAAGAGAGGGAGGGGAGCCGGTACAGACGTGAAGGCGAGAGCCGAGGGCATCAAACTGGTAAAGCAAAAGAGAATGGCAACGGTCATCTCGCACGGGTCTAAACCGTACCAAAAATTATGCAACTTACCAGAACCAAAACGACTACCTAACTGTCCTGACTAAACAGTATGATAAGATATTAATCATGCATAAACATAATCATTGCAGGAAACAAGACGACACTTTTAGAAACCGCACACATCATCACTAGGCTGCAAGACAGGCACACTACTTTGGAGCACAGCGGAAGGAATACAATATCTGGAGAAGGCAAGGACACGTGCTACAGAACCAAGGTACATTGCCATAGGCACTAATCTACTTCGTCGAGGCAGAGGATTTCACGGCTGTTCTCCTGAGACTCCTCGGTGGGGCGGGGCTGGGTGCAGGGAAGGGGAGACTCCACCTCAGAGGCTTCCACTGGAGTGGGTGGCGGGGCGACGGGTGCTGGTGCATGCCTCTCCCGCTCCCAGGGATAAAGGGGTATCCCCTCCAGGATCCGGGGTCGCTGCCCCTCCGGAGTAGGAGCCCTCCGCTGGTCACGGGCAGCGAGGTAGTCATCCCTCATCTGCCTCACGTAGCGGTCGTCCGCCTCCCGCAGGGCTTCAGCAGTAACAGTCTCACGGCTCTCGGCGGTGGCAGCTTGAGCACGTGTCATAGCAAGATTCACGTGGAGCTTCCGGATGAAAAGCTCGGTCTCCTCAGCTCGTGTGATGTACCTCCTCAGCTCGGAGGCAAGCTGCTCATGGTGCTCACTCAGGGCCAGCAGATATGTGGCCAGGGACACCACGGTAGGGTCGACTGCATGCAGGGGATGTCCTCGCAGAGCCTCCATGCGGGCCCTCCAGAATGGAGAGTCCTGATCCGAAGGTGGAAAGAACCTCATGGGGGAACGAGCGAGAGCATCTGCATGGATCTGGCATAGGATCCTCAGTGCCTTGTGAGCTACAGCCTGATAGGTGTCCGAAAAGCGGAAACCAGTGGTGGTGGCGCTCCAGCTATCTACACCAGGAAAGCTCTCACTTTTCCCAATGTAGACGGTGACCTCACACCGCTCAATGCCATGTTGTATGAACTCATAGCCCTCGTAAAGGGGACGGTCTCGGATTCCCAACCATTGTGCGGTGGTATACAGAAGCTTGGGAAATCCCTCTACGCCCTGGCAGGTGTTGCTGGTCCAAACTACTCCCGTCAACCCTGTGGGCTGGCTAGGAGGGTTGGTGAGTTGAAGGCAAGGGCATAGTAGCTCTTGTGAGGCCATGGCTTTTGGCTTAGGAAGAAAGAAGGTTGGGGAACACCTAGCTTGCATGGGGTGTGGCGAAAACAACTTGGGGTGGCTCTCTTTTTGTAGAGGCCTGGGCAAGGCTTCTCTGAGAAGCTTGGCAAATCTACGACGAGACTGTAGTGAAAAAGAGAGCGCGATGTGTGGTCAGGACGGGCCGACAGGGGGTTGAGGCTTGATGTGCTGGCATCAGTGGCTTTAGAGGTGTGGTCGCGGCGTCACGTTCGAGGAAAACAACAGAACTCACGCGACGTGAGATGAGCGAATGACCGAGGGCATGCGAGGGTGTCGAGTGCGATCACCGAGGTGGAAGCAAAGGACCGACACAAGCGCAGAGACGAGGGAGAAAGGATGCGTGCAAACAAAACCGGACGTGACACAGAACAATGGTGAACAGAACGACGGGACGGGTGTCACAGGATTCCTGAACTGTTTTCCTTCAGCGAATAACGCTATCTTTTCTTTTGCTTTTCCTCTTTCTTCTTTTCCTTTAATTCATCATAGCCAACCTCTCATATGGATTCAGTGCGTTACTCCATCAGCCCGTTGTGGATTTCTTATCAGAACACCAGTTTATTTCCAAAGAGAGTATTTTGTTTCAAAGAAGAAGTATAAGTATAAGCCTGTAGAGGATCCTGGTCAAGGACCTCGATACCAGCGCGTGCCAAGCAGCACACCCATGTGGCAGCTGTTCCACAGGAGGGGCCCTCGGTTTCATCGTGGCACCATAAGTCATTAACCAAGATGCCATTACAGACCATACCAGCAAGAAAACGAGGATAGTAAAAGTACCAAGGATAGTACAAGGAGTTCCCTCTAAGGACGAAGGACCAAGAATCAACATCTGAAGATGGAAATAAATTAAGGGAGATTCATGTGTTCTCACAAAACGTCCGCAACTGGTTGACAACAGCATTCGCACTTTATCACCACTGCTAGATCATCTTCCATCCGAATTGGTTGCATTACTTGAAACTTGCTAGACGCTGACTTGAAAATTTTAGGAAGAGGGTAGACCGAAGGTTTTTATCTAAGTCTAATCAGATTTTAAGGAGGATTAATCCACACCAACTAACACAACAAATGTACAAACATGATATGCATGAATGCACGTCCTATCCATCCTCACACTGCTGCCACCTATAGGGCGACCATTCTCAGATTTTTGGCACATTGTTCGCTCCCTGTAGCTAATCAATGCTATCGAACTATATGCGAGGTTAGTGTATCTACAGAAAATAGGATTACACCTATCTAAGTCAGTAGAGTGCCACCTATCCTGGATACATAACCATAATAATAGGACTACTTATATTACTTCGCATGCAAACGTCCTAACTTTTGAAAGGAATTTCGTTGTCAAATTTTTAATTTGAAAAGGATTTTGAAGCTTTATTCGCTCATTTATGCTTCTAGATATGTTGGACATACGCCATGTCCTTCCGCCTGCCTTATGGGCTGGATATAAGGGTTGGTGAACCGAAGGCAGGGGCATAGTAGCTCTTGTGAGGCCATGGGCTTTTGCTCAAGAAGCAAGAAGGTTAGGGAATGGTTAGCGAGCGTGGGGTGTGGTGAAGACAACTGGGTGGCTCTCTTTTGTAGAGGTTTGGGCAAGGCTTCTCCGAGAAGCTTGACCAGTCTACAGTGGCACTGTAGTGAAAAAGGAAAGGCATGGTGGGTGCCTATAGTGGGTTGTCAGGACAAGTTGATAGGTGGGGCTGGGGCTTGGGTGCGCCGGCATCGCTGGCTTTGGCAGCATGGCCGCGGCATCACGCTTGAGGGGGAACAGCAAAATTGATGCGATGTGAGACGAGTGAATGATCGAGGCCACGCGAGGATGTCGAGTACGAACGCACGGGTGAACACGGAGGACCGGCACGGGCACAGAAAAGAGGGAGAAAGAAAGCGTGGGTGAACAAGATCGGACGTGACCTAACGGGGTGAATACGACACAGCAATCGTGAGCTAAGCGACCAGACAGGTGTCACAGGATCCCTAACCTGTTTTCCTCAACGACTAAACTCCAGCTTTTCTTTTGTTTTTTCTCTTTCTTCTTTTCTTTCAACTCAATATATACCAACCTTTCATATGGATTCAGATCCTGATAACTTCTTCATCCTTTTTAAAAGTGCATTACTCCATCATCCTACCGTGGATTTCCCATTAGGACACAAGGTTATTTCCAAAAAAGTATTTTGTTCCAAGAAAAGGTACCAGTGTAACCCTACAATAAATCCTGGTCAAAAACCTCGATACCAGCGCGTGCCAAGCAACACACCAATGTGGCCACTGTTCTACAGGGGGCCCTCGGTTTCGTCGTGGCCCCGTGTTGTAGTGCTTACATTTTTCACCTATTATGTAATCCCACGCAAAGTAATTCTTTGGCTCTAGCAGAGTTAACTGTTTGAGCTCCCCACTTCAATAGTTTTATGTACACATCCTTTCGCCTAAGGGGAGTGAATCCTGATTCGCTCTTTTAATTTGTTGTACTTTGCTATAGTTTTTGCTCTTTGCACCTATAATGTAATCCCACCTAGTGTTGTGCTTTAAATCTTAGTGTGTTAATTGTTTGAGTCTAACTCCATCAAACACTTATTTACACTAACGCGATATTGATATCTTCAATGATCTGATTCCACTGGTTAGGCTTGAACCCTCAACACCAGGCTGTAAATCTTTTCCCTCTAATTAGCTTCTCCCTGGATCTAGCCAAGCATCATCGGAGGGGAGATTTGCTCAATGACCGTGGCTGCGGGTCATGGATACAGGAGAATGGGCACGGGCGTGGAAGGAGAGGAGGTGAGAATTTGATACATTCAATCTAAGCCTTTGATCGTGTAATGAGTAATGAGAGAGAAGATTTAGAGTAAATCTGGACGGTTTGTTTTAAAGATGTTATTTTTCTAGGTTCACTTTTTTGGGTGGATGAATGGTAGCCATCTTAGCGGGGGAAATTTTCTTGTGTGGGCGTAGGAAAGAAAAGATGGTGCATTAGTAGAGTAGAAAGTATAGGTCTTAACCCCCCAACGAACCTTGATGTGCTTGTTTCTTTGCATATTATTTGCGTTTGTTACAAATACCCCATAGATCTCTCCCTTTCTCATGATGTGTTTTCTTTCTCCTTATCTCTATCTTTTTTTTAAGAAAGGAATAGATCCTTTTCCCTACCTTGTGTCCTTCCCTCTCATCCCCTCTTCTTCATAGGTAGACTTTAAACCAACATGCAGGTAACCATCACCCGAGAGAATTAAGAAGTCCATCAGAGGAAGATTTTCAAGAAGACCAGTTGGAGATCAACAATTACCTAAGCTACTGCAATTATCAGTAAAGACACTGGACAGTGCACAGCAAACCGACTATAAAAGTCGTGAACGCCGTGCATGCTGTCACTGTTGTGCCCACCCTCTCCCATAGTGTCGCGCACTACCGCCTCTCGTGCTGTCCCCTCCCTGCACGACCGAGACCGCACGCCACTGCCCCATGACACTGCTCGTGCTGTCCCATCTGCATGATCGACATCGCGCACCACCGACGCCGCTCGTGCCATCACCTCGGTTCCCCACCCCTATGCCGCGATGCCCGCCGATGATCGTGCGCATCCAGCCGCGCACTCACATCCCTGGATCCCGCCATCGACCGCCTATAAAACGCCCTAGGTGCCCCCCCTTTATCACCCAAGCACCCCCAAACCACCCCCAACTATCAGCATAAATCACCCATATAAACTCCACTAATCAAGTGTCGACCAAGTGGATTTATTCAGGAAGAAGTCACAAAGGGGTATTGCAAGCTAAAGATTATTAGAGAAGACAAGAAGGAGTTCAAAGTACACCAGCAGAAGCAAAAGTTGAAGCCTGCAAGATGGACCCAGATGAAGAAGTGTTCATTGCTACCCTTTTGGCTATCCTAATCCCTCCCCTTATTGGATTTACAATCTTGTATATCATTGTAATACGTCCGTTACCATATGAAAGACCTTAAGCTACTTGTCGAATTAAAGAAGTTGAAATAATATTTAGAGAATTATGCTGGCACCAGGAATATTTCTAAAATTATCAAAGAAAAAAGATGAGAAAAAAATGGCATGGTCAAAACCACTACAGGAGAATACGATGGCTCCCTATTTTCTCAGCATACATGACAAGAGTCACCCTCACCCGTACTCATCGTATCCCATCACCTGGCCACATCACCTCAATAGTGCTACACTATGCAGTGGGACCCAATCCCCACTCCCTCCTTCTCCAACACACCCAAGACTAGTCAAAGCCGATCAATCTTCCCAGACAAGCCTCACCTCGACACATTATAAAAGACCAAGCCAGCCATCTTACTTCACCATTCCAAGTTTCTCGAATCATTTCATCACCACTCCACACCATCTGGATCGCCTCGCCATCAGCCTTCTCCCTTCCCATAGAAGCCAGCCACATTCACCACCACCCACAAAGATGACTGAAAGAGTCTGGATCTGTGGCAGCTGCCTAAACACCGAAGGATTTTCCCAACTCCTATACGATACCATGCAAATACTTGGCATGCAAAAGCGCCTAGTGTATGAGGGCCGTAAGTATGAAAAGCATGGCAACGAGCATTGTGCGGTCACCCTCTACATCACCAAGAGTAAAGACTTCCTCGACGTCACCAACGCCTGGAATACGACTGTCACCGGATTTCGCTTCACGGACGCCTACCAAGCTGCCGCCCACCAAGCTCTACAACACCTATGCAAGACCTACAAGGATCACCCCATCATGGAGTTCGTGACCATCTGCATGATGACACTCGATGAGCAGATGAAGGACCAAGGAGCCCTAAAGTAAAACAACCCGGCTCGATGAAGTAAAATTAGTCATCCTAGAGAGATGTACTCGTAGCCTGGTTGCACTCTCTCTTTCCCCTCCCGTTATTGTAATCCCTCCGTTTGTACTTGAAATAGTGTTTCACGTCCCCGTAATATTCATGTGCTTCCTGTCAGAATGACACCTCTACACTCACGCAATGCCAACTGAATAATTAGGCATGGGCTTCCCATATTTTGTAGGATTTGGAGTGTTGGGTAGTGAAGGGAGGGACTCAGGGTTGTGTTTTTCTAGCAGGTCTGAGGTGTAGTCGAAGAACAACTGAATTTTTTTTACTTTGTTCTTGCATGCATGCATGTGATGGTAAATTCTTCGCATGTGTTGTAGTAACTTTTTTGTATGAAGAATAGCCAAGTTTTTTTTACTTTGTCCTTGCATGCATGCATGTTCTATCGATAAATTTCTATTTATAGATGACAAGCATTGAATGTGTCCACTTGCCTAGTGCAACAAAGTGGTAGGCAGTGGCCGATGGTGGCGATAGAAATCAATGACATGACTATACAGTGCATGTCGTTTATCTAAACAGATAAAAGAGCAACATGCCACTGTGAGGCGGGTGAACAAGCGTGCACATTAAATGGAGGTGAATAGATAATGAGCACTAGCAAATTTCTACCCCTCTATCCACCGGCATTGTTATAAGCATGTGGACACATTTGTTGTCCTCCACAAATAGAAATTTACCATTAGCAAGTTAAAATATCTAAAAATTTACTATTAATAAAATCAATAACGGATCAGTCACTTTCGGATCATAGTATTACCACTATCTCTCTAACTAAATTTACCAGACATATACTCCGTAACTAATGCATGGTAATATGCGGGCTCAGAGAGTGTCCACGTAGCCTCTATTGACTGGTCCGTATGATTTATTTTTAGCGGTCCAGATAAGAGCTTCTTAGTGCAGCAGTGTCATGCATGCATCGTAACATCATGTCTTGTGGCAGGCATGCTCCATTGCTTCAAATAGACCAGCCATTTATTCTACCAACCCTCTACCAACTTATTTATTGTACCGACCAAAACATCGTCAATATTAATACGCATGCAGGTCTTGTTCTCTTTCCCTCCAAATTCTAGCTTTTTTTCACTCTCTCCATCACATCAATTTTTATCCGCATGCATAGAGCATTAAATATAAAAAATAACTAATTGTACAGTTTAGTTGTAAATCATGAGACAAATCTTTTGAACCTAATTAGTCCACGATTGGACAATATTTGTCAAATACAAACGAAATGCTATAATTCTAAATTTTTCTGATGCTAGCAATCTAAACAAGGCCGCAAACAGAAAGTTGGCACCCATGTATGTATGCATTAGAGCAAAGCTAATAATATACTCCTTCCATCCCTTATTATTTATCACTGTTGGTGTGCATGCTATAAGTTTCACTTGATTTATAAAAAATACATGCAATATTTATATATTCAAACAAATTTATTAAAAATTAGATTGAAATACCTTATCAATGATAATGATTAATAAACATTAATATTTTAAATATATATTTAGTCAAGGTTGCTCTCGGGAAGCGAGAACGATAGATATTCAGGGACACAGTGAGTAACTTGCTGCTGGCTGTACAAATTTTTGCAGCCTACTTCTAAGCTTACTCATATAGTAATTACCTCTTCCCTATTACTGCATGATCTCTTTGTCTCTCTTACAGCTCTTATGTCTCTAAATTGGCCATAAACATGCACCTTTTTCTCCTTTCTCTCCTCTCTGTCTAGATCTACAATCCTTTACTATATACTTGCTCTCAGAGCATTAGCTATACATACATTTAAGTATCACATACCAGTGTCGTCTTCGAATGTTGAAATGAAGTGAGGGTATGTGCATGCATGCATGCATGCTGAAAAGTGAAAAAATATGCTCATTATTGCAGTGGGCCAAGTGCATATGCATGCAGCATATACATGTTGGATTGGACGAAACATATGCTCATCATTACAGTGAAGTGAGTAGTTGATTGATATATTGTTGTACATTAATAATCGGTTTGCACCTAGCAGTGGATTAAAGGGACGTTGCTCCTCCATCTTCACATGCCTACCAAGATTTATCTTGCCTATACAAGCATGCATGAGGTAATGTGTGCCCTATCTAGATACCCACGTGATTATAATAATATAATTATATAATCCTTTTTATCCAAACAATATTGATTGTATGATAGATTATTATAATAAAAACTTTTAATTACCTTGATCCAATAATCAAGGTGGGAACAAGTCACATGGGATTATGGGTGCTGAAAGTCTAATTAATTTGTCCCAATTATTTGTCTGACACGCCAAACTATAAAGTATAATATAAGATACGGATTTCTCATTTTAACCAACCACGGTTCAAAGATCAAGCACTCTGATTAATATTATCCCATAATCCTAATTATTATAATACTATCCAAAACCCAGATTATAATAATCTAGCTATGATCCTAATGGGCCCTTAGGAAGATCATACCCTAAACTATGGTACACTTGTCTCTTAACAACTATAGAGGAATCCTGTGGCACCAGTCCCGTCGCTTTGCTCGTGAACGCTGTGTCGTATTCACCCCGTTGGGTCACGTCCGATCTCGTTCACCCACGTTTCCTTTCTCCCTCTTTTTGTGCTCATGTCGGTCCTCCGTTTTCACCCCGGCGTTTGTATTCGACATCCCCGTGTGGCCTCGGTCATTCGTCCGTCTCATGTCACGTGCAGTCTGCTGTTTTTCCTCGAGCGTGATGCTACAGCCATGTCGCCAAAGCCGTCGATGCTGGTACACTGAGCCCCAGCCCTACCTGTCGACATCCCGATCACTGTAGACTGGTCAATCTTCTCGAAGACGCCTCGCCTAGATCTCTACAAAAAGCGAGCCACCCTAGTTGCTTTTCACCCACACTCCACGCTCGCTAACCACTCCCCAACCTTCTTCCTTCCTGAGCAAAAGCCCATGGCCTCCCAAGAGCCACGATGCCCTTGCCATCAGTTTACCCACCCTCCCATCCAGCCCATAAGGCAGGCGGAAGGAGTTTGGACTAGCACCACCTGTCAGGACATAGAGGGATTTCCCAAGCTTCTGTATACCACCACGCAGTGGCTGGGAATCCGAGACCACCCCGTGTATGAAGGCTGTGAGTTCATAGAGCATGGCACCGAGCGGTGTGAGGTCACTGTCTACATCGGGAAGAGTGAGAACTCTCCCTGTGCAGATGGCTGGAGCGCCACCATCGTCGGTTTTCGCTTCTCCGACACCTATCAAGCCGTAGCTCGCAAAGCCCTGCGAGTCCTATGCCAGATTTATGGGGATTCCCTTGCCCGCACCCCCATGAGGTTCTTTCCGCCTACGGACCGGGACTCTCCATTCTGGAGAACCCGCATGGAGACTCTGCAAAGGCACTTTCGGCAAGCAGTCGACCCCACCGTGGTATCCCTCGCCACGTATCTGCTGGCCCTGGATGTGCACCACGAGCAGCTAGCCTCCGAGCTGAGGAAGTGCATCATGCGAGCCGAGGAGGCCGAGCGTTTCGGCCGGAGGCTCCATGTGAGCCTTGCCATGGCGCACTCCCAAGCCGCCGTCGCCGAAAGCCGTGAGACTGTCACCGCGGAAGCCATGCGAGAGGCGGGAGACCGCTACGCCAAGCAACTGAGAGACGCCTACCTCTTCGCCCGAGACCAGCGGAGGATGCCTGCCCCATCCGTACAGCAACCCTCGGTCCTGAAAGGGATACCCATCTGTCCCTGGGAGGGGGAGAGGAATGTGGTAGCACCCACTGTTCCGCCGCCCACTCCCATGGAAACCTCTGAGGTGGAGTCTCCCCTTCTCTGCACACAGCCCAACCCCACCGGAGAACCCCAGGAGAACAGTCGTGAAGCCCTCTGCCTCGATGAAGTAGACTAGATGCCTGTGGCGATGTACCATGGTCCTGTAGCACGTGTCCTTGCCTTCTCCAGATGTTGTACCCTTCTGTTGTACCCTGAAGCAGTGTGTTTGTCTTACAGCCTCATGATGTTGTGTGTGGTCGTCTGAAAAAGCATATCGTCTCCTGCAATAATTATGTTACGCGTGTTTAATATCTTGCTAATCATAACCAGTCAAGGTGGTTAATTAGTCACTTTAATTTTGGATAGCGGTATAACTTTTCTGTATAGTTTTAGACCTGTGCGAGATGACCATTGCCATCCTCTTTTCCTTTATCAACTGATGCCTCGGCTCTTGCTTTCACGTCCGTACCAGCCCCCCCTTTCTTTTTCCTTGGTCGCTCACGCGCCTCCACGTCATGCGAACCCTGTCCCCTCCCTCTCCTTTTTCCCGCTCAGGCTCGAGTGCGGAGCGCACCATGGCCGTTGGCCGCCCCACCATGTGAACCGCCGTCGTTTTCCTTCCTCTCATCCTCATCATTCTCGGTGCTCCGCACAACGCAACCACCCGCCCTTCCTGCCGAGCTATAAACACAACGTTGAGCCCTCCCTTCGCCACCCAACTCTCCAACCCTGCAGCGCAAAATCGTTCAGCAAATCTCTCCCCTCTGACGAAGCTTGGCTAGATCTAGAGAGAAGCTAAGCCAGAGAGAAAGGATTTGCAGGCCAGCGCTGCGAGTCAAGTCTAGCCACAGGAATCTGATCGTCGGAGATCACCGAGTGCACCGGCGAAGCAGAAGCTCTGATTTCCATTCCCAGAGGTTGCGTCTAGCCTGAGAGTTCATAATGATCGAATTCCCATTAACTTGTTTTTGTTTCTGGATCTGTTGGACATACGCCATGATTTGGATTATCATCATCTTATTGTTTCTCCATTGTCCCCGTCTTGCTCGGCTGCTGGATTGAGTGTTTAGGTGTGTTGAATTGCTTTGGTCATGTAATCTCCCTGCTATTTCAGATCTTTGCAATGTAATTGTGTTTTCCTCGCTCTCTTTACCTGCTCCGAATCTCGGGACGAGATTCTTTTTAAGGGGGTAGGCTGTAACACCCGGTATTACGTACTTAACCTTTTGCTAAATTATCCCATAAGCATCATTATTTTATGTTAATGCATGTGTTGAAGTGTGTAGTTAATTGTTTGCAACCTAAAAATGCTAATAAATTTGTTAACCGCAAGCTAGATTCAGTTGCTCTTTTATATCACTTAAGGTTCAAGATCAATTTTTATTTAGCAAAAGTAATATATAACTTGTGTGTGATGCTTAAATAAAGTTTCAAGTACAATCCTTGTAGATGACAATGCAACCCTTGCTTTGGAAAATTAATATTGCTAAATAGCTTTTCTAACAGCTTAGAAATGGAACATGAAATTTATTTCAGCACAACACTTGGGAATTTTCTTGAAGTTTGAAACTTGCTTGACATCGCCATTTTGGCATGCCTCGTTCTACCTCTCTGTGAGCGCGTAATGCTACCCTTTCACCCGGGCCTGCATCTTGTAGTTCCTACTTGAGGTAGAACTTTGAAACTACACAGCTTCCACGACGAAAAGGCCGAACCTTGCGCTTTAAAAGTTGTGCACAACACGTTCTCGGGTTGTCTGTCTCTGTGAACGCGGTCACCACGCGTGGCCCTGAGCGCAGCGTGTCAGGTCGCGTGTCGGGGCGTGGTGATACAAAAATCAATTAGAGATACTTTCGAGTACCACATATACATGGTCTCCAAAGTTTGATCTATCAAGCAGATCACCCGCAGCGAAGCGCGGGCACAAGTGGCTAGTCCTGTATAGTAGTTGTGACTTGCGGGTTAAAGGCCGCAAGGGCCAAACCCTGCTATTCCTATTTCCCTCTTTCTCTCCTGCTTGTGACCCTCCAGTCCCTGCCAATTTCCATGACATCCGGATCGGAAGGTCACAACCGTGGTGTTTGGTTAAGTTAAGTTAGGATCAAGACCTCTTCTTTTAAAGCCGTACGGGACAACACGATCGACCCAGGAAGTACTGGCTATACCATGGTCATGATCTAGGCTTGTGCTTAGCAGACAACCACTTCTATTCATTTGGGCCTGAGGATCGGACACCCTCCGCGAGGGCTAAGTCTTTCGGTGTTTATTTGGATTTATCTAGTTTCTTCTATATCTTATTGCCTTTTTGGGGAGTATTGAATTTTGGTTAAGGATTGATTGCTCCTTGCCTTGTTTGTCACTATATCAAGGTAGTTGCATCGTGGTGACGATGGATAGACCGAAGATCCACTGGAGGAGGAGATGCGAAGAGCAACCAGAGGTGGATGACTATGGATTGCTATAAACAGGTGTCACGTCCCACCCAACCTCGTAGAATCCTACTAGGCATGCAATGTGTAGCTGCTAGTGCTTTACTTTATACAAAGGAACTGTGATAGGATGCATGGTAGATTGCTTGATAAGCCAATATCTTGACACAACCTTTCCCCTGCACACCCGCTGCTAGGATAGACGCTCGCCTACTTCATGATACTTGCTACACACTTACACTTTACTCATACATGCTTGTGTGTGGCTAAGGCACGTGGTGCCGTGAACTGGATAACTGGGGATAACGTGGGAGAGATCTTGGCATGTGTCTTGGGTGTGTGGTGAGGGTTGTGTCGACTGGGCAGGATCTACGATGAGTCAGGGGACAAGTCTTGCCGGAGGAGTGTGATCTGGGCACTCCCTATGTGAGAGAGTACCTATAGCGGGTACATGTGATGTGAGTAGATTCCGGGGAGGAGTGCCTTTATGGGATGAATCCTCAGAATGGAGGTGCCGTCGAGGCACAGGGCGTCGAGCCCCCTTGTGAAGATATCCTGTCCAGTCCCTCTAAGGACTGATTGGGCGAGTGTGCGGCTCATGGGACTCTTTCGTGCACACCACTCGTCTCTGAATGGGCGGGGTCCGACTTGACGACTAGCTAGCCCCCTGTTGCTACACTAGGTTGATAGGTGATAGTGTAGGGAGGTACGGGTGCCGAGACCCCCACCCTCCTGAGACAGCGTGGTATCCACTGGGATCCGGTACCATGTCTCACAGTCTCAGCGTGTCGGTGGATCTCCGGGGTGCCCCAGAGCTGAGTGGTAGAGTGGCATTGGGCCAGTTAGGCGGCAGCTTGGTATCAGCCTAGACGAGGCATCGTCAATGATGGTGATCTTGTGGTTCCAGGTGTACAAGCTCTGCAGAGTTACTAAATCTATACGTATAGCCGTGTCCCCGGTACGGACATTCCCTACGAGTACCCCTCATTCATTATAGTGAGTGGAGTCCTTTTCTCTTCTCTCCCTTGGGTGTTGTTGGATTTCGGCTTAGGCCGTTGAGGCAAGGAGGAGCGGGAGTCTTCCTTGCCGACTAGAGAGTGAGTGTGGTGAGATGTGTGGACATGGATGTGGATGTGGATGGGATGGATGGATGTGTGGATGAGATGGGTTAAAACTTGATAACCTATATTATATTTATATTATGAATTGGCATAGAAAAACTACAGCCAAATATAGGCCTTTTTCTCTACCCTTGCATTCCACTTACCACATAGCAAAGCAAAGCATAGGGTGGGAGCCAGTGGCCAGTACAAATCGTACTGATAGAGTTGAGCATGTTCCAGACCGAGGACGACTACGACGACAATGGAGCTAGAAGGATTAGGTGGTCTCGTTTCTACACTCAAGTTTGGTTAAGGAGATCAAGTCTACGCCCGCTGATACTCTACCCTGACTCTGATGATCGTTTGTGAAGGAGGAGCCTTCACCCGCTCTAGCGCTACGTCTACTCTGATGTTGACCTGTGTGCGTATATCGCTAGGATACTTTGTACTTAGGTGTGCCTCTAAGTATTGTAAAACCTTATAACTTGTACCTTTTTGCGATGTATGAACTGTGGTATCAACTGTATATGATGTACTCTGTGGATTTCACTTCGAGAAAATCGTGGGTCGTTTCAATGACGGGCGATCGTCCCAAGCAGTGGCTGAGGTGGCTGCTGTGGGCGGAATTCCTCTACAACACCGCCTACCAATCTGCTCTGAAGACGACGCCTTTTCTTGATCGTGTATGGACGTGCACCGCCGACCATCGGTTCTTATGAGCCGGGTGAAACACGGGTGGCAGCGGTGGCCAAGTCCATGGCGGAGCGCGACGAGCTCCTGGCTGATGCACGAGCACGGCTGGAGCAAGCGCAGGCTGTGTACAAGTGCTTCTACTACAAACATCACCGTGATGTCCGCTTCAACATCGGCGATTGGGTGTGGCTCCGGCTCCGACACCGTGCCCCGGCCTCTCTGCCGGAGACCACGAGGGGCAAGCTGCGGCCTCGCTTCTACGGACCCTACCGCATCACCGCCATCATCAATGAGGTCGCGTACCGCCTCGAGCTTCCACCCAGCGCCCGCCTCCACGACGTCTTCCACGTCAGACTCCTCAAGAAATTCGTGGGCACTCCTCCAACGTCGCTCCCGGCCCAGCCCCCAGTTCACAATGGTGCCACTTAGCCGGTACCCGAGCGTGCCACGCGCACACGCCTCGCCAAGGGCGTGCGTCAGGTGCTGATCCACTGGCAGGGGGAACCAGCTGCTTCAGCAACATGGGAAGACCTGGACAGCTTCCAGGAGAGGTACCCCACCTTCCAGCTCGAAGGACGAGCTGCTCGTCGAGGGGGGAGAGATGTGATGTGGGGATGGCATTACAGCCGCCGGCCTCGAGCAGGAGACGTCAAGCATGGCCAGCAGCAACAGGCAGGGACGGCTGCAGTTTAAATCTCGCGCGGAGCTCAAGAAGGAGGTGAAGGGATTAGCAGCCAACTAGTCAAGGCTGGGCCTTCGTATCGAGGAGATTAACTCCTCCATTATGAGTAGCAGCCGGCCAATAAAGGCCTGGCATTAGAATCAAGGAGCCTGGCTCCTACATATGTAATCGGTAGACCCTCTAATGAAAGCAAGAATGAAGTTGTTATCTCTAACCTCTCATCCCTGCTATCTCTAATCTCATCCCCCCTGCTGCAAGCGTCAGGAAGCCCTGGCGCCACCATCTCCTACCTCCAGCTACAACCTGCGCAGCCAAGGTCCTCCAGAGCTAGGTGTGGAGGTCCTTGACATTGAGCAAGGTTTGGCCGATGATCCAAAGTTTAAGGATTTGTTTGACTTTGTGTTCATTGATGAGAAGTGGTTCTTTCTCCATAAAAAATCCGAGAGATACTACTTGCTACCCGAGGAGGATGAGCCACATCGCACTTGCAAGAACAAGAATTACATCCCTAGGATCATGTTTTTGTGTGTTTGTGCTCGACCAAGATTTAGAGATGGAGTATGTGTGTTTGATGGCAAAATAGGTTGTTTTCCGCTAGTGACAGTTGAACAAGCTATTAGAGGAAGCCAGAACCGTCTTCGTGGTGAGCACAAGTGATCAAGCCAATGCAATCAATCACGAGGGAGGTGATAAGAGATTTCATGATAAATAGAGTGCTGCCTGCAATTAGAGCCAAGTGGCCAAGAGAAGATGTGAACAAGCCAATTTTCATACAACAAGATAATGCTCCTTCTCATTTAAAAGTGGATGATCCTTAGTTTGTGCAGTTGCTAAGCAAGATGGGTTTGACATTCGCCTTATATGTCAACCACCAAATTCTCCAAATTTTAATGTTTTAAATTTGGGGTTGTTTTGAGCCATTCAAGCAATTCAGTATGAGAAAGATGCTAAGACACTGAAAGAGTTGATTCCAACAGTCGAACAGGTAAATGATAATCCATTCGATTGTTTAAATTATTTTTGAACAACTGAAGTCACTAATTCATTTCTTGAACACATGTTTTTGCAGGCATTTTTGGAGTACTCTCCACTCAAAGCAAATAGGATCTTTGTGACACTACAAACTATTTTGAAGGAAGCAATGAAAGTAAAAGGTTGCAACAAAATCAAAATTCCTCACATGCAGAAACAAATACTGGAGAGGGAAGATAGGCTGCCACTGCAAGTCCCTTGTGAAGCTTCATTGCTAGCCGAAGCACTTTCTACAAATACTGTAGATTTCACATTCGAACCCGTTTGTCCCATGCAAAATGCTTGCGAACCGATCATATTCTTCATGTAGAAGACCACAACGAGCACACCTGCGAGCGTTGCGGCGAGCTTGGTAGCAGGCTTCGCCGAAGACGCCGCCACCATGGAACGTACCGCAGCGATCGCAGTGCACCTCCTCTGACTCTGGCAACACCTCGACGGAGTCCGGCACTAACTCGACGGAGTCCGGCACTACCTCGATGGAGTCTGGCACCACATCCGAGTTCAGCACATCAAGGGACTCCATGTCCACGACGGAGTCCGGCACAGCGTCGGAGATGGAGTCCGCTGCCTTGACAGACTCCATGGACTTCGAGTACAGCGCGTCGACGGAGCGGTGCGCGTCGACGGACTCCATGGCCTTTGAGTCCGGCGCCTCGACGTAATCCATGGCCTCGGAGTCCAGCAGGTCGACGGAGTGCATGGCCTCGACTCCGTCCATGGCAGCGACGTGCGCCAATGGCGTCTGCGACCAGCCCGCGCTCGCCTCCTCGATGGAGTGCGCGTTGATGTCCGCGGAGTCCACGAACAGCACGACCTCATCCGGCGTCACCAGTGAGTCCGCGAGCACCTCCGAGCCCACGATCAACTCGTCCGACATGCTCTCGAGCTTCAGCCGACTGGAATCCATGGCGAACCCTAAACCCTAACAAGAAGGCGATGGCCGGCGGGCTCTCTGCGGAGAAGAATGGGAAGCGGCAGATGATTGTGGACGAGCGCGTGTTGCTGTAGTACTCTGAGCTCGTGCGAGTAGATGACAGCCGCACGGAGGTGCACATGCACGCGGGCCATGAATGCGGGGGAGGAAATGAGGTGCGCCGAGTGTGACCGTCAATGCTGCGAGCGGAAGCGGAACAGACGGCGGCGCGTCGTTGAGGGATAATGATAAGGACTCGCCTACGCTGTCCCAGAAATTTGTCCCAATTTTTCACAGTGCAAAATTTCAGCGATAAAATATTTATCAAGCAGCCCTTTTAGAGAGTAAATATTTATCAGCAACTCAAATACCTTGTCAGACTAGCGTGACAGGCAGCTAGCAAAGGTAAATCGGCAAGATGTAAATGGCAGGCTCTCATCGGCGCGACATCACAGTCAACTGTATCAACATAATTACCAACAGAAAATTTAACTCGTGCCTTATGTGTAATTTTCAACGTACCACTTTGATTCATCCATTGCATATAGCGCGGCGTTGGAAGCCTCCGTGTAGACAAAGACAAAGCATGTACCAAATCTGAACTAATAGCATTAGTAAAACTACCACCATCAATAATTAGCTTGCATACATTATCTTTAATTTTGCATTCGGATTGAAATATGTTGGACCGTTGCCCCTTCACCGTAACAACAGTACCATCACTATGAACATCTCGTGCCATCATAGATAAGCCATCTGACGTGTCATTTGTGTCATCGATGTCAATGTCAGATTGAATGTCACAAGAAGAAGTACTGTGCAGCCCCGACGTAGAAGAAAGAGCAACACTACCATGTATAAATGGCTGGTCAGGCCCTGCGACCTTTAGCAATAACTGAGAATCATCTTTATTCATCTTTTTGGAACTATCAGCCTCCTGAATAGGCTCTTTATGTGCCTTTAGAGCAGCACGTCTCATCTCATATTTATGTGTACTGGTAGCTTTCTGCTTAGACAACTCATGAGAAGAAATAAATTGTGCATTTATAGGCTTGCTATATGAAACACCAGAACTCAATTGCTTCGCAGAAGAAGCAAAATTAATAGCTTTCTGGTTAGGAGCATCTGCAACAATAAGATCGGCCCTTGATGAACGCACATTTTCTTTGGGACCATGGAAATTTTGACCACCAGCAACAGCTTTCTTCTTATGAGAATTAATATCAATAGCTGGCTGGTTAGAAGCAGAAAGATACTTATCTCCAGCAACATCAGCAGCCCACGAGGAACGAATACTTGGCTCGTTGGCTAGAGATTGTTTTCCATGAACCACAGCTACCATCTTCCTGGACTCAGGCGGAGGAGCCAATCGGCGTCGTAGTACAACTTTCATATCATTCCATGTCCTGCAAGGTTCTTCACCTCTCATGATGTGTGATTTATGTAATTCTCGCCACCACACAGAAAGATTAGCAGAAAATGTCTTCTTAGCAAAGAACAGCTGCATGCGTGACTCGAGTCTATGACGCCGCAAAAAATCCTCCATTGCATCTTCCCAATCATAGTAACAATAATTATAAGTTATTAAATAAAGTGTGGGCACACACTTAATTTCCTTGTTAGCAAGACTATAATCAGACATTGAATAAACTTAGATGCACCGTGAGCAACCCAGAAGCTGATACCACCTGATAAGGACTCGCCTTCGCTGTCCCAGAAATTTGTCCTAATTTTTCACAGTGCAAAATTTCAGCGATAAAATATTTATCAAGCAGCCCTTTTAGAGAGTAAATATTTATCAGCAACTCAAATACCTTGTCAGACTAGCGTGACAGGCAGCTAGCAAAGGTAAATCGGCAAGATGCAAATATAATATTCAGTGAAATTGATGTCAATCTCCTTCCGTCACATCACCAGGTTATTGCTTGAGACTAATTGAATCAGGTAATGCAAACAGGATAGCAGCAGCACTACTACTCAGATTAAATCCCACGTAGCCAAATATAGAATTTGACTACTACTGTTTCCAGAACAAGATAGCAGATTGGTAATTCAGATGAATCTCGTAACAATTATATTGACCGAAAGAAATAATCTAAATGACCAATAGTTCAGCTCAATCCACAGAGTAATTCTTGCAGTGATAATAGATAGAGTTCAGCTTACAGTAGATGCAATCCAAACCCTAGATAAATCTTCCACCCACGGCCACGACGAACCACGATCAGAAGAAAGGGAACTCCAAGAATTCCAAGTGACGTACCCGAACTGTAGCAGCTCGATCACGCACTCTACGCAAATCCACGAAGGATTCGGATCAGTCACCCCAACTAGGGTTCTCGAGCGGCGGCTCGGCGAGAGATAAACTCCACAAAATAAAATCCAATCTAATCTAATTACACGGTGAGCCGTCTCTAGGATTAAAAAGGCACGCAGGCCTTAGCTCCACCAGATCAGAAAGCACGCAGGCCTCCGCTCCACCGAACCAGACATGGGCTCGACCAAGCTAAACCTGACGCAACCAAGGAAATAAATTACGTGACCACCTCCAAGTAAATAAACTCACGTGCATAAAAGTAATATTATACAATAATACTTGGGCCATGCTTCTCACATTACGAAAACCTCATTAACCTCCGGGGAGAATAAATAAGCTGGCTGGACTTCAGGCCAATGTGACTTTTATGAACGAGCTCAACCAATCTCCACAGGTATGGATCCAATTGTGACAACCCTCGTCAGCTTGGTTGGTTTCACCTGCCAATTAGCTCTTTTAAATATTAGCTTGCTGGGTAGATTATTAGGAGTACCACAATGAACTCCTTCCTTCATCTTGCTTTTCTTTGCATCAAATAAAAATGAACCGAATTGAATAATTTGAGGAGCCATGGGCTCATCAGATAATGCAATCCAAAAGCTAGCTAATCCTAGTAGAACGTCAGGCTTTCTCATATGCCTAAATATAATGACTAATCCGAGAAGGCAAAATTAGTCATTATATTTAGGCATACACTTTGGACTCGTTACACACAATCTTGTATTCATTAAATAAATCATATCTAGGGAGAAACTATAGTATAGGATAAGGATCAGAGAGCTAATATCATAGAATCAATCACCAACGAAGGTGTTTCTGTAATAGGAATTCACCTTTTTTTACCTATGCTTTGTTTCTAGAGACAAATAGATGTGCAGCTGAATCCATCAAGCCTCAACATACTGATATTGAGGGATGTCCTCTTAATCGGAAAACCTCAGAAGAATTCAGAAAAGGAGAGAAGAAGAATGACTAGCATTAATTGGAGCCCCTTTTCGACAGGGGAAAGCCACGCCGCGTGTGTCCGTGGCCGGGCGGGTTATCTCCGCCGTCCATCTTGCCTTCGGGACCCACAGTGGTTGCTGTTAATTCGGTGGGAGCGTTTATAGTTTCCGTCGCATTGGGGACCAGCTGGTGGGGGCATTTTGGGTATGTGAAAGTGCTCGTGTCCGTAGTAACTACACCTCCACTCCCGGAGCTCACTTTTCCCCCTCTTCTTCGACTCCTGCTCACGGAGCTCTACTGGTGATGCTTTTCCTTGGTTTTGATCGTGATTTCGTTTGACGAAGCCGGCCCTCAACCAACGAGTTGCTTTCCTCTTCCTTCGCTCGTCACTTTATCCTCGCTCACTCTCAGTGTAGACTCAGCTCCCTCGCTCGGCGAACTCGAGTAGTCGAGTTCCTCCGTTCTTGTGCCAGACGCCCGACCATGGTAGCTCGACCGCGCCCCACCCTGCTCCCACTCGACGCTCTCGGCGCCCCACACGCCCACCACGCCGCTCGCCACCTCTCTCCCCCGGCGGCGACGAAGACGAAGACGAGGGGTTTGATGGAGCCGTTGTTTCACTTCCCCTTTTCCTTATTAAACTCCTGTGCCCGGAGCTGTACTTTCCCCACCGGGATCGTGAGTGTGATTGATGACAAGTCGCCAATATCTCCGGATATCACTAATAATGTTGGTCACAACCTCTCTTTTTCACCTAAAATCCCTCTCACAGGTATGTAATCTGTTTGTGTTCTGAAATGGAAACAAGCATGTATCTGTTTGGCATTTCTGTAACACATAATGTATGGAATGTTGCACTAGTGTGTATGGCAAGGAGTTGTGTATAACACATAATGTGTGGAATGTTGCACTAGTTGTATGGCAGGGTGTTGTAAAATTAAAACTAGACCTTAAGTCTGTTCCATTGAACAAGAGGGTGTGTATAAATGTTGAAATAATTATCTGTAAGATTTTGATTCCTTTTAGTCATCACCTGATTTTGTATTTAGAATTACACATGAGCTGTTCGTCATAGTCCTTTGATCAGCCTGGTGGTTACTATTTATGGCACATATAAGAAATCCACAATTTGCCACTACCGTGAAGGTGATTAATATAATTCCAACATTTTGTACATTCCCCTTTCTCCATCCACCTGAAGTGAGCCGTTAAGCCTGTACTGTGAGATGTGTCTAGCAGTGCCTCTATTCACATCAATTTCAAATTTTCGAATCTAAAATTTTAGGAGGGAAACACTGTCCCCATGGGAAGCACAGTTCCTTCTATAAAGCCCAACAACTGATTGTTTGAACACACATCTCTGCATCTTCCATCCCTGGTTCCCTTCTTCCCTGGTACTTACTATTTCTGATCATCTAGAGTCTACAGATCCCATCTTTCTTGTGTAACTAAGGAATTTGAACCATCAGTTCAGCATGCGAATGCTCAAAGTGTTCCATTTTTTTTTCCTTCTCTACATATTGCAGGTTTTTATTGAAGAGTAAACTGCACTCTAGGTCCTCAAACTTGTAGCGCTTTTCCATGTATGTCCTCAAACTAAAAAAGCGACTATCTGGGTCCCAGAACTACTGATAATGCGCACCAAACGTCCAAAGCCCGCCACGCGTGCGCCAACATCTGACGTGGCAGTGCCACGGTGGCAGCTGGACTCAGTCTGTGGCCGTGCCAACTTCAAAAAAAACCCTATTTCCTTTATCTTTCACACTCTCGAGTCTTTGCACATGCATGGACACCTCACGGCGCGTCCATCATGCATGCATGTAGTGATAATGCGCGTGACGGCGTGGGGACGACGTGCATGAGCTGTGCTCCAAACACGTGAGACGTCAGACTTCAGTCCCTAATCTGTGCTCCAAACGTATGATCTGTGCATGTGCTCTAAACAGACAAGACGTCGCTCCCGTACCCGACCCTCGTCGCTGGAACCTGCAGAGGCTCCCGTACCCGATAGTGCGTCGTGCCTTGCAGCTAACCTGCAGGTCGCGGCAGGATGCGTCTTCATGGTAATTGCGCTGAGCAGGAGGCCGCCGTCGCCCAGGCACACACGGCGCTGACCTGCAGCTTGGCCAGGGCCACAGAAGCCACACAAAACACCGAATGAGGAACCAAAACTTAGTGACATCGATGTTTAAATTATTTGAGTGGCGGAGAAGAATTGTGTTGTAAATACTTTATCCGTAATGCATATGTGTAAATATTATATTATGGACGTGATTTATAGTGTTTTATAGTATATTAAATTATACTTTATCCGTGATGCATGTGTTTTATATGTAGTGCTCTAAATTATATTAAATTATAGGTGCGAGTTTACATAAACTAGCAGCGAACAATACGCATTCGGAAATAATAATGTAATTGTAAACCCTAAATGAAAAATTAAAAGAAAAGAAATGCAAAAAAGAAAAAAACACTTTAGTCCCAGTTGGTAACACCAACCGGGACTAAAAGTGGCGGCCAAGTTGCACAGCTCTGGCGCACTTTTTAGTCCCGGTTGGTGTTCTAACCGGGACTAAAAAGGTCGACCTTTAGTCCCGGGCCACGGAACCGGGACTAAAGGTGAGACATTTAGTCCCGAATCCTTAGTCCCGGTTCCGGAGCCGGGACTAATGGCCGTTACGGCCCGGGGCTAAAGCCCTGCCCTATAGTAGTGATCGTGTGCAGATATGTGGCACTAGGCTGGTTCCTGGTACTCTAGTAGTAGTCGATGAACGCATAGGAGGCGTGCGCAAGCTTGGTGTTGGTTCGTATCACGCCGAGCCGGGCTGGATGGTGCGCTGCAGTGTCCGCACCATGGCCGCACGCTGCACGCATAGTCCGGCGCCGCCTGCAGCCGTGAGTCCCCAACGGCCACGTTTGCCCATGATAATGCGCATGGAGCCGGGCTGCCCTACGGGAGACAGTGGGATGATCGCTCGCTCACGTGCTGTCCGTGCCGCGAACTGGGCCGCCCTCGCGGGCGAGGTCGAGCGCACGCAGCGGCAGCTAGAGTCCGCGATACGGTGGGAGGGGAGGGGAGTGCTGGCTGTAGACGCGGTGCGGACAGGGATGCGGTGGCAGAGATCCACAGCGGCGTGTACTCGCTGGACCAGGTGTTCGACTTGCCCACGGCGGTAAGCTGGTCGCTGAGCATGGCTTGGGCAGAAGTTGGAGGAGTGTGGTGCCGCGCACGAGGCCGTGCCGCCGTGGTGCAGTTCAGCGCCACGGAGAGGCTCAGGAGCCACGCGTGGACCAGCATGGGCGCCGGCGACGCCCACGGCGAGCGCCTGGTGTTGCGCTTGCGCGTGCGCCGCCACAAGCGAGGCCCCGGCCACTCCCTCTGTGCTGCGGTCCTACTTGCAGTGCCGCCGTCAGATAGCATGGGAGTGAGAAAGAGAATGACAGGGTTCCTTTTAGAAGATAGCATGACAACTATGTGCAGCTGCCAACGTGGCACATCCACGTCAGATGTTGGTGCTGAGTTGCTGACGTGGCTAGTTTTGGACCTCTGGTGGGGGACGACAATAGTTCAGGGACCTAGATAGTCGCTTTTTTAGTTTAAGGACGTAGATAGGAAGACGCTAAAAGTTTGAGGACCCACGATGCATTTTACTTTTATTGAATGCTATTGTTCTTTTCCAGGAACACTTTCTGGCTATGTTGCTGCTGGTGAGACCGATCTACCACCTCTTGTGTCTGAATCTTCCAGTGTAGATGAACACATTTGTAATGTTCCCTGCGTTTTAGTCTCCACTACAGTATTGTTATCAGAGGTTAGCTTTTTTCCTTTCTGTTGATGGATCTCAGTAGTTCATTGCTTGCAAATGATATTGCTTTGCATTTCTCTTCCAGCCAGTTGCTCAAGAAGAGGAAGGCATCGGTGATTCTGATACTACTGTCAGTCGTCCTAGCCAAGCCTCAGAACCAGTTGGAGTGACTCACCTGGTTCATCATCAGCTGTAGCTGAAGGAGACTCAAGCTCATCTACTAGCTGTCCAGTTAGGTCTGCTGAACCTATTGTTGCTACAAATAACCTCATGTGTCGTCATGTCGTTGTTGAGTCTGAGGCTGTCAAGAGAGCACGAATGGAACTTTGATATCTGTACCAATCTTTCAGTTGTATCACTTATCCAGTTTGCATCTCCGATGATGGGCTACTAATTGCTTGCTCTTTCTTTTCTCTATTACGTTCACCTTAGCTAAACTATTAAAATGTTGCTGTAATGTCCCCATCATTAGAATATTATGTTTTGTGTATCTTTTTGTATGCATCTGTACCAATCTTTCAGTTGTATCACTTATCCAGTTTGCATGATGGGCTACTAATTGCTTGCTTTTTCTTTTCTCTAGTACATTCACCTTAGCTAAACTATTAAAATGTTGTTGTAATGCCCCATCATTAGAATATTATGTTTTGTGTATCTTTTTGTGTGCCTGTTTTCATTGCTTAGCACTGGCCAACATATATCTGGGAGTTCCATGCTTGGAGGATTGGAACTCTTTTCAATGTGAAAGCTGAAATCTGATTGAAATGTCACTGTTACTCCAAAATGGGTTTCCTTATTTTGGAAGTACTTGTCCTGTCATATCCTGGTACTTGCCTGACTTCTCAACTTGGTCAAGCACATCAGCAACCGTTGCCTCTGCTCCTAGTCTACCTTCTCCGGCTTGTGTCATCTTTAGTCAGTACATTATGGACGTCCATGTGTTCTTTCTATTACATCAAATTCGAATGCTTGTGTTGGTAGGATGGTACCCAAATATTTCCATTTGAATCCAATTTAATATAAAAGAACTATAAAGGACATTTTTGCTAAGGCTATAACTCATTTTTTATGTAATTTGATTTTTTTAGTTACATAACCTTCAGGTACTTGAATTCAATAACTAATCAATAGTCATTGATCAACATGGAAAATGTTCTAACCTTTCAATTTTGATCCTCCACTATCTCCCTATTTCCTCTTATTGGTAACGCCTTCTACTGAGCTTTGGCTGCATACTAAGAAAAATGCCTCCACAAATAACACGGTTTTCTGAAATGCAACAGTAAAAACATTTAACCACATGAAAGTTCACCTCACAAATGGATGCCTAGGTTTGCAATTGCACCCATATGAAAGTTCTCCATTGTAATTTTCAGTTTGTAATTTTTGTTCATTTAACAACCACATGTTTATTCTTTGCTATGAATGAGGTGAACTGTCAGCATTTGATAGAATATTTTAAGCAACCATCAGCCCCATCACTAATGTACCCCAGCACTGGCAATGCTACACATATTCATGCATTCCACCTGCAAGTCTGAGTTTTTCCTCCTGTCAAACCGTTCTATTAGCTTTGAGGACATGCAATCAACACTGCATTCAGTTAGTCCAGATTCCTTCACCATCATCTTAACTTGGATGTATTTAATTTACAAACTCCCTCATACATTATGCAGGTTGGTCCCCCCCCCCCCCCTCTCTCTCTCATTACTCATTATGCATCAGCCAGAACAGGGTCTCAATGCAGATGACAACATAATAAGGTAGAAGAAATAAAAGGAGAACCCTGAGCTAACTGAAACATTTTAAACTTCCATTACATCTGCTGGAGCTCAGAAGATCAAACAAAGGATTAATCTAACAGCACATAGGATGTACTTTCACATTCAACTAGACTAGAAAAGACTAAACAAAACAGTAGTCGCGAGATTGCAGAGCCATTCTAAGGCTTAGTACTTGTCGTTCTTGGTGTCTTCTTCGATGAACTCCCTATCAATACTTTCCCAAGTGCAGGAGTGAACTGTGGAGCCGTTATGGAGCTTGAAGGTAGGTTGATGATGGCTAGTGGTTGTGGCTCTGTAGCTGGAATTTTGCTTCCAATGTCCTTGAATGCACCCACTTGCCCAAGTGCTTTTCTTGCACCTGAGGAACTTCTCATCCATGGCATGCATGTTCTCTGCATTATTTTGTAAACTTTTCCGAGCACACAACCTGCATATGCTTTTTGGTGGTCTTCTTGGTAATTGAATGCGTGTTGTGAAGCCAGACAATAAGTCTTGGGGGTTGCTGTATTGAGCATTCCCTTCACAAGAAGCAGACATTTCACACTCGTTATAAGGATTTGAATTCTACACTGTTCTAATTGGTAATGCTTCTTATCTTCTATGTAACTTTTCTCTTTTCAGTTACACTATTCTAACTGTTTAATTCTACACCTGTAGTATCTGATTTCAGCTAATGTTTCTTATCTTCTCTGTAACTTGTCAACACTGCTCTAATTGGTAATCATCATCTATTTTAATTACTAGTGTTGTGAAATGAACTCATAGAACATTATATAGATGTTGTCATCTTCAGATCTGACCACATAAGTATCAAACTGATTATTAAAAAATTAAAAATTAAAAAAAAACAACTTTACCGAGGGTTAACTGGTATTCCATTCGAACTGACAATTGCGTTCTTTCGGATTGCTCTTGGCTACAGTTACCCTGTCAACATAATAGGGTTTACTGTGTAAAAAATGGCGAAAAAATGTTCCAACAAAATATTGACAGCATAATGTTCCAAGAATCGAAATTTCCAACGCTACTTACTTGGTTAATTGGTTTCAGGTGCAGATCTCGTCTCCTTTTCTCCAGTGCTGCACTCTGCAGGTACTTCCGGAATCAGAGAGCTCCCTCGCCTCTCCTGAAACTTGAACTCTTCTTGTTCGTCGACTCCTGAATCCAGTGCAACTTCTCTGCAACGAATCAGCAGTTCAGCACGCATGCAGTTCCAATTTCATCTACAACGAAGCCGATTTGAGGAAGTGGCCGGCCTCTCCTTTTGACCCAACAGTGAAACTGAGATGGCTCTGTCAACCTCAAGCGCTCGGGACTGTTTCTCTGAACCGGTGATCTCCTTTTGAAGTTGAATTTCAGGCAGCACAGGAACGGAGGAACCCGAACATTTCAGGTTGCCGTGCATCTGGTGATCCTGTACATATCCATTTTTGCCCTTCCTTATTCTGCGCGATGTCTTATTTAGCTTCTTCGCTATCCCGCACGAATCTTGGCGCCAGGGACATTTTCACGGTCAAGAACCCAAGATAGCCCGTGCGGCACATGTACAAACGGAAAATCCACTCTCCTTTTTGACATTACTGGGGGCAGTATACTTTAGCATAAAAGAGGGCTTATTATGTGTATTTTTCTCATTTAAAGAGCATATAATAACCGACACACCAAAATGTGGAAAAGAAGATGAGTAAGACGAAGCCTCAGAAATTTTAAAAAGTGGCATCACCTGATCTGTTGGAAAAAAAAAAATTGGGTACGGACCATCCCTACACTGCACCCATACGGACGTCCATACATATAACGACGCGTGGACTTCTTAATCGGGCTCCCTTACCCTTAGTCGACTGTATTTGCTTATCGGCTAATTGGATCGGCTAGCTTTGCGATTATAACCAGGCTAATTGGCTGTTGTGATTGGCTCGCACTCACCGGCTCAGGTTTTGCTGGTAGATTGGGAAAAGAGACGGGAGACCGCCGTCGCCATTAGCTAACCAGGTAGCACGATCAAAAAGAAAAATCCATCGATCAAAAAGAAAAAAAATCAATCGAGACGACCACAACCAGCAGCACGATCGGATATTCAACTGTGATGCCTGTATTTACATAAATTTGGAAAATGGGATATCTGAACTTCTGAAGGGACATACACTTTTTCAGAACACTAGTACACAAAACGTTTTTACAGGCGGTTGACAACGTATTTGCACTGGCGTTTTTCCCAACCACCAGTGCGAGAGGCTGTAGCACCCCGAATTTTTAAAACTTTTTTTCGAAAATCACCAAAAATTTGAGGTTTTTAAAACTTTTCAAAAACTCTTTTGCTTTGATGTGTTCAGCAGTATAGAACTAGTGTGGCATAGCATATAACTCACCCTATGTTATTTTGAATTCAAATCCATTCAAATTCATAAGCACATGCATTCAAATGTGGGAAATAGAAATGGAAAAAGGAATAGGAAAAGGAAAAGGAGCTCGGGCTCCATCTCCCCCACTCGACCCCAGCTGACAGCCCACCGCCCTCCTTCCTCTTCTCCCCTTCCCCCCTCTCCTTCCTTCCGCGTGGGCGGCCCGAGCAACGGCCGCCCGGGGCCCGCGCAGCAGCGCTGCGCTCGGCTCTCTCTCCTCCCGCGCCAAATGGCAGGCGGGCCCGCCTGTCATCGCCCGTCGTCTACCTCGCGCCCGGCGAGAAGGCAGCCTTGAAATACGCGTCGACAAGCGCCGCCTCGGGCTCGCCGTTGCCGCCTTACCCGCCGCATGAGTGGATAAGGATGACGACATCGCGGCGCCGTGCCTCCCTCCCTCTTCCTCTCCTTCCCTCTTCTCTCTCTTCCCCGCGCCTCCTCGGCCGACACACGCCACCGCCGCTACCCGGCGAGGCTCGGATGAGCACATCCATGGCTAAGCGCTCGCCGCGTCGCCCATGTGTGCCCGAACCGCCTTGGCAATTTGAACTTCGCGCTTCGGATGCTTTCGGCGGAGAAATATCTCCCCGCCGAACCGCCATTGCCGGCCTATAAATAGGCCGGCCGGCCCCTCCACCCTCGCCCTCACCACTCCGAGCTCCGCTAGGGGCGGGGAACACTCCCTCTCCCCCTCCATTCCTCCTCTTCTCCTCTCTCTCGAGCTAGAGCTCGATTGCCCCGACTCGGGAGCAACCGGCGCCATTGGAGCCGCCGCTGAAATTGAAGCTTTCTGCTGCGCCCCCGGCCAATTGGGTTCGAGGTGAGCTCCCAGAGCCTCCCTCCACCTTTTCCTCCCTTCAATTCCACCTTTCCTCTCGTGTTACGCCACCGCGGTGTGCCGCCATCCGCCGATCGCCATTGCCGCCGGGCACCGGCCGCCGTGGCTTTCGGGCAGCGGCTTAGCACCTCCCACTTCCCTCCCTAGTCACCACGCACGCACGCACGCACAATGCGGGCGATTAGGCCACGCACACGCACGCCAAACTGCGTGGCGCCGCCGCGGCACCTCGGCGGGGCCGCCACCCCAATGCGGGCGCCCTCCGCCGCCGACGAGCTCACCCGAGCTGCGACACGGCTTCCCGCACACCGTACACCACTCCTCTTCCCTTTCCGGCGTCACGCCGGCCGGGCGGCTGAGAGCTCTCCGGCCCGCGCCGCCTTCCCTCTCTGTTCCGGCCACCCCTTCCCTCTCCCTCGCTCAGCATCACGCAGGAGGGCCCAGAGCCAACGGCGCCCGTGCGCCCAGCGCCGCTCCAGCGCCGTTCCTCTCCCTCCCCTCTTCTACCAGCGGCGCGTGGGACCCAAGGCCAACTGGCGTCAACGTGCCCGTCTTGTCCAACGCCGTCACCGCCGTTCCCTTCTCTCCCCCTCGGCATGTGGGCGCGGGCGGCGCCGTCAACGCCGTCACACCGCCCGGCCCCACCTGTCATACACACACGCACACAAACACACACACCCTTCCTGGGTACACTAAGGGAAAATGCTAGGTGCACCCGGCTGTTGTACACAGAGTGTTGTTTCTCTATTTTCTATTGCTAGAAAAATTCTAGGAAAATTTGTAAATAAACTACTTGACATGTAGAATTTAACCATGTGGTTTGCACACAAATCCATGCATTATAAATTACAACCAAAATTCCATTTAGCAATTAGGGTTTTGAAATAAATTGGAATAAACTTCGGAAATGTATAACTTTTGCATTTTTACTCCGATTTAGGTCAAACCACTTTCTAAATTCTTCTAAAATCATGCTCTACGCATTGCATCCAGTGCCACTACCTAGCTCTATACTTGCATGTATGTGGTTCTTTTTATCCTTTAGCGGTAGTCTTACCCCGATAGAAAATCCCCCCGCCGAGGAGGAGGACGAGCATCGAGGACACCGAGGACCCGGACTACGTCGCGGACATCGACGGTATTGACCACGCAGGCAAGTCCTAATTTCCACCCTTCTACCATCCCTCTACCCTATAACAACCTTACCATGATAATGATTAAAGCAAGAACATGAGAATAAATATGATATGACAATATGATAATGTGATAAAGTGATAATGAGAAAATATGATAAATTGATTACATATGCTATGACTTGAACGGGTAGGGGTAATCTAGGTGTAGATTACTTGGCGGATATTATCTGCGAAGGATATCCTGTCGGAGATACCTGTTTTAGTCACCCCTAAGGACCGGTTCATAGTCTCTTATTCATCCCCGTGTGATATTTCATGCGACCACACGTCTATATGGGTAGGCTTGATCTCACACCCCCGTTAGGTTGAAGTATATTTCCACTTATGAGGCCGGTGTAGGCAAACGGTAGAGCAGAGACGGCGTAGGATGCTAAGTGATCTTCCATGGTCTGGTTGGGCGTGGGACGCTAAGTGATCTTCCACGTAAAATTATTGGGTGCACATTTGCTAGCTATATACATATATCTATATATTCTAAGTGTGGATCTTTGAGTGATCTTCCACAAGGTATGTGAGGGCATGGGTTGCGAGTGAGCTTCCATGTCCGGGTTAGGCATAGGAAGAAGAGTGGTCTTCCTTGCTTAACTTTCTCCCAACCCCTGAGCGCCGTAGTGGAAATGTACGGACCCCTAAGGAATGCATACTATCGGGTACGAGATCTCGGTAGTTCCTTTCTAACCATTGGCCGTGGGAGGAATCGCAACTACCGTGTGGGGAAAAGTGTACACCCTCTGCAGAGTTACCCGAATCTATTCGAATAGCCACGTCCTTGGAATGGGCAAATGCCGGGATGGGACGCTATGATTAGAATATTATATGATTAATGAGATAACGCATAACCTTGTGATTATGAAATGGACTAACCTGGGACTAGTGAGGAGGATAATACCCTACTAGGCCCAACCCTAATTTTTATCATCACTCTTTTCCACCAAGAAGTTGGGACTTGCTGAGTACGTAAGTACTCACCCCTCTTTGCTATGCAGACTATGACCTCGGAGATGATCGCGACTATGAAGAGGAGGTGGACCCTGATGTCTAGGAGCTGCGTAAGGACCCCGACGCACTGGATCGGATCGTAGGAGTTAGGCTTCGACTACGCTCAAGATGCCTGTGGAGTAGTTGCTACGCTTCGCTAGAATAATTAGTCTCGCCTTAGAATCTACCCTGTAATAAAGCCGAACCCCTTGCGGCCTTAGTCATTCCATATGTAACCCAAGGGCTATGCCCTAACGATGTAGAACCCTTTTATTCAATATCAATAAAGCTCAGAACTTTTCTCTTAAATCTGTGTACCATTTCCATTGCATAATAGGCGTATTAGTGCGTGATCCCGGCGCAAATACGGGTATTTTTCTACGGACTCTCAAAATGAGGGGCCGGCAGAGGCCGGTGAAAATGAGCCATTTCCACGGGCGGTTGGTTAAAACCGCCCGGTGGAAATAGATTTCTACGGGCGGTTCTCTTAAGGAACCGCTTTGTAGAAATCGCTATCAAAAAACACCAAAAAATTGCAAAAAAAATATTTTTAAAAAGGCAAAAAATATTTTTTAAAAACCGCAAGTCGCGCATTTTTTTCGCGTAAAATCGCTTATGCGGCCGTGGGGGTTTGAACCCGCGACCTCGGCTTCAGCGCGTATCCTCCTCTACCACTCCACCCACACGTCACTTGTGTCTAGATACCATTTTTGTTCCCCACATATTATATAAACCCGATGGTAAATTGAATATTTGAGGGTCTAAACGATTTCAAATGAAAAAAGTGGTGAACTACAAAGTTTCATAACTTTTCGAGATCTACAACTTTCATTTAGAGTGTTTCTCGATCCAAGGTCATTTGCAAAATTTGGATTTCAAATTTGAAAAATTTGATTCGTCGTTTTCCATAAAAAGATGATTTCAAATGAAAAAGTTGTCAACTGCAAAGTTTCATAACTTTTCGAGATCTACAACTTTTATTTTGGGAGTTTCTCTATCCGAGGAAGTTTAAAAAACTCAAAAAAATTAATTTCAAATTATTTCTCTTGGCGGATTTTTTTAAGAAACCGCCGGTAGAAATCGATTCTCACCGGCAGTTCCTTAAGAAATCCGCCCGGTAGAAATGGCCGATTTTACCTGGCGGTTCCTTAAGAAAAAACCGCCAAGAAATATTTTACTGGCGGTTCCTTAAGAGAACCTTTTGAAAATAGGGTCGATTTCTACAAGGCTGTTCTAAAGGAAAACCACCAGTAGAAATAAAACGCTAGTGTCAACACAAATGGTTTGTGTACCAGTGGAATGTGCATATTACATCTTGAAGTACTACGGCTCAAAATGCCATATGTATTTCAGATCAATGTGCATATTATATCTTGAAGTATTTGTACCATGAACTCTTACAAAACAAACTCAAAGGCAAGAAACGTTGCGTAGTTTTTTCCCCCTAAAGCAGCTTCACATCCATACATTACACACTAATCAGACTAGTCACACTTCAGGTTTCTTCATTGCAATCTGATGGTAGACAGCCCTCTCTCTTCCTTCAGTCCTTGGTGGTTGGTGCTGAACTGATTGTAGCAAAACAACGAGCACCTAAGGAGGAAGAGGAATACACACCCTAAGCTAGGTGAGCACTGCAGGCGCAAAAGGACGCCGAGGAGTAACTCGTAGTTGCTGAGGACGAGAGTAAGACCTGCCGGAGATGGAAGTCGTCGGTGAGCCTTGAGGAAAGCTGAGTCCTGACAGTGGCGAGCAGGCGCAGAGAACAGAGCTTGCGTGTGACTTGCTCGCGCGGAGCCGAGCCAATTAGCCAGGTCTCCTACAAAATTAGCCGAGAAATAGGGTCATTAAAAAAGTCCACGCGTCATCATCTGTATGGACATCCTGTATGATGCAGCGTAGGGATGGTCCGTACCCAATTTTTTTTCCCGATCTGTTGCACCGGTAGCCACAACATGCAAGCAGAAAACATCATTCTGAAAGAAAGGAAAGCAAGAGATTGGATGGAAAATGAAGGAAACAAATGATTTTGACCTATTGCAGGTGGGTAGGCATAATATACAATTAAGAAGTGGTTTTTTTTTTAAAAGCTGTCCTCACATACAGAGAAGAATATAGATAGTATTGGCAAGATAGGAAAGGGGGATGTTATATGGACATGCTGTGGACCTTTGAAGCTCAGCAGCCTATATTCCGAAGTAACATGACATGTCATTTTCATCATGAGGTTTAGAATAGCAAAGAATTTGATTTTTTTTTTTTGAGGGAATAGCAAAGAATTTGATGATGTGGACAGTTGTCACATGACAGTATGACATCATTGTATGAACCATAACAAAATTAAATAATAGGTTTGACATGCATGTAGCACTCAACTCCGAGAGAGACAAAGGCCTTTGTAGACAGGGTTTCAGATTTTAATATGACAATAAGGGAAAGAACAGTAAATGTTACAGTGTGCATGAAGCTGTCAGCTAATAGAAGCAAATTGTGAGAACGGCAAGTGCAAAGGACAAAGAACAGTACTGTCGTCACCAATTGGTTATTATGAACAGTTTATAAATGTACCTATCATCTATTGGCAATAACTATGGCTAAGAAACTAAACTGATATGTCTGTATATTTTAATACGAATTGAGCACTCGCTAAAACTATCAATTATCTTGTAAACAAGGGAAAATCTAAGTATCCTCAAGAAAAACCGGAAGATTAGATCATACAAAAACTACAACTAAACTCTGACACCAAAATCAAAATAATCTTAGATAAAATTGTTACAGGAAGATATTAGTGGCCATGATAGGCAGTCTTCATGGGATAACTATATATAAAGTTATAAACAAACAAGAGATCTTTTACAATGGTTGGAAAAATACCTTGGTATCTTTAGGTACTTTTATTTTTTCTATTTTTAGCTAACTATAATTGAGAAACATTATTTATTAGATATATTAAGGGTATTTTCGTAACCGAGAAGTCCGAGATTATGCCCTTCGCGTAAGTCCTCTATGTGGATCAAAGTTTTAAATAGCGGACTATAACAAATAGCGGTATCTTTTTTTTAGAAGCTATAAAGCTATAACGGAGCTATAGCGGAGCTATGACAGATAGCGTTTTATAAGAAAATCATAAAAAATACAAGTATTTGAGTAAAAAACATGACAATCATGAAATCTGAGGAACACACATATGTTTTCATAGTTCTAGGGATGTAGAAAATGTTACTTCATATGATATTGGAGCATGATTCATGAAACTCAAGAGTTTAATTTGTCAAAAATACAAACTTTAAAATAAATTATAAGCAAATAATAACTAGATTGTCACTATTATAGATGAAATTGAAATAGCGGTGCTATTTCAAAGCTACAGCTAAGTAATTTAGCGGTGCTATAGTGCAATATAACAGTCATAATTGGTATAGCGGCAAAAATAACAATAGCTTAGCGGTGTCTCTTTTCAAAAGCTATATCGGCGCTATAGCGCCACTGTAGCCCGCTATTTAAAACTAGGATGTGGACGTGCTCACTCCTGCTCTTGGGGCAAAGCTTCGGTATAATGTTCAATTGCCTTGTCCAATTCACCATGAAAGAAGCTGTCGTTGCCTTGCCGCTTCTTGATGACTTCATCAACAGCAGGTGGACAGGCGCACGCTGCTTGTGAGTTGCGCGCAGGCCGTGGAGTCGCGCATCGCCGGCACGGGAGCCTGCTGCACAGGTCACTCGCGGTGGACATGACCTTGCTCGGTCCACGAACCCCTACTCCTTGGCCTATCGCCCAGCATCCACGAACGGCGCCGGTCAAACCCGGCCACCTGGAGAGAGAAGCTGAGGGTGTATGCTGTCAGCTCCCTGTCCACATCCTGCATCTCCTCCGGTTTGGACTCCGCCGGCCGAACCAACCACGCTTCCTCCTCTTCATCGTGCCCGCCGCCGCCAAACAGCAGGCGGCACAGCTCCTCATCGCTGGCGCCGTGGCAGATCAATGCGGGATGGCGGCTGGCAAATAATGCGAGTCCAGCGTGCACTAGCAGGTACATGCGCCGAGGGTAAGGGCGTCGAGGCCGGTACACGTGCCCGGTGCTATCACATCTCTTCACGTGCGAGGTGGCCGCACTAGTGGCGGCACCGGTGGCCGTCGGCGAGGCCACGTACAAATGCCTGGGAGCTTCAGCAAAGGGGAGAAAGAACTGGAACGAGATGGGAGCGATGGGTTCACACAGGGGTGGGTGGGAAATTCCATTTTGCCCTTCCACGAAGGTACTAAAATTACCATTTGCCCATAACCGAAAAATTAAAAATAATAATGGAAATTAAACCTGGCCCACATATTTTGGTACTTGCTCCACCTAATATTGGTATTATTCCCATCTATTTAGTACCTCTAGATACTTTCATATTGGTACCTCCTATTTTTCCACCGGTCGATCTCATCGTTTGAATGGCTCATGTTTTTTCCAACCATTGTAAAACTTCTCAAACAAATATATGAAGTGGCATGCACCTTCATTTAGAATAAAGTGCTATCTTAGGAACCCATGGCTCAAATTTAGATGGAAACAAATTAAAATGATTAACCTCTGAGGAAGCCAAGGCAAAATGCTGATATGCAGGTTCTTGCAGGGCATGGCCAACCTCTTCTCAGCACGAACCACAGATAAATCGTGGCCCAGATCAGCTGAGAAATCTTTTTTTTGGTAAAATTACATCGCACAACAATTGCAACAGCAAAAAAATGTAAGTCACTGATGTAAAATAGGGAAACATTACTGCCTATATAAACTAATATATAAAAAGAGAAACGAGCAGCAGAAAATAACCTACGTACCCATTAGGGACAAAACATGCATCGCTGAAATGGATATTTATGTGGAAATGGTAAAAAAATAACCTAAGTAGGAAAGCAAGCATGCATCGCACCCAGGCAACATATTTGTGGCAACATATTTGTGTGGAGAAACAACATATAAAAGTTGACGCCAGTACTCACCTGGATATTCACTGAGTTCGGTCCTTTGATCTTGCGGACAAGGTTCTCAGCAAGCAACAACGTCGCAGTCACTGAAACCCAATCAGTGGTTGGCAAGAATTTGCAAGCGGTGATCATAAGCAAGTTTGTGATGGAATACGAAAAGCAGAGCTCAGATTACACAAAGGAAGATATCATCACAGGCAATAACATGAAGAGTTCAGATTTCATAAGAGGCAGAGATATAGGATATACAACTCTAGTGCCTATATAAATTAGAGAAAACCGTGAGATAAATAATACCAATTCTGAGTGGCATTTTTCTTTGCAAACCAACATGTTCTTTTAAAGGCTACTAAAATTTGGATCGCATCAATGGAAAAGGTAAGAATTTTATCAATAAAAATAGGACTTTACAGGCCTCAGAAACATGTGAATGGTCGTTTGTTCATGAACTTGGACACTACTACAGAAAACCTTTCTACAGGCGGTGCTAGAGGCATTTGTACAGGCGGCCAAGCCCACCGCCTGTACTGGGGGGTCAATACAAATCGGCCCACAAGACAGGCGGTGGGCTGTGAGCCGCTTTGTGAAAAAAAGGGTTTTTCACAGCGGCTCACTTTGTCGGCCGCCTGTGTAAATAGCTATTTACACAGGCGGTTTACTAAATGAGCCGCCTGTGTAAACCAATTTTTCAGAGGCGGCTCACTCTGTGGGCCGCCTGTGTAATTAATTTTTTTTTATTTCAAATTTTAATATTTGCCTCCACACTGTGCTATATTTGTCACATATATATATATATTTAAGATATGTAAACATGAACCATAAAATTGCATCATACAAACAACACACATAAATATTATAGATATGTACACATGAAATCAAACATCAAGCATAAAATTACATATAATACACGTCATTTCATGTTATCCCTCCAACCAATTAGTGTTTACATATCATTTCGTTTCAAGTTTAGACCTGCTAGGTCTCGCGCTCTAAATCTTTCACTTGCCAAATCGCCGGCTTCATCAAAATATGCTCCGTCACTTGGAATTATTTCTCTCATAATAAAACCGCACAAGTCTGCTACTATATCTTCCATAGTTTTTGGAGTGAATGGCACGTCCTTTCCTTTGCTTCTCGGCTGGAAACAAAGTTTAGAAGCATCATTGACACATGTCCAATATTAATATTTGCAACTTTAACGAGAAAACTTCATATACATAGATATTTTTTACCATATTTTTGTCCCTGACGTATCGTCCCCCGCTGCCTTATGAACTCACACACATAGTATCCACAGTAGACCGATCCAGGTGGTTGCTTGTGGCACTATGTAATTAATAAGCAAAAGATTATTCTAAAATTTTCATGCCTTGTTTATATGATGATATGTGTTCGGACAACTTACCGGATAATTGTGTTGTATCGTCAATGGCACACTAGGATCTTTGCGGGCGGCGTCGACCGGTCCTTTTTGCTTCTTATAAAACTGCCATGCCCTGTAGATATCGAATATAAAACACTATAGTTATTTAGAAACTCTAATTCATATAAGTACGGATGTGGTTATATGTTGGCTAACCTTTCTAAATGAATCAGGAATGTTTGATATGACTGAGGAGGATAATGTAAGGAGTCTAGGACAAGCACCTTTCCTTCGAATGGATAAATATAAAAAACAATCCAATGGTCACTGCATGAATAAACGAGTGAGCGACACATGTACTTAGGGTTAACACGATAATTTGAAGTACGTATACGAGGTCACGCTTACCCAAAGTTGTAGGGTGCCAATATAAAATCCCTGTACCTATATCTCAGCATTGCTCTACCGATATAGAGGGCATATTCGTCCTCGTATTTTCGTTGCAATTCCTTTTACAGCTCCCCGCAAATTGTTCTGGTGTTTTGTCCTTCTCTATCTTTGCTCTATCTTCATTTGTAAGTACAAATTTGTGCATATTTTCTTGTAACCCGATTGGACTCAGGTAACCGACCATCGATCCTGTAGTTAACGATCTCTGCTCGTGGTCTTGCAAACTACATACAACATCCACATATTAGAGTTTATCACATTCCAAATTTAATAATAATAATGTGTGTGCATGAGTGATACTTACAGGCACCAGATTGTAATGAGTTGGACGTCAAGTTTTCTATAGTTCAACAGCAGGTGCATGTCCTCGAAGGTAACAAATGCCCCGCTTTTTTTTTCCGTGCCAAGCAGCAAACACGTCTGGCTGGTATATCAACACTAATCGCATGCAAGGCCAGCATTCACCGCTCTCATGTACCCCGTCATGAAACCTTTTTATCGTCCATGGACCCTTTTCAAGCACCGCCCATTGCAAAGCATAGGCGTTCCGGGCATATAGTCATTGGGGACATTGACATAATCATCAACCGTTGGCTTTCTTATATCCTTAAGGGTCAATGGTGCATTTGATGGCGGTTCGACATGTACATCGCCACTTGGGGCTTCCTTTGTTGGTGGCACGGCCAGCTTGCTTGGCCGGCGGCTTCCTTTATTCTCGTGACGGTTCGAGCTCAACGACTCGTGCCGTCCGGCCGCTTTCCAAGCCCTTTCAAGAAATAGAACGTGGCTCTTTGCTTTTCCCTTTTTTGGCTCATAGGGAGAAACCAATTTTGGAATTGGAAATTTCTTTGCCTTCTTGGAGGCCGGTGCTTGTGGGGGAGTTTGCTCATCTTCATTTCTGCATTGGTGGTGGCGGGGGAGTTTGCTCTACCTCCTTCTCTGGTGTTGTGTCCTTCTTGGCTGGCGGAGTCTGCTGCTCAGGCATATTCTTGGCTGGCCCCTCGAGCTCATCCAGCGAGAATGACAAATCATGTATTGGGGATGACGACGGTGGCTCATATACGGGGATGCTGGGGCATGCATTGGCGATGCTGGCTGTTGACTTGTTTCGGCCTCTTGAGATGCTTGATGCACTGGTGGAGAAGGTGTCGTTGGTGGATCAATCAACCTTACGTACCGTCTCGGCCATTGTATGAAGTTCTTGATTGCTTGTCCAAGCTTCTCTATACCCTCAGAGGTCGGGATGTCGATGAAGTCGTCTTCATATCCACTCTCGACCGTCAACAGTTCCACCCTGCAGTATGCATCTTGCATCTCGACACCATGGAACCTACGTCCAGGGATGGCATTGCCTGTGGCCACTTGCTTTGTATGCCGATTGCTAAGGCCATATCCAATTAACAATGAGCAAGGCCAAGGTTTATCAATATCGTCAACTGGATAATGGTCCTGATTTGATGTTGATACTATACTGCTTGGAAAGGGCATAGATTGTGTGGCCATCTCCTGGCTACCCAAGGGTTGAGCTGGGACATGCTGTATATATGAAGGAGCTTGTGATGACATCTGTTGAGCAGACACTGCTCCCGCCAACCGCTTCATCACTTCAGGATCGGGGTTTTTAACGAAATCTTCCATCAAATCCCTAAACCTTTTGGTGGCTGGCCTTTGCTCAAAAAAAGTCCGCCAACCGCTCCTTATGTCGTTCTCTTTTCTTATACATGCCTTTCCACTCTTCGCCAAACCCTTCTTTCCGTGTGGTTCTCGATGAGACGCCCGCACACGGCCCGGATGCTAGGGGTTACCTACAACATGATTTTTCATGTCGGTGTTGATTTCTATTTTACTCGAACAAAATGGAAAATATAATTTGTTACCTAGAGCATGGGAAAGGCTGTCCCTCTCCCTCCGTGACTTAAAGGCACCTGGGTTTTTCCAGGTTTGTTGCTTCCAAAACCTTCTCGGCAACCGGCCCGATCTCATCGGGGACAGAGATCTCATCGCTCTCAAGTGTTTGCCTTCCGAGCGCGAAGCCAATTCGCACTTCGTTCAGGCACTATATCGGTCAATGCCAACTTGCCCTCTCTCCTCTTTGCTTCGTCTTCTGCCCTCCATTTAGGAATCTTGGTCTTGTAACCACCAGTGCCGAGGTGGTGGTGGTAAATGTTCTTCTTCGCAAGTTCCGAGGCGGCTTGGCTCTTAGCCTTGGAGTCATCGGAGTTTTTAATTTTACTAAAACGTGCCCACTGTTCCGCTGTGATAGGGTACCGCCGTCGAGGTCCCGCCCCTTCTGCAGCCACTTTTTATTCATATCGTGCCTATAGCCCCGTGCTAACTGCTTCATGACATGACCCTTGACCAAACCTTCTATTCCCTCCGGGAAAATGAACTTAGTGCACAATCGAGTCCAACAATTCTTCCTCTTTCCTTCAGGCACCATACTCCAATCACTCCGGGGAGATATCAAATTCTTCCTTTACTAACCATCCAATGGCGCCCCTAAATTTGGGTAGCGCCTCTAGAGGTGCTAAGGGCTCTCCGCTCGGGCTAACCCTCTGTAATCCTATAAACTTCTTCCGGAAATCTATTCCTTCCTCTATCTCCTCGTGCCCGATCACTCTTTTCTTTGTACTTCTTCGCTCGGAGGATGTCCCGGTCGTTTGAGGCGCCGTGTCCTTCTGAACATCTTGTTCTTCTGCCGCCATTTCCGCAACAACTTGAGAGAACACCTCCTGTCAATTCAATTGTTAGGTACATGAAATACACATGAAATATTATCTCATATAGACACTCTACTTCCATATATACCTCATCATCATTTGGCTCATCTTCAGGCTCGTAATTAGGGTCACGTTCCAACTCAAGACGGGTCTTCCTAGCTCTAGGAGATTCACGTGGTGATACGCTCGGGCTCCTATAAGGTTCGGATCCAGAGGACTCAGATCCCGGTGTATCTATCTGGGCATCGGCCCGCTTCAAAGATTTGATGGAGTACTCATCCGCATGAAATACAAGTATAAACATGGAATATAAGTATATACACTAATTACATAGCGTAATTAGCAAACCTATTATTAATAAACCCTAAAAAAAAACCTACTAACTATTACTAACAAACCCTAACAAAAAACCCTAAATATACTAACTACATTAACTAACTAAACTAACTAAATATTACTAACTACACTAACTAAATTAACTAACCAAACTAACTAAATTAAATAATAATTATTCTAACTAAATATTACTAACTAACTAAATTAACTAACTAAACTAACTAAATTCAATAATTATTCTAACTAAATATTACTAACTACACTAACTAAATTAACTAACTACACTAACTAAATTAACTAACTACACTAACTAAATTAACTAATTACTAATTATCTAACTAAACTAACTAACTAACTAAATTAACTAATTAGTAATTAATAAACCCTAACCAACCCTAACTAAAATAAATAACAACAAAAAAAAAGAAAAAAAAAAGGGCAGCCACGGCGGCCTGCCAGGCCCATAAGGCCCAGCAAGGCCGGCTTCGTGGGCTGCTGCCGGCGCTTGGGAGCGGCGGCGCGCAAGACGGCAGACGCCGCAGGTCCTCGGCGGCTGCGCCGTGAGGTTGGCGCGGGCGGGCGTGCGGGGGCCTACCTCCGAAAGCAGGAGGCGCCCGGTGATGTCTTGGCGGGCGGCGGTGACGAGGCCGATTGGCGGCGGCGGCCTGGCGTCTCGCGGCGGGCGGCGTCTCGCGGTGGCCCAGCGTCTCGCGGTGGTGGCGTGAGGCGAGGCGGATTCTCCGAAGCGTGGACAGGCGCGGCGGGCGGCGGTCCGTGACCGTGGTGGCGCGGGCGGCGGATTTCGGCATTGGACGGGCGCCGAATTCATCAAGCGCGCGCCCGAGACTTAGAAATTTCGAGGGGCGCAAGGGAATTTATACACGAGCATTAATACAGGCGGGCGGTATTGACCCCGCCTGTAAAAATAGCTTTTTCACTGGGCGGGCGGTATTGACCGCCGCCTGTACAAATGTATTTTCACAGGCGGCTGTTGACAGCCGCCTGTACTAATATTTTTTAAATTTCAGTTTATATCCTTAGGGCTAATTTCGGCTGAAAATTTAGAAATTCATAACAATTGTAGAAAAATCATAAAATAGCTAATGAGGATGTTTTGGAAACCTTGTGAGTATATATTTGTAGTGGAACTATAATATGTCATGTTTTAGTTCAAATCCTCTGCTGCAAAATTTAGTTTATATTTATTAGTGCTTCCTAGCTTTAAACTTGTATCTACTATTTTATTGCACCAATTGGTGTGAAAATTTTATGATAGGCTATTTATATGATTTTACTGTTTGGGTAAAATTTTTAGAATTTATTGAGCATATATCTCTGAGTTATTGAACTATCTTTCTTAATGCGTAGGGAATAGTTTTAAATAAATTATAATTGAAATAAAAGTACAAAAATGGGAAATATATTTCCACTGCCTTTGCATGATGTTATTTAACCCTAATAACACTTAACATGGCTATATGTTATAGAAAATATTGAGTTTTACATTTAACTTGCTTTCAGATGCTTATTGGTAATTAACATTTGTTAATTTTGTAATAATTAACTTATAAAACTTGAGCATGTGATACTTCTACAATTGTCATGATTTTTTATTTTCTTTCACCTATAAAAATATCAAGTCCAAATTAGATGTTTGAAATATCACCTAAAACTAATATAGCTAGCTTTTATATATATAAGTTAAAGACATGCTTAAGTAATGAGTAGATACATGGTTTGTTAATTAATTCATATACCGGTTTGTTATTTAATTAATTTAATAATTAAAGTGTCTATTATTTTATGTACCTAGGGTTTAGGAAATAATGAAGTTAGAAAATAATATCATTGTCCAAAGGTATACAACAAGGGGAAATGTAAACATCTTGCTTAATAAGAAAGAGTAGCATTAGGTACAAATGATAAGTGATATATGAGTTACATGATAAATAATCTAGCGTGCTACAGTCTTTCCTTGTCCATCGTGGCGCACCCAGGGCAAAGAGGTTTTATGGGATACTTTTCTCAACATTTTTGATCTTTTCTTCAAAGTTTGTAAAAAAGAGACATCTCGCTGAACTGGTTAACATCCTCTAAATCCATTACACCATCAACTCCTATAATTTGTTGCTTTCCAGGGATTGCTACGTGCTTTGGCTTTTGGGTACTTTTCCTTTCATTCGTTGATAGAATTTGTTCCACATAGAAGACCTGTGCAAAGACGGTTAGCAAGATCCACGGATCATCTTTGTAACCTACTTTACTTAGGTCAAGAACTCTCTGGCCATAGTTATCCACAGTGACATGTTTATCTTGAACCCATCGACATCGGAACACAGGAATCTGCAGGCGTGGACCATATTCAACCTCCCATATGTCATCAATGAATCCAAAGTATGTAGTTTCTTCACCAGTTGTATCATCTCTGACCTCACATCGAATGCCACTATTCATTGCCATGCGCTTGGTGTCCCTAAAACTGGTGGAAAATGTGAAGCCACTAATGTCATAGCTCGCCATGATATGACCTCGGCTTGATGGTCCAGATGCTAAAATCTTGATGGTTTCTGATTCATCTGTCATGTCCAAATTCTTTAGCCATGCGGTGAACCGACGCTTGTGTTCCTTGTGTACCCAGTCATTTGTGCATCCTGGATTCTCCTCACGAAGCTCTTTCATGTGCTGCTTGGTGAATGGGTCCATTATTATGAGTTGTTGTAGTATGCTGTAATGTACCTCTAGGACTATGTTGTAATCTGGCGGGATGAATGATTTCCGTCCCATCCTCCCTCGTCTACCACGCCTTCCCTCATGTCGCAACGGAGGCAAACCAATTGATACCCGGTCTTTTTAGGAGATTATTACATAATGGTCCTCTAGACTCAATGGCCTCTTCTGTAGTGTATGCCTCTATCATGGAACCTTCTGGATGAGCACGATTTGACATATAGCCATTCAATATTGACATGAAACGCTCATACGTCCACATTTCATGGAAATACATGGGACCCAATGCCTCAATTTGAGGCACCAAATGAATAATAAGGTGTACCATGATATCAAAGAACGATGGGGGAAAGCACATCTCTAATCGCTCAATGTCTCTCGCAGCAAATTTCTGTAGGGACTCTAACTCATCACGGATAATTACCTTCTCATATATCTTATTGAAGAAAGTAGCCGTGTGATGTGATTGCCATCTTTAAGAACATTGGATTTATAGCCCCGATGGCAATAGGAAGAAAAGTGGTCAGCATTACATGACAATCATGTGAGTTGTAGTTGGTGAGTGTAAGGTCTTTCATCGAAACAAGACTCCTTATGTTAGAGCAGAAACCATATGGAACTTTTAAATTCTTCAACCACACACACATTGCATGTTTCTCCTCTCTGTTCAGGTTATAGCTTGCTGCCAGTAGATGGTACTTCCCATTCTCTAGGAGTACAGGGTGAAGTTCTTTTCTGATCTTTAAATGTTGCATGTCCAAACGTGAATTGAGACCTTCCTTTGTCTTGCTCTTTATGTCTAGCAAAGTTCCAACTACATTTGTCAAACACATTCTTCCGAACATGCATACCATCGATCGCATGTCGTGACGCCTAAGTCTTTCCAAGATGATAAGTACTTAAAGAAAATAGACTTCTTCTTGAATATGTCCCCCTCATTTGCCTTCACAACCTTTCTTGGTTTTCCATCTTTGGTCTTTTTTTCAAACACAAACTTGACATTCACAACTATCTTATACACTCTGTGCCCTTTACTATAACCTGATGGAGCAGTAGATTTTGATTCATCCATATTATCAAAGTACTTATTCATCTTTTGTAAGCGATACTTATGGCCTGCCGGTAGCCACCTCCTATGCCTCATGTACACTATCTTGTTAGATGAAGGAAGAGACACGTGCCATGTTCCATCTATGCACTCTACACAACCAACCTTTCCCTTAAATTGGCCTGATAATGAGAAGAGAGCAGGATAATCATTAATTGTGACAATAATAATTGCTCTCAGTGTGAATGTCTCTTTGCGGAATGCATCGATCATTTTCACACCCACTTCCTATAGTATTTGCATCTCTTGCATTAAGGGCTCTAGAAATACATCCATATCAACTCCAGGTTGTGTAGGTCCAGAAATAAGAATGGTTAGCAAAAGATATTTTCTTTTTTGACACACCCATGAAGGAAGGTTGTATATTGTCATGATCATCGGCCATGTGTTTGCGGCGTGCGTGCTGCTCCTCTCGGCAAATGGATTCATTCCATCAGTACTCAGAGCAAACCTTACATTTCGTGGATCCTCGGCAAAGTCTGGATATTTCTTATCGAATTCTTGCCATTGCTTTGCATCGGCTGGATGTCGTAACTTTCCATCATCTTTCCTTTCATCAGAAGCATGCCAGGTCATAAGTTCTCGCATCATCGTGGTTTGCAAATAAACACCTCAAACGATCAACCACGGGGAGATACCATATCACCAATGCAGGAATTCTTCTCAACGCATAATAGTCCACTTCGATATTGCTAGTGGGCTTTGAACGTTTGTCTTGTTGAGTCTTTGTTTGGGTCTTCTTTCCCTTCCTCCCCGAAAAAAGAGGCTGCATTCTCTTCCTCTCGATAATCTTTATTCGCCTTGTACCTACTAGCACCACAGTTTGGACAGCTGTCTAAGTCTTTGTACTGATCACCCCGATATAGAACACAATGATTTCTACATGCGTGGATCTTCTCAACACCCATCGTAAGTGGACTGACTAGCTTCTTTGCATAGTACGTGTTAGCAGGCACTTTGTTCTCCTTAGGAAGAAGGTCTCCAAGTACACGCAATAAATCATTGAAACTAGCATCGGACCAACCGTATCTAGCCTTAATCGTCAAAAATGAAGAACAGCCCGTAGTGTCGACCACTCTTTAGAACAACCTTTCGACTCGTCGTACAAAGGCTCCTCTCCGCTGCCTTCTTCAAGGCTTCCATTCGCTTCATGAAGAATATTGATGGATCCGCACAACGGTTCATTATTGCCTCTAAGAAATCTGCATCTTCAATGGCATCGGTGTTAGCATCTTTGAGTTTCATTGACATCGGACGTAGCATTATGAGTTTGATTGACATCTGGTATAGTATGATGGGTTTCATTGAAATCGGCATAGCATCACATTCATTGAGATATGGCATTGGACCCTCCACATTGATGTTACTTGCAAAGTGTTGTCGGGTTGTCCGCATATAAGGTGTAGAACTACCCTCACCATGTTTTGTCCAAATCAAGTAGTCCTCCATAAATCCTCTCGCAAAACCAGATGAGAATGGATTGCTTCCACATTGTCAAATACCACAATATTTTTACAGTCTGCACATGGACAACATATGTGCTTCGCCTTTGTTCTCTGAGCATGTATCTTCACGGCATCAATAAATTTTTGGACCTCCACTACATATGATGGGTCTAATCTTGATAAGTTATACATCCATAATGACCTCTCCATATTTATCTGTAATTAGTTAAGAAAATATTGTATGTCACTCATTTTATAATTATAAGAATTAATTAAACAAAGATGGCATCTTGATTAACAAACCCTAAGTATAAGCAATAATAACAAACCCAAATTAACAAAACCCTAAGTACATAAAATACTAACTAACCCTAATTAATAAACCCTAAGTACATAAAATACTAACTAACCCTAATTAATAAACCATTAATTACTAACTAAATTAATTCACTAACCCTAAGTACATGAAATACTAACTAACCCTAACTAATAAATGGAGATGGCATCATGATTAGCAAACCCTAAGTATAAGCAATAATAACAAACCCTAATTAACTAACCCTAAGTACATGAAATACTAACTAACCCTAATTAATAAATGGAGATGGCATCTTGATTAACAAACCCTAAGTGTAAGCAATAATAACAAACCCTAATTAATAATCCCTAAGTACATAAGATACTAACTAACTCTAATTAATAAACCATTAATTACTAACTAAATTAATTCACTAACCCTAAGTACATGAAATACTAACTAACCCTAATTAATAAATGGAGATGGCATCTTGATTAACAAACCCTAAGTATAAGCAATAATAACAAACCCTAATTAACAAACCTTAAGTACATAAGATACTAACTAACTCTAATTAATAAACCATTAATTACTAACTAAATTAATTCACTAACCCTAAGTACAAAAAATGCTAACTAACCCTAATTAATAAACCTAGAATTCTAAAAAGTATTTATTTTCTATAATCCGAGCAAGATACAATTTACTATCAATTTACAAAAAAAAAAGCTAAAACTCTCTCTCTTGCCCTAGCTATGAACCCTAACCCTAACCCTAGATTTAGAGCACCTCCAATACAAGAATTAAACCAAAGAATCACTAAAAAAATAGCGGCAACGACACTAACTAACCTTTTGGAAGTTTTTCACCAAAGAAATGAAGTTAAAAACCTCCCCCCTTGGAATCGCCACCTCTCTGTCCGCCACTGTGCACACAAAGACGGGAGTAATCGTTTTTGTCCGGAGGTAGAAGAAGGGAATTTATAGCAGTATTAACACAAAGCGGTTAGTAAGGAGGGCCGCCTGTGTAAATACATTTACACAAAGCGGCTCTCTTAATCGTCCGCCTGTGTGTAAATAGGTGTATTTACACAAGGCGGTTTAAAATGTGAGCGCTTTGTGTAAATGGTATTTACACAAAGCGGTTGTAACTGTAAACCGCCTGTGTAAATACACCTATTTACACAAAGCGGCAGATTTAAGAGAGCCGCCTGTGTAAACTGTTTTACACAAAGCGGTTTCTCTTGTTGGGCCCGCCATATTTTTTGTAATTGGCGCCATGATTTAGTGAACCGACCGTGAAAAAAAATAGAGGTGCCAGCAAAAATGATTTTTGTAGTAATGGGAGCTTCAAAGGCATGCCGACAAAAATGGGCTACCGCTAAGAATTGCATTATATAAGTAATGTGTCATGCCCCGTACCTCACAAATGAATAAAAATGAAATCATATCTTCGAGCGATGGATATCAAATTTTCATCAGTCTGAAGAAGGGGGAAAATGGCAAAAGGCAAATGGCAAATGCTGACGACATCATATCATAAGCAATGAGGAACACATCACCTGAATCGACAAACACCTAGAACAGCAGCCAATGTTTAGAACACCAGATCATAACCAGTGAGTCAAAAGTGAATGAAAAAGGAGAAGCAAAAGTGATCATAGACAAGCAAAGCTTGCTAATGCAATCCACTAGTACACATAGCATTTGTGTTGACGGTGGGGTTTCATTTGTACAGGCGGTTTTAGTTGACACACGCCTCTGCAAATCGACCATCGTTTCCCAGCCTTAGAACCGCCAGTGGAAAAGTAATATCACTGGCGGTTCATTATGCCAACCGCCAGTGTAAATGGTGACATTTACACAGGCGGTTTGCATAAGGAACCGCCAGTGATATTGACCATTATCACTGGCGGTTGCTTACATCAGCCGCCTGTGAAAACAGGGGCCATTTTCACAGGCGGTTGCCTTATATCAACCGCCTGTGCTGATATTCTCCTATATATACCCCATTCTTCCTCCTCTCCAGCTCTAACAGAACTGTAGCCCGAGCACAGTGCTATGGCTGGAGCTTTGGAGGTCCAGATTTGAGCCAATACAAGGGGAGAGGTTTTGATCCTGATTTCTTTAGAGGAGGTAGCTAAAAAAGGTTAGTTTATGTGTTTCTTGCCTCATTTCCTTCTTTTTCCTCAATCCCCATCACTTTAGAGATCTAGGGTTTCACCTCAAGAGAGAGAAGAGTAGCTAAGTTTTTTTTTAATTATTCTAGTCACTTTTTATTTAGGGGTTCACCCTTTGTAGCTATGGTTTATCTTTTTTTAATTTTATTAGCTACTCTTAATTAATTATTTAGTGTTATTTAATTATATTTAGTTTAATTAGCTAGTAGTGATGCTTTTAGCTAGGTTCTTATTAATTAATCTAGTTTTAGTTATTTGGAATTTTTCTAGATCTTGAGTTTTTGAATTAGTTATTGTTTAATTATTTAGTTATGTTTCATTAAATTAAGTAGTGGTGAGGCTTTTATTAGGGTTGTAGTTACTAGTCTTGCTTTTTAATTTTTTTGGTTTCATCTAAGAAATTGATGCTTTAATTATTTAGTTATGTTTATTTATATTTAGTTTAATTAGCTAGTAGTGATGCTTTTAGCTTGGTTCTTATTAATTAATCTAGTTTTAGTTATTTTGAATTTTTCTAGATCTTGAAGCTTTGAATTAGTTTTTGTTTAATTATTTAGTTATGTTTTCGTTAAATTAAATAGTGATGAGGCTTTGTAGTGTTTACAATATATAAATCTACTAAACTTTTTAACAGGTAACGATGGATAGAGCATTCTGGATGTATAACTTAGAAAGAGTAGATCCATCATACATACCTAAGGTTCAGAAGTTTATCGATGCTGCTAAAGACCATGCTTTGAGAACACAGAAGAAACACATATATTATCCTTGCTCAGATTGCAAAAATATTGTTGTTTTTGAAGACATAAAACCAATCTTAAATCATTTGGTCTGCCGAGGATTTATGGAAGATTACTTGATTTGGACAAAGCATGGAGAAGGTAGCTCTGCGGCGTATACAGTTGGAGACCCTGCGAACCTCAGAGCGAATGGTCCAGATATGTTTGTTGATGATATTAGCCAGTTCCTACACGGGACACATCACCATTGTCCCCAGTAGAGTGAACATGTTGTGCCTGATGTTCATGATGATGCGAATGTTAGAGGAACCGAGGACAACAGAACTCAAATGATGGAAGAAGATGCGGAATTGATGGCTGCACTATTGCGTCGTCATACGGATCCATCAATGTTCTTCATGAAAGGTATGGAGGCCTTGGAGAAGGCAGCAGCAGAGCCATTGTATGATGAGACTAAAGGTTGTACCAAGGAGTTCACAATATTACGGTCTGTGCTTAAGCTGTTGATGTTGAAAGCTAGATATGGATGGTCCGATGCCACCTTCGATGCATTATTGAGTACTCTCAGAGATATGCTTCCAAAGGAGAATAAAGTGCCTGCTAACACGTACTATGCAAAGAAGCTAATCAGTCCGCTTACTATGAGTGTCCAGAAGATCCACGCGTGCAGAAATCACTGTATCCTATATCGAGGTGATTACAAAGACTTGGACAACTGTCCAAATTGTGGTGCAAGTCGGTACAAGACAAAAAAGACTATCTACAAGAAGAGAATGCAGCTTCCATTTCTAAAGGGAAAAAGAGAAAGAAGACTCAACAGAGTTCAAAACCCTGCACCAAAGAAAATGAAGAAGAAGACTACTACGCACAGAGAAGGGTTCCCGCTATGGTCATGTGGTACCTTCCAGTAGTAGTTCGGTTAAGGTGTTTGTTCGCAAACCCTGAGGATGCAGAGCTTATGACTTGGCATGCTTCTGATAAGCACAAAGTAGATGGAAAGCTTCGACATCCTGCAGATGGCAAGCAATGGCAAAAATTCAATGAGGACCACCCAGAATTTGCCAAGGAGACAAGAAATGTCAGGTTCGCACTGTGTACCGATGGAATGAATCCCTTTGCTGAAAGGAGCAGTAAGCACAGCACATGGCCGGTGATCCTCACCATCTACAATCTCCCTCCTCACTTGCTACAAAAGCGAAAATACCTTTTGCTCACCATTCTTATTTCTGGACCTACACAACCTGGTGTTGACATGGATGTATTTTTGGAGCCATTAACGGAGGAAATGAGAATATTATGGGATACGGGTGTCGCCATGTTGGACGAATACCGAAAAGAGTCATTCACACTGAGAGCAATTATTTTTGTTACGATCAACGATTACCCTGCTCTCTTTGTATTATCAGGACAATTCAAGGGCAAGGTTGGTTGTGTAGTATGCTTGGATGAAACCTTTTATGTGTCCCTCAGTGCATCCAACAAGATAGTGTACATGAGACATAGGCGTTTCTTATCAAAAGGTCATAGGTACCGCTTGTGAAAGATGGATAGGTACTTTGACAATCATGATGAACTAAGGTCCACTGCTCCATCAGGTAATAGTAAAGGTCACAGAGTATATGAGATAGTTAAGAACATCAAGTTTATATTTGGTAAGAAGACAAAAGATGGAAAAGTAAGAAAGGATGTAAAGCCAACCTTTGGGGCTACATTCAAGAAGATGTCAATTTTCTTTAAGTATTTGCCATATTGGAAAGAACTTGACGTACGGCACGCGGTTGATGGTATGCACATTCAGAAGAATGTGTTTGAAAGCATAATGGGTACCTTGCTAGACATAAAGGGCAAGACAAAGGAAGGATTGAGTTCACGTCAGGACCTGGTTAATTTGAAGATAAAACCTAAACTTCATCCGGTATTGCTAGATAATGGAAAGTACCACCTCCCAGCAGCAAGCTACAACTTGAGCACAGATGAGAAACATGCCATGTGTGTGTGGTTGAAGAAATTGAAAGTTCCAGCTGGATTCTACTCCAACATTAAGAGCATTGTGTCAATGAAGGACCTTACACTCACCAACTATAACTCTCATGATTGCCATGTGATGTTGACAATTTTCCTCCCTATTGTCATCAGGGCTATAAGTCCGGTGTTCTTAAAGATGGCAATCACACGGTTGTGTTCTTTTTTAACGAGATATCACAGAAGCTAATTGATCAAGAGCAGTTAGAGTCTCTTCAGGAATTCGCAGTGAAGACATTGTCATTACTTGAGATGTGTTTCCCGCCATCTTTCTTCGATATAATGGTACACCTTGTCGTGCATTTGGTGCCACAAATACAGGCATTGGGTCCCATGTATTTGCATGAGATGTGGACATATGAGCGTTTCATGTCAATTCTTAATGGGTACGTAGCCACTCGTGCTCGTCCTGAGGCATCTATGATAGAGGGATACACTACCGAAGAGGCTATTGAGCCCGGAGGTCCATTCTGCAACACTTGCCTAAAAGACCAAATTGCAATAGGTTTGCCTCCGTCTCGACATGAAGGTAGACTATATGGGTGTGGGAGGATAGGTCAGAAATCATTCATCCCGTCGGACTACAATATTGTCCTCGAGGCGCATCATAGCATACTACATCAGCTCTTACTAATGGATCCTCTGATCAAATAACACATACAAGAGCTAAGCGATCAGAACCCTAGGCAACCAGAGGATTGGGTATCGAAGGAACACAAGCGTCGATTCACCACATGGCTAATGGAGTAGAACATTCCAAATGGAGACACAATTGAGCAACAAACTATCAAGAGATTGGCAGCTGGACCATCTCGCCAGGTCACATCATGGCACACCTTTGACATTAGTGGCTTCATATTTTGTACTACTTCTAGGGACAAAAAGAGCGTGGCGCAAAACAGTGGTGTTCGTTGCGAGGCCATAGATGATTCAGATGAAACTGCTACATACTTTGGCTTTATTGAGGACATATGGGAACTAGACTATGATACCTTTAAGACGCCTGTGTTTTGATGCCAATGGATTGATGACAAACATATCACCGTGGACAACTATGGCTTGAGAGTTCTCGATCTAAGTAAAGTAGGGTACAAGGATGATCCTTGGATCCTTGCTAACCGTCTTTCGCACGGGTTTTCTATGCCGAATGCAGATCCTTTCTAAAGAAGAGAAGAAAAGTGGCGACAAGACCAAGCATATAGTTCTTCCTAGAAAGCAGCAAGCTATAGGAGTTGATGGTGTAATTGACCTAGATGACTTCAGCCACTTCGGGCACATGTCTCTCTTTAATGATCATCAAGTAAAGATAAGAAATGTTGAGCGAAATATCTCTAAGAATTCATTACCATGGGTGCGCCACGATGGAGAAGGCAGAACAGTAGCTGGCTAGCTAGATTTTATATTAGTTCAATATTAGTCTTTGTCTTATGTAACAATTTATCGGTTAGAATTTGTACTCATAAATTGTTATCTCTTTTCGTATTACTCTTCAACTTATTTAAGTCCTTTTGTTTCTACTTGTTTAGGTCCTAAAAGAAATACCCTAAAAGAAATACCTAAAAGAAATACCCTAAAGAAATAATGTAAAAGAAATAACCTAAAAGAAATATTCTCAAAGAAATATTCTATATCCTATAAGAAATAATCTGAAAAGAAATATTCTATATCCTAAAAGAAATAATCCTAAAAGAAATATTCGTATTGCTCTTCAACTTATTTAAGTCCTTTTGTTTCTACTTCTTTAAGTCCTTTTCTTTATACTTGTTCAAGTCTAAAAGAAGTATCCTAAAAGAAATAATGTAAAAGAAATTCTCTATATCCTATAAGAAATAATCTAAAAAGAAATATTCTATATCCTAAAAGAAATAATCCTAAAAGAAATTCTCTATATCCTAAAAGAAATAATCCTTAAAGAAATTCTCTATATCCTATAAGAAATATTCCTAAAAGAAATATTCTATATCCTAAAAGAAATAATCCTAAAAGAAATTCTCTATATCCTAAAAGAAATAATCCTTAAAGAAATATTCTATATCCTAAAAGAAATAATCCTAAAAGAAATATTCTGTATCCTAAAAGAAATAATCTGAAAAGAAATATTCTATATCCTAAAAGAAATATCCTAAAAGAAATTCTCTATATCCTAAAAGAAATATTGTATATCCTAAAAGAAATTCTCTATAAGCTAATGTAAACAGCATTGTAAAAAACCAAGAAGCCATTTCCACTGGCGGTTAACATTGACAACCGTCAGCGGAGATGATCTTCACAGGCGGTTGACATTGACAACCGCTGTGAAGATCATCTTCACTGGCGGTTGTCATTGTCAACCGCCCGTGAAGATGCAATTCTATATATACCGAAAGTGCGCGAGACTTGAAATTTTTCAATCCGTTGGGCGCGATTCCAAGCAAGAAGACGCCGTCGCTGCCGATTTCCTCGCCGGTGATCCTCCGGCGACCGTGCCGCCGTCTCCGCCCCTCTGCCGTCTCCGCCTAGCCGCGCTCGTCAAGCCGCCGGTGAGTTGAAGCCGCCTGCGCCCGCCATCGAAGCCGCCGGCGCCATTGCCGCCGCCTTGTGTTTGTGTTCGTTGAGGAGCTCCATCTCCACAGCGGCGTCGAGGACCTCCATCTCCCCCTCGTGATTGTGCTCGTCAAGCCGTCGGGGCAGCGGCGGCGCGGGGCAAAGACGCCGCCGGCTGAGCCACGGGCGTCTTGCGGGCGTGGCGGCTCGGCGGCGCCACGGCGTGGCGGCGTGGCCTCGCGGCGGCGGCGCAGCGGCCGTGCCGCCAACCCTAGGGCCGTGTTGGGCCTCCTAGGCCGCCGCCGTGTTGGGCCCCTTCTTTGGGCCCTCCAATGGGTCCAGCAGTGGCCTTTTTTTTTGTTTTTTATTTTTTTATTAAAAGTAATAGTGGCAATATGAGTAAATGACTTACAAAAAGCTAGAGATAAATTTCTTTCCTTCTTAAATATTGTAAATGATTTCTTTCCTTCATAAATATTGGAAAAATTTAATATTGTAAATGACTTACAAAAAGCTAGAGATATATTTCTTTCCTTACGCCATATTGTAAATGATTTCTTTCCTTCATAAATATTAGAAATATTTAATATTGTAAATGACTTACAAAAAACTAGAGATATATTTCTTTCCTTCTTAAATATTGTAAATGATTTAGCATTTATTAGTGACTGAGTACTTAGTGGCTGTGTTAATATTTTTTAATGACTTAGCATTACTTATTGGCATTTATCATATATGTAGAGAGATATTATAACCTTATTATTATTGTTAGCTTATTAATTGTATTAATGACTGAGTGCCTAGTGCATGTGTTAATATTTTATGTAAATGAAATAAATATTGTTGCTTTCTATTATTTCCTTTATCATATGTGTGATATTAGCAATTCTAGGAAAGCCATGATTATTGTATGTGCTAAGTACTTTCTTTCCAATGACTAAGTACTTCCTTTATCATATGTGAAATATTTCCTAGTGCATATGTAAATGACTAAGTACTTTGCAATGATTTTTATAATGTGATAAGTACTACGAGTACAATGATTAATTCTAAGTATGATTTAGTGTGTTATTGACTTAGTGTACTAATGACTTATCATTTTTTTAATGACTTAGCATTACTAAAGAGAAGATGACTTCTCCAAAATCCGAAGAGCATGCAGATGACCAGCGTGCGTAGTCGCCCAATAAGGTTGATACACCCCTGGACCAACGGTTAGTATGACACAATAACGTTTAGTGAAACGATGACTTATATAAATGAAGAACTCAAATACTTATTGGCCTTGCATTTTTAGAACTACAAATCCTCCGGCACAAGAAGAAGAAGAAGAAGAAGATTACCATGGTGACATGTTGGAAGAAGAAGAAGATGACGGAAATCGAAGTGATCCATGCCCTAGCATAGATAGACAACCTCAACATAGCGTTGACTCAGGTTATGATCCAGCTATCGATGAGGTATATTTTTACATAAAAACAACTGCTTATTCATCCCATAAAAATAGGATCCGCTGCATGATGCGTTGGATATGTCGTGCAGGAGGTTTTGTCTCAATTATGGGACATTCTGGCAGAGGAAGAAGAAGTGCCAGAAGGAGAAGCCCCAGAAACAATCGAGACAACCACCTCGAAATCAAGGAAAAGGAAACGCACTAAGTGAAAACGAGGTGAAAGAGGGACGAACAAGTGGCCAGAGCAGACCTATGTTATTCCCGACATAAGCCCAAAAGGAGAGCCTTTAGTGTCAAATGCGGTGGCGGCCAAGATAAGAAATGCGATTGGTTTCTTGGTCAGGGATAAACTTGACATCACAATCCAAAAGTGGGCGGATGTGAGCGCCGATACACGCAAAGAGTTATGGAGAAAGTTCAGTGAAAGGTTTGTCATCCCTACAGGGACTGACAAAATTGTGAAAGAGTATTTCTTCAAGCAAGTTGCAACGTCATTCCGAATCTATAGATCGGAAATGAATGTCAAATATCTGAAGAAGGGGTTGGACCCAACGAGGAAGTATAAGATCACCGCTGGTCAGTGGGCGGTATTTAGGGAGCAGAAGAAAGATCCAACTTTCCAAGCAAAGAGCGAAGCCGCTTCAGAGCTAGCAAAGAAGAACAGGTACCACCACCACCTTGGCACAGGTGGTTACAAGCTCCAGATTCCAAAATGGCGGGCTGAGGAGGAAGAGCTAAAGAAAAAAGGCAAGCCTGTTCTCTCGGAGGAAGTTGGTGAGAGGACGACGAATTGGCTGAAAGCTAGAGGAACAAAACAAACTCCTACCGGTTTGAACTGTCCCGATGAAATGACACCGACAGTAGAAAAAATTGTGGAATTGGCCGCTGATGTCAAAGAAGGCAGATTGAAGCCACAAAGGGAGAGGGACATCTTGACTTTAGGTCTAGGCAACCCTGAGCATCCTGGTCGTGTACGAGGAATATTATCAAAAAGGGGATGGAAAGAGGGCTTTGGTGAGGAATGGTTGGGCATGTACAAGAAAAGAGATCGATACAAGGCACAGATGAAAGATTATTATGAGGAGCAGGCTAAGGAACAATTCAAGAACATGATGTCTGATTTCCTAACAAATCCAGATCCTCAAATAATACAGAAGCTAGTTAGTGCAATGTCTGTTCAACAGATGAGCACACAAGCTCCACAGATGCAGCTCGTCCCCACATAGCCCGCGGCTGGTCCTCAGGAGATGATTGCTACCATGTCCACACAATCACCTGGGTTTCCAAGCAGTGTAGGGTCTACAGGCAACAAAGACCGCTTCCCAGTGGATGATATCGAAGCACCGACACCCTGCAAATTGCTCATACGATATGGTATGAAGCATGTTCGTACCAAAGAAGTAGCCACGGGCTTTGCAATCCTAGGACGTGACTACCACCATACCATCATACCAGAAGAGTACTGCAGGGTAGAAGTGCGTACGGTCCTCCCTGGATACGAGGACGATGTGCTTGAAATTCCTGGCCCCGACGAAGTTGAGACACTCGGACAGGCCATTAACAATTTCATCCTATGGCCTCGACGAGACGTGGAGTTGACGCAGCCACCACAACCACGGCAACCACCAACCGCTGAAGTCTTCCCAGGAACTCAGGAGTCACAACATGTCGATGTTGTTCCCGACCCAACCCCGATATCACCAGGTCCCCAATCTCCTCCTCCTAATATACAATCACCGCTACCCAATCCTATTGAAACCCCACATGCATCACCTAAACCTGCAGGATCTCCACCACCACAAGCCAATCCTATTGAAACCCCACAGTCATCACCTAAACCTGCAGGATCTCCACCACCATTCAATGATCCTGTTCGTGCTTCTCCACCACCTCATGACCTCGAACAATCGCCTTGGACACCACCGCCGCCACCAAAAAAGATCCAAGAACCAAAGAAGAAGAAATTTTCGGTTCCCAAATTGATCTCCCCGTTCGAGCCCAAGAAGAAAACTGCTGGAACCGCCAAATTTTTAGCAGGGATTGCACAAAGCCGCAAGTCACGTATCGTTGACTTAGCTGAGCAGGAGAGGTCGTCAAAAGGCCCAGAAATCAATGTCTTGCAGATCAGGAAGCCCACATGGGAGGATTATGAAAACGTCCCGGACAAATACATACCTGGCAGACCTCTCCTTAGTTGGGACAAACTAAAGAAACTACCAGCTGGTATTAAAAGACTACATGACTAGTATATGAGAGCAGCTTCTGTCGGCATCGACACGATCCAAGTAAGGATACCACCCTCGGCTTTTAGAAGTGAACGAGATACCGCTTTTGTAACCTTCGAAGACATTTGGTTGATGATGAACCTCAAGCGGCTCGATGTTTAGCTCATAACATTATTTGCATTGTAAGTCTCGCTCGTCCTAACATATTCATCCTTTAGTATTATTGAGTTGTATTACTAAGATATCCCTTTGATGACATGCACTTGTGCCATGCAGAATGGAATATGATAAGGACGAAACCACTTACGGCCCTGGACCAAACAAACATGAAAGCAAGAGAACTGGGTACCTTAGCCCAAAGAAAATCTGTGAGAACGAGCACACCTTCCGGATTGGTCATGACAGCGATCAATTACAAGGGTTAACAGAAAAAGAAGCTGCAGAGAAAAAAGAAGACATGGAAAAGAGACACGAGGCTATGTACGCCGCATACATAGGAAATGCATTTCTTCAGTTCCAACACAGGGAAGTGGTAATTGCCCCATACAACTTCGGGTAAGTCTGAGTGTATATATAAAAATCACGTTAACAAGATGAATAGAAACACATGACAATTCTGGTCCATTCATGCAGCGACCACTGGATATGCTTTTATATTTATCTTAGGGATGGAAAAATGCTGGTCTTTGACTCTGCAGACTATAGACCTGAAAGCTATGCAACGGTCACGACCATCTTGGAACAGTAAGCTAACATACTTGTATAAATACTTTTATCGCTGAAAGTTATGAAAAACTAACTAATTCTATTTGAGACCATAGGGTTTACAGGTGGTACAAGTTCAAGGGTGGGAAGTACGACTTATCTAGAAAGGGCGAGGAACTAAGAATATTTCATAACTGGCCGGTACGTAAGTTATGAAGCCATATCATGTATGTACAGTAGTTAAGACGATATTGCAAGTCAATAACAACTTCTCCTCTATGTAGTGCCACAAGCAACCACCGGCTCCGCATTAATCGTGGATTCTACGTGTGCGAAGTTCATGAGACTGAACGGACGGTACCGCAAAAAACCCTTATAAGGTATAACTAATAGTCACGCTATATTTATGTCGTTACCAAGTGTAAACATATGATGTCTACAAACTTCCTTTACAGGCGGTTGCAGAATCATCGAAGCCAAAACACCTCACGGAAAAAAATCTATATGAACTAGTTGAGGATCTGTGCTCCTTCATCATGAAAGAAATCATTCCAAGCGAGGGAAAATACCATGAACCGGATAGCGTATTAGCGGCTGAGTTCACGCCGCTAAGGGAGATTAGCGCCTGAAACTAAGTCGAGATGATTATTAGAATCATCATATCATTTGCGATGAAAAACTTTATTGTTGTGGCCACAAAACAACTGTGATGTATATTGATGTATTGATGTATATATAAATGTTGTAATTAAATTGTTAATGGTGTGTATATGTATATAATTATATTGATCTTTTTAGCATAATTTAAAAGCCTTTTTAATCCTATCATTACATGTAAAGATCATTGACATAAGATATAGGGAGAGACAAAGGGAGAGGGAGAGGGACAGAGGGAGGCAGAGAGAGGGCATTTCACATTTAAAAATTCAAATTAAAAACTGACGGGAAAGACATTTGCACAGGTGGTTGGTAACCAACCGCCTTTGTGCAAATAGTATTTCCACAGCGGTTAGTACTATGAACCGCCGGTGGAAATACTATTTGCACAAAGCGGTTGGTTATGTCAACCGCCCGTGCAAATTGCTTTTTATCGGCGGGGGACAGCGGGGACGCCCGTGGAAATGCTCCATTTCCACTGGCCTCCCTCCCACGCCCAGCGGTACGCCTGGAACGCCTGTGCAAATGCTCTGTGTACTAGTGATCTTTGGGATTAGGGCATGTGTTCAGAACCAGTAATACACAATTTGACCTCAGAAGCAACGATCACAAGCCTCAATAATATATTTATCACTTCACAAGCAGTAAACACAAGCTTATATTGCACATTTAAATGATTATTGACATCACTGGCAAATGACTATAAGCAGATATGAGTGCGAAACCAAAGTCGATGATCGAAGTACAGAATGGAGTAAACTATGACAGGCAACACCATGAGAATGGGCCAACCAATTAATAGTTTACTTAATGCAATCTAGACATACAACATGAAATCAAAAGGACCAAACAAATTTACTAACGTGGATAATGTATATGACGGCAAACTAGGCCATATTGTAGGGCTTAAATACCAAAAATAGAATCAACATTGTTCATGATCATTGCCTCAGCCATGAACATAGCACAGAGATGTAAGAGGAAGAGCAATCATAGCTCATGAGGGTTGCCTCGGTCATGCTTAAAAAGAGAGAGATGCAAACCATACAAAGATAGGCCATGATCATGGCATCAAACACTAAACAGAATATTTATGATCATCATAGCAGCAGCCCATTCCCTCAAATTAAAATGTAACAAAACAAAAGTGCACTCATCATTGCAGGTGACCAAGATCGGAACAATAGACCAAAAATCATCAAGACTGCACGACAAGAGATCAAACAAATATCATTGACATGGTCACGTACTCAGATATATGGCGCAACCAGTCAAACAGAGCAGGGTTCACCCCCTTGGAGGAGACGAGCAATAAAAGGAAGCGCTTGAGACTGCTGGAACTGTTGTATATGTCTCTATCATTAGAAATTGTGCCAAAAAAGTGAGGACACCAGCTAGGGTTTCACATAGATCACTGTCCACAGCGAATGGGAGTGAGAGGAGCGAACACGTCGCGGGTCCAGCCGCTGCACTGCAAGACCTGGAGATAGGGAGTGCGAGAGGAAGGAAGGAGAGGCAACGGGGAAGACGAGGAGAGGCCGGGAGGAACGGAGAAGTATCGGGAGAGCGCAGTAGAAAGAGGAGAGGAGTAAATAAGCGAAAGGTATGACATGTGGGCCCAATAAATTACAATTAATGTAATGCGATCTAGACGTCTAACACAAAATCAGACGGATCAAAATAAATTTATACAGTACATGAATACGTCGACTCGCGGCCGTGGTGTTCTGGCTTGATAAAAGTAAAAAATACTATCTATTACCATCTAATAATTTAATAATAAAGAAGATAAAATTTTAATTTATCTTTTTTTATCCATCTATTTTTTTTCGTCTATTGTCCCCTAACTACCTCGTGGATATGCTTTGTTTCCTTTCCCTGGGAGAGCAGTCTTTGGGCCGTGGAAAACGGGAGGCTCTTCCGGTCTTCTCGCAAGGACGAGTCCTGCTAGGAAAGTGCTGTCTCCCACGTAATGCCCGTGTTTTATTTGCCGTGATTTATTTTTTTCTGATAAAATAACTATGACTTTCCTTATAAAGATAAAGATAAATAGTAATATAATATTATGGGTTTAAGCCCAGTTTTGATACGTTTGTTTTTTTCCACATGTCTGATGTCTGGTTTTAGTTCATCGTAGCTCGAGTTCAAGTCGGACAGCGCAATAATGACTACGGGTTGGTTTTGTATACATGTATACTATCTCTAATTTCAACGACTGCACTGCCTAATCCTGATCCGATTGGACATCGCACGACTCATAAAGGCCGCGTCCTATGGACGTATCCACCTTCTTCCCTAGCTTGCGCCGACTAATCACGATGCTCAACCTATTGTATATTTGTATTACAGAGAAAAGCTAAGGCAATGGCCGCCACTAGGACACCAGCCCTGTAGAGATGCGTGTCACCGTCCCAATTCAATTTCACTCACAGATCAAAATCTCAGTACATATGAAAGCTCTAGAAGGTTCTAGAAGTGTCTATGGAGAGGATTGGGACACTAGTACACAGACCATTTCTCTTGACACTGGCGTTTTATTTTTACTAGCGGTTTCTCTTTAGAACAGCCGGTAGAAATCGGCCCTATTTCTACAGGCGGTTCTCTTAAAGAACAGCCAGTAGAAATACGATTTCTACTGGCAGTTTTCTTAAGGAACCTCCAGTGAAAATGGACTATTTCTACTGGCGGATTTCTTAAGGAACCGCCAGTAGAAATAATTTAGAATTAATTTTTTTGAGTTTTTCAAACTTCCTCAGATAGAGAAACTTTCAAAATAAAAGTTGTAGATCTCGAAAAGTTATGAAACTTTGTAGTTGACAACTTTTTCATTTGAAATCATCTTTTTATAGAAAACTACGATTGAAATTTTTAAATTTGAAATTCAAATTTTGCAAATGACCTCGGATAGAAAAACACTCTAAATAAAAGTTATAGATCTTGAAAAGTTGTGAAACTTTGTAGTTGAACATTTTTCATTTGAATTCATTTGGATCCTCAAATATTGAATTTTTTCCGTCGGGTTTGTATAATATGTGGGGACAGCGACGAAGCCAAGAATATCTCAAGGGAGGGCTGCTTCTTCTTCTTCCTCTTCCAGCCCCTCCTTTCCTTCTTCTTCCTCCTCCATGGCCTAGGGGGGGCTTAGGTAGGGCTCTGTGTTTCCATGGCCAGTAGGGGGGCTGGAGCCCGGGTAGCCCCCCCGCTAGCTTCGTCGCGTGGGGAACAAAACTGAGAACTAATCACAAGTGACGTGTGGGTGCAGTGGTAGAGGGGGTACGTGCGAGGCCAAGGTCGCGGGTTCGAATCCCGCCGGTCGCGTAGCGCGCGATTTTACGCGAAAAAACGTGCAACTTGTGACTTCGACGGTTTCAAAAATATTTTTTGCTATTTTTTCATGTTTTCTGGGCAGGGATTTCTACAGGCGAGTCCTTAAGAGAACCGCATGTGGAAATCGATTTCCACAGGCAGTTCTCAAACAACCGTCTGTGCTGTGGTGCTATTTTTACTGGCCTCCAGCACACGCGGTGCTGAAAAACACCAATGAAAATGTCTTTGCAACCGCCTGTATAGTATGTCTGTGTACTAGTGGGAAGGAAGAAGGATTAAAGGAGAAGATACACTCTAGCCGAAGCTAGCCTCGAGCAATCGCTCGCCTCGACTCGAGCTTGCGCTCGCCGCCGCCGGTTCAGGTTCCTGGTCCTTCGACGACTTCTCTGGTGGTGTTCCTGTCCCTTTTGTACTTGGTGCCCTTGTTTCTGTGGTCTTGACCCATATCCATTTTCATTGCTAGCAGCCCACATAACAGCCCAACTCCCCACTAGAACACAGTAGGTTCCTGACAATGCGGTCCGGTCGGCGCCTTGGCGGCACGAGGAGGCGGCCGAACAAAGCCACACAAGCCTGAACTGTAGATCTGGAACGTCGACGGAAGGCCCACGTGCCGCCGGCCAGCCGTCGGCTAGCTCATCCACTACTGCACACAAAGAGGAGAAGCGGTCGCATTTGTGAAGGCAGCCATCGATCGTGAGGAGAGCCAAGCCACGACATGCTGGCAGTGGCCACACCATCAACACAAGTGACCACACCATGGATCGCATGAACATGGTTATCTATCCATCACGTTGTGACGAGAAGAGATGCAGCTTAAACAGAGATTATATATATGCAAGCTAGCTAGCGTTTTTTTCAACCGCCAGCGGGAGAGGCTAGTGAAAATGGCTGATTTTCCACTGGCGGTTGGTTGAAAACCGCCAGTGGAAATCGATTTCTACGGGCGGTTCTCTTGTAAAAATCATTGCCCAGAAAAACACTAAAAAAAATAAAAAAAAAAATATTTTAAAAAACAAAAAAATTTTCCCGGTCTCCGTCGTAAGTCACGCATTTTTTTCGCGTAAAATCGCGCGCTACGCGGCCGGTGGGATTCGAACCCACGACCTCGGCCTCGCGCGTAACACCCACTACCACTCCACCCATACGTCACTTGTGTCTATATCTCATTCCGGTTCCCCACATATTATCCCAAACCGATGGTAAATTGAATATTTCAGGATCTAAACGAATTCAAATGAAAAAATGTTCAACTATAAAGTTTCATAACTTTTTGTGATCTACAACTTTCATTTAGAGTGTTTCTCCATCCGAGGTCATTTGCAAAATTTGAATTTCAAATTTGAAAATTTCATTTGTAGATTTCCATAAAAAAGATGATTTCAAATGAAAAAGTTGTCAACTATAAAGTTTCATAACTTTTCGAAATCTACAACTTTTATTTTGGGAGTTTCTCCATCCGAGAAAGTTTAAAAACTCAAAAAATTAATTTCAAACTATTTCTCAAGGCGGTTCTCTTAAGAAACCGCCAGTAGAATAGATTTCTACCGGGCGGTTTTCTTAAGGAACCGCCAGTAGAAATAAGAGAACCGCGGTTCTCTTAAGAAACCGCTGTTCAGAAATAAAACGAGTTTTTTCGGGAGAAATGGTTTGTTCTCTTAGTGCATGCGAACTGTCTTGGCGCTCACATGTGCATGCACGTATGTGCACTCGGGCGGTTCCTTAAGAAAATGCACCAGAAGTGAGCAATCCTCGAGACCCTTAAATAGAACTTGAGGTTCGGTTATCGTTTAAGAGAACTTCGTACGTACATGTTATAGGTCTTAGCGGTTCAGCTACACGTACGTCTCACCCTTTTTAAAAAAGACAAAACCGTTCTACTAGACGTAGAAATAAAGCGGGCCGGCGACGTGTCAAAGAAATGGTTTGTGTACTAGTGACGCAACGGCTGTACATCGCCCACCACATGTGCATGCACGTATGTGCACTCTTGCACATGCATGTGTAAGAATAATGCACCAGAAGTGAGCAATCCTAGAGACCCTTAAATAGAACTTGAGGTTCGACCTTTTTTTGTGGCCATCGTTGCTCGACTGCAACATGCATGTTGACGTACATGTTATAGGTCTTAGCGGTTCAGCTTTACAGTTGAGCCATCGAGTCTCACCCTTTGCTTTTAAAAAAAGCTACAAACCTCATCATCGTTCTACTAGATTTTACACACCAAATGAAGCGGGTCGGCTACTTCTCATTAATCTACACGTAATTATTTTGATGCTGCAGGTAATGGCAACGGCTCCATGTACATCGCCCACCACCGTTCGACAATGACAAGGCAGACGATACGGGGCAAGCGGGCTGCCAGTCACACGATGCCGACTCCATCTGCACCAACAAGGGCACGTGGCTGAACACCGATGAGGGGGATGATGGAAGCAGGCGAAGCTCATTGTCCAGCGGCGCAACTCCAACTAATGGGCTAACGAGGCTTCTATTCCGATGACTTCTACCTATATCAAGCTCTTTAGCATATCCTGAAGAGGCGACCAAGGATGTCAAGATGGTGCAACTATACCGTTTCAATGGTTGTGTAACTACCACTACATGTTGTTCGATACCAATAAGACGAACGGCGTGGGAGCGAGGGTGTGGCTTATGTGCTAGCTACACTATATCAGACCATGGATACCAACAAGGCCATGGATCACAATGAATTACCAACTACACTTACACCAACACATGCATTTAGATGTTAAGCAAAGACCAAAGATGACAACCATCACAACATAATTGGACGTAGTCTATGAGGTTTCAAAGGCAGCTGCAAATCATCTACACAAACTATGAATAAATTGTCTCTCTCGTTGCAACGCACGAGCATATTTTCTAGTGTATACTAGTATAAGGCGCGGAATTAACAGGTGAAACTAGAGGCAGAACATTAAACAATTTGCATTGTTCCCTGAAAATAGTAGATAGGTTTGTGTACACATATAATTATCATAGTACATATCACATATTTTAAATTTGTGATACATATATTATACAAAGCGCACAACATATGGTAAGTTTATGAAATATATTTCGATTGATAGAGGGTAGATATATAAGTATGTTATGCATATTTAACATATGGGACAGGGTAACCTGAAGTGGATTTGTTGTTGATAATTCTGTCATTGGTCTAGAAGTTATGCTTCTGTGTTGTGCTCGAAGATGAACATTCTTGAAATCTTCTTGCTTCTTTATATATGACACCCTGTTGTTGAATCAATTAGACCTGGATGGAATCTATTTGATGACACCTTTCATCCAGTAACTGCTGATGTGCAAAATTGCATGGCAAACACAAAATAGTATTCAAAACACCTGTATTGCTAATTCATGAACAATTTGGTGGGATGTACCAAGCAATATGAATCTCAAGTATAAGCAATACGAATCTCAAGTATAGGGTATATTCATAGTTTCTGCCTAAGGTAATGTAAGTCATAGTAAAGGTAAGATAAAACGGAGGAAAAAGTCATTAGAGCGTCTGGTAGTGGTAAGTTCCAACAGGGAAGTTAAAAAATTTAATAGTAGAACTAAAAAAATTAAAAGTGGAACTAAAAGATCTGCTAATTCACATTAGCCATACTGTATTGTTCCAATTTCAAGGAATAATGTGCATTCACCTGACATACTCTTTTTTTTTGAACCGGCGTCCTTATCATCTTGACTGAAGCGGACAGCGGAAGAGAAAATCGGGAAGAAGCATAAAATCGGGAAGGTAATTGGGAAAAAAAAATATAACCTTGCTACTCTAAAAATTCAGTTTAACTAAGACATAGTATTTGATAAGTTTTTTCAAATCACTCAGGCTACTAATTTGGCACAACCAGATTGTGATTTTACGGGCACAGGATGTGCTTCCAGGGAGCTATTCCTTCACAAAAGTAACGACAATTGACATGAGCCCCCAACATGTATTAATTCTCTGTTTTGAAGCCTTTTAAGTCGCTAACAAAAAAGAAAAAAGAGAACCCAGATACAAGTAGCAATCGTAAAAAAAAATGTATATTAGCATGACCTCTCAATGGCTCTCATAGATCTATATGATATATATACAGATTATTTAGCCACTGTGTTCTGTCTGTACAGGTAAAAACAGGCTGAAGAAATCCATGTAAACAGACCTGTACAAACCATGAAATAAACGATATTGGTTCACACTAGTACATAAATCATTTTTTTGACATATATACAGATTATTTAGCCACTGTGTTCTATCTGTACAGTAAAAACAGGCTGAAGAAATCCCATTCCTTCAAAAACAGGTTTTGAAGAAATCCATGTAAACAGACCTGTACAAACCATGAAATAAACGATATTGGTTCACACTAGTACATAAATCATTTTTCTTGACACTAGCGCTGGCGGTTTCTCTTCAGAACAACCTGTAGAAATTGACCATATTTCTACAGACGGTTCACTTAAGGACCGCCGGTAGAAATACGATTCCTACTGACGGATTTTTTAAGGAACCGCCAAGTAGAAATCGATTTTTACTAGCGGTTTCTTAAGAAATCCGCCCAAGTAGAAATAATTTGAAATTAATTTTTTTTTTGAGATTTTCAAACTTCCTCGAATGGAGAAACTCTCAAAATTAAAGTTGTAGATCTCAAAAAGTTATGAAACTTTGTAGTTGATAATTTTTTCATTTGAAATCATCTTTTTACGAAAAAAAAAAACTATGAACGAAATTTTGAAATTTGAAATTCAAATTTTGCAAATGACCTCGGATCGAGAAACATTTTAAATGAAAGTTGTAGATCTCAAAAATTTATGAAACTTATTTGAAAATTTTTTCATTTGAATTCATTTGGACCCTCAAATATTCAATTTTCCGTCGGGTTTGTATAATATTGGGAAAAAAATGAGATACAGACACAAGTGAGTATGTAGTGCAGTGGTAAGGGAGGGATCACGCGAGGCCGAGGTTACGGGTTTGAACCCTTGGGGGGCCGTGTAGCGTGTGATTTTACGCGAAATAATGCGTGACTTGCTTGAGATGCGGGCGGATGCCTCCCCCAATTTAAATAATATTTTTTGCCTTTTTTAAAAAAAATTGCTATTTTTTTCACGTTTTCTCATGGGCCGATCCCACGATGGGTAACGATTTCTTGAGCATACCGGGGTGGTTCCTTAAGAGAACCGTCGTGCGTACAAATCGATTTCTTGACCGGGCGGTTCTCAAATAAATTTTTTGCCGCTAGTAGAAATGACCGATTTTACAGGTGGTTTCTTAAGGCCTCCGATCGGCGGTTTCAAAAAAAAAACGCCAGTACAAATACGTTTGGAACCGTAAGTACTGACCTTTTCTGTACTAGTGCCACTATAAGGATCCCTGCTAGAGAGGTTGCTTCCACCCTATCCTTAACAGTTGCATATTATGATAAATCGTTGTACATCTAGCTCCAGAAAACGGGAGATGATCATAGCTTGTATGCATTCCTTCAGAAGCAAATAAAATGGTTCTAATTGGATATATAAAGGCATGATCCGAAGTTGCACAAACCAAGGATATCAGGGAAGTTTCTAAAAATTTATATGCCAACCATATCTAACGCTGTAATGCAACATGTTGTCTTGTCAAACGAAACAACACGAAGCAAAGAGGCAAGTAACGATACGTAGGACAAAAGGCATACCAATATACTGAGACTGATCTCCAATCACTACAGGAAAACCTGACTTTGCCGACTGATAGAATACTTTGCCACCGCCAAATACAAATAAAGTCGGCAAACATGCTCTTTGCCGACGCCGCATCGGCGGTGGCAAAGGGGTCTTTGCCGACGCCCTAATATACTGAGCTGTCGGCCAATCAAAGCAGTCGGCAAATACTTCCTTTGCCGACTGCCAGGCAGGTGGCAAAGAAAAGCAGGTGGCAAAGGTGGCTGGGGTTAAACGGCATCCATCGCCGTCACCTTTGCCACACCCGGCCGTCGAGGCGGTCGGCAAAAGATGAGATTTTTTATTTTTGAAATTTGAATTTAGGTTTTGGACATTCGACGTCGTCACTTGCTCCAAACTTTCTCAAACTTTTTCATAGCCTCCACATGCCATAAGAGTGAACCTTAAAAGTTTCATGATTTTGTGACCCATTTTGCTATATTTCGTTAATTAATTTATTTTAATTGAATTTTTCGACCGCATATTCCAAGTTTGAACTGCAGGTCCATGAAATAATGAAACTTAGCCATTCAAAAATGATATTCATGTTGGAGAGTCTATTTTGAGGCCGTGTCGAGAGAAACTCACCCAAAATTTTGACGTCCTTCTCTACGGAACATGACCATCCACGTGTGGTAGAGTTGCTTTTTAATTATATAAAATTCAACCGAAGTCAAAAAATTACGAAAACTGATGAGGTGTCATGTTATCATATGTGCAGTCTATGAAAAAATTTAAGAAAGTTTGGAGCAAGTTGCGGCGTGGAATGTTCAAAACCCGCACATCTCACATGTGATCACAGGAGTGAACCTATGTGAGATGTCCGGGTTTTGAACATTCCACGCCGCAACTTGCTCCAAACTTTCTCAAATTTTTTTCATAGACTGCACATATGATAACATGACACCTCATCAATTTTCGTAATTTTTCGACTTCGGCTGAATTTTATATAATTAAAAAGCAACTCTACCACACGTGGATGGTCATGTTCCGTGGAGAAGGACGCTGAAATTTTGTGTGAGTTTTGGACATGACCTCAAAATAGACTCTCCAACATGAATATCATTTTTCGAATGGCTAAGTTTCATTATTTCATAGACCTGCAGTTCAAACTTAGAATATGCGGTCAAAAAATTCAATTAAAATAAATTAATTAACCAAATATAGCAAAATGTGTCACAAAATCATGAAACTTTTTAAGGTTCACTCTACGACATGTGGAAGCTATGTTTAAAATTTCAACAAATTTGGAGCTAGTTTCGGTTAAAAAAAAAAGAAATGAAAAACAATACACAAATTCTTTGCCACCTGCCTCGGGCTAGGGCAGTCGGCAAAGATGAATAATTAAAAAAAAATCCTTTGCCACCTGCCTTTCGGTAGTGCAAATCGGCAAAGGCCGGGAACCCTAAAAAAAATCCAGCCCAGCCCACTTAACCTTATCCTATCCACTCCCTCTCCCTCCCCCACCCCGCGCCCCTCTCCCCCGCCCGATCCCCGCTTGCTTTATAACGCCCGCCGGCCGGCCTAGCTCGCGCCCCACCTGTCCCCAGCCCCTCCGCCCCTCGCCGGCCGCCTCTGCGCCCTCAAGGCTCGCCGCCCAAGGGCCAGCCTCGATCGAGGCTAGCCGCGCTGCGGCCGGCCCCGAAGCCGCGCCCAGCCGTCTTGAGCACCGGGGGCCCAAGGCGGCCGCCGCCCCGCCCGTCCGCCCGGCTGTCCCGGCCGCGGGCCCCGGCCCGCCCCGGCTCTCTTTCCCAGACGCCGACGAGGCCGGGGCGACGACGACGGGGCGGCTGGGATGGGGCGGCGGGGACGGGGCAGCCGGGGCGGGGCGGGGCGACACTGTGGGGGAGACGTCTTCCTCGAGGTTCGAGGAAGCCCTACCAGCCAGCGGGATCACACGCCTCCCTTCCACCCCCTTCGCGGCGGCCCACCGGCCGGTGATTCGACTGAGGGTCCAAAGTAAGTAACCATTCATGTTTTCATAACTTATTCATATGACATGTGGAAAATTGAATTTCGGACTAACAGTTGTTCTTAATGACTTGTGCAAAGAATCGGAAGCTTGTGAGCGGGGCAGTTCACGCCATATTAATGGCATCTTTGGGCCTCATAGTTAAGAAGCACTACCCCGGCCTTGTCACCATAGATGGGATCCAAAAGCCACCCACTAAGTGGCCGGAGTTCTACAAGGTCAAGGACGCAAACGAGGTCCCCCTTGCCGATGTGATCAAGAGGGAGTTCTGGGTGAGTATTCATCGCATCGCTTTGTTAATGTCAATGTATTTGTTGTACGTTGTTGAAATAATGAAATGATACATGATATCTGTATGCAGGAGTGGTACACATGCGAGCCGGGGCACGAGATCGAGGCGTCGCGAGTGCAGGACAAGGTGTGCATGGAGAGACTGAAGGACATGTACTACGAGGCGCACATCCAGGTCCTCATCAACTACCACGTCGAGGTGCTTGGCCAGTCGCTGCGCAAGTCGCAAGCCAGGGCGATGATCCTCTCTCCCGAAACTGACCTCCCCAGGGAGATCTACCTCAGGGTAAGTAGGAAAAATTAATTCTGATTTGATTCTAATTCAAGACTGATCACTCAAATGCACATTTTCTATAGTATCCTGCTGATTGGTGCAAAATGCACATGGACTGCTGGGAGGCGATTGTGAACTCGTGGACAACGCCGGAGGCGTATGACAGCGCAGTTGAAGTCCGGACATGCCAAGGGGAGGGGCTGGGCCAAAGACACCACCAAGGGAGCCGCCCCTCGGGGCGTACATGGACACATGGGTACCCTTCACACCGATTTATTTATTTATTCATTCATTTATTTATTTATTCTCATTACGTGTAATCGTTCTTGTGATTTCCTTGCAGACCCAGTCGCATGGAGGCCAGGTGATCAACGAGTTCACGGGGTACGTCCTGTCTCACCAGGGCAAAGCGAAGGATCCGGAGAACGTCTACGACCCAGCGAAGGGGGCCGACGCGTTCACCAACCCGAACGCCTACGAGAAGGTGGTCTAGTACACCGAGGCAGTTCGCAAGCGCCATGGTGACTTCTACGATCCAGCCACCGAGCCCCTTGACACGGACGCCCCGATGAGGGCGGGAGGAGGGAAGCAAAGCATGGCGGTACTTTCTTGCCCTGGCGTCATCGACCCGGCCACCGTTCCCACCCTTCGTGAGGTTCGTCGGACGGACAGCATAAACCTCCTCGGACGTCCCCATACAACCTCGGCGGCCAAGCTCTACGCAGATGATCGCGACAGTTCAGGTAATTATTCGTTGTTCGTTGGATTTATATATGTAACTTTCCATATGCATTGTATAAACATCACGGGTGTAATATTGCAGTCCCGGTGGCCGAGTTGCGGGCCCAACAAGCGGCCCAAGAGGAGGCCCATCGGCGGCATTGGGCGGCCCAACAGAGGCCCATCGCCCGGCGGTTGGAGGCTATCCAGAGCACTTTCGCGCCCGAGATGAAGGAGTTTGCCGGCTTCTTTCAAGGCCCGGAGATCCCCGGGTTTCAGATGTCCTCCGTTGCCTCCGGTGGGATCTTCGCTCCACCACCTACTCTCGGTCCACCCCTGTTTCCTAGCCCTTTAGGGACTCCGGTGAGTTTCTAGCAGTCTTTGTATCATTTTCACTTGTGCGGCCATCCCGCGGTACTAATGAGATCGCTTCTCCTGCAATGCGACCCATCGTCGGCGGGTTCGAACCCTACTCCACATGGCCTTTCTCCGGGCCATGTGGGGCCGGGTTGCCCCTCACCCACGGCTCTCGTGGCGGTGGTGTTCCTCCTCGGCCTACCCGGGGGGGGGGCTCGGGTGGGCTAGCGACCCGCCCCTTTGCCCGAACATCGGATCCGGTTGGATGTCAAAGCCGGTAGCGCGCGCGGGTTGGACCATCCTCGTGGCCTTCGTGGGCGGTGGAAGCTCTTCACACCACGATGGTGACGAGTCGCAGGACGCGTGGATCGGATATGTGCCGTGTACTTTGCGGGATGTTATATGTTGGTTATGCCTTTCGATGTTGAATGTTTAATGTTCGATGCTCGACTAGTACGATTTCTTGGATGATGGACTTGTTGGACTTCTTCGTTATGGTTTATGTGTCCTATATATGTGGATTTATGTGATATATGTGGATTTGTGTGATATATGTGGATTTGTGTGATATATAATCATATATGTGATTTGGTTGTTTGTGATGCAAAACAGAAAAAATAGACCAAAAATTTTTTGTGTTTCGGCTTTGCCACTGCCGGTGGAAAGCGGTGTGGCAAAGCTGAAATCTCGGGGAATGAAGGCAGCTTTGCCACCGCCGAGAAATGGCGTCGGCAAAGAATTCTTTGCCACTTGCCAAACAAGGCGTCGGCAAAGATTTTACTTTTTGAAAAATATAAAAAAAGTCTTTGCCACCGCCAATAGTAGCAGTCGGCAAAGAAATTCAGCGTTTAAAAAAATAAAAAAATGTCTTTGCCGACGCCGCGTGGCACTCGGCAAGAACGGAACGCACTCCGTCATCATCGCATGACGGCGCACGCCTCCTTTGCCGACTACCATGTTGGCAGGTGGCAAAGGCTTTGCCGACTGCTTTCCACGTGGCAGGTGGCAAAGATTTCTTTACCGACCAGGCCTTTGCCACGTGTTCTTTGCCGACTGCCACGTGTAAAGCAGTCGGCAAAGCCTTTGCCACGTGTTTTAGGGCCTTTGCCGACTGCTTTTGGCAGTCGGCAAAGAAGAGCATTCCAGTAGTGAATACCACCATCCTGAAAGAGCAGCCTAATGTTGAGATAAGAAGGGAGTTCGTGTCCTCAGGTGCGCATCTTTTTGCAGAGTAAAAATAGAAAGGAGGAATAATTAGTATGCAAAAGAAGAAGGGAATGCAAAGAACCAATGAAAAAAAGAAGATGCATGAAGCAGATTTCTCAAAATCATCTCCTAGCCAAAGAAGAGAACCCAAGCTGCAGCAAGCGGCCCCTAATTTCATTCCCCTGAAACTACAATAATTTCAGAAGTCAAACAAAAATTAAACTACACAGATTTTCGATTTAAAGCCAAAAATATGTCGATGTGTAAATATAACCTATGTAGATTTTTTAATACAACCTTGGAGGCCACACGGTCAGTGCAGTGGTGAACTGAGAGGCTGCTTTTGTGTGCAAGATGGAGGCTGATTTTTATTACCATCCAGCTGATGTGTGCATTTTGGGAAATGAAAAATGAAATGTGATACCAAACCAAAATATCACTTGGGTGCAGTTTAACATAGGTAATAATTGTATGTGTGCTAATCACCAACCTAAATTTCTTAGATCTGAGATTAGTGAAACAAACCTCTGAAAATAGAGTAGGAACCTAGGAAGTGTAGCTGAAGTGAACCATTTGGCAAGTTCCATTTATGATAAGCATTTACTAAATCTGCATGGAAGATCACATATAAGAGGCAAGAGTCAATGAATAAAAGGCCAAAGCAAACAAACATAACTTTTGTATTTGGAAAAACCCCATATGTGGTGATGAACTGCCAAATGAAGGTAGTTCGATACAAAACAAAAAGCATTGGTGCATGCCCAATAAAGTCGTGTTTTGAAATGTGCTTGCCCATTCGCGTATCTATGTAATCATGTGTCTATAATATTAAAATAGATTGAATAACCAAGTGTCTCAGTCTAAGAAGGCATTGGTGCATGCAAATTACAGGATACCATTGTAAATGTATTTAGCACTCAAAATTTTTTATTCTAGTGGTGGCATAATTTAGAGTATACGTAGATATGTGGTTATATTGCACTCCAAGTATTAATCTAAAAAGTAGTAAAAAAATCAACCAATATGCATGGTTCCTGTAGGCTGGTTGAAATAAACATGTCTCATACGATGTGGTACGTAATCCTGTAAGCCTAAACTGTGAAGTGCGCCTATATACTAGAAGTACTAAGCTGTATCACATTACTACTGTCTAAATAGCGGCATTAAGAACATGTGGGAAATTTAACCACGTAAACAACCTGTGAAGGTCCCTTGCATAAACAACAGAACCATATGTGAAGCTCATGTACCATTAATTCCGCTGCCGGCAGTTCTGCAACTGTTCCATAGCTTTAATTATAAATTTCTGATGCTACACCTAGGCTGTCGTCCACCATCATCGTACACAGAGGCACACAGTAATCCATCACTACCCATGCGTGAAGAGAATGTATAGTTTCACAACACCTAAATGTTGAGTAACTCTAGTTTTTATCTATTAAGTTAAAAAATGACTGTTACCGCCATTTTTCTCACCAATTTTAAAAGCAAGACGACATTGCCTTCCAAACTAGATGTACAAAATTGTCCACCCGGAGCACACCAATATTCATCAAAGTAGCCTTGTGGGCTCCAAGGGTAATGGGCTGGAAGTTTATCTTTGGAAGAATTTTTAAAACTAAGAAACACTCGTCCTCATGAATTTGTATGGGGTCAAGGTCACATGTTGCATCTTTTTTTGCTATATGTGTCCAATTTGAGAAACCAAAACTAGGTATTAATCATGTGTTGTTATGTGGCCTGGATTTGTCCAATTTCTATTTTTTTCGTGGGTAGGGTCAAAGTAACTCTATATAAAGGAATCATTATGTCATTAAAAGAAACAAATTGTAATTCAATGATTATGGGATGATAGGCCTAGAAATTGAACATACCTTTTTTCTTTCCAAAAGCAGGCAACCATCTATATGAGAAGAATGTAACTATTTTGTAACTATGGGCATCAGAAACTACATTGGATAAACAAAATGTGAGGCAAAACTTTGTAGCTCACTGGCATGGTAATTGTATAAACAAAAAGGTTTTTTAACCATAAAAAAGAATAGCTAACACTATTTTTCTAACGCAACTAAGGTAACACTGAAGGAGGAAAACATACGGGATAAAATGATGATAACTGAAAGGAACTTGCATCTCATGATTGAGAATTGAAAGTGAAAATAAAAGTTGAGAAAAAGGTGCTAGTGATGCCTGTTATGGTGATCTGGTGGCTCTACTCCAGAATATCCCCTAGAACGTTGTCACATTTCAAAAAGGGAAATTTTTCTACAGGACACTACAAGTGGCCATCTTTGGCTGCTGGACATTGAAAAAGTTGAGATTTGCTGAAAAATACTCTAGTTCTTAACAAATTGGTTGGTGGACACTATGCCTAACAAAATACTTTTATAAAACAGATATAAAATCATATAAGTGCCTCAAAATTATACCTAAAATCCGTTAGACTCTACATGATGAGAACGACATAGTAAAATATTGTTTTACACTGAAAATAAATATTTTGCCTCTCTTCATAAATAAACAAATTTGACCATGGTTAACTTTATTTATTTATTAAGAGAGACAAAATAGTTATTTTTATTGTAAAACAGTATTTTACTGTGTAGTTCTCATTACGTAGAGTCTAACGGATTTTATAGTATAATTTTAAGTACTTATAAGATTTTATATTTATTTTATAAAACTATTCTGTGAGGCGTAATGTTCACCAACCAATTTATCAAGTACTAGAGCATCTTTCAATTAATCTCAACTTTTTTCATGTCCAATAGATTGCAGTGTCAACTACTGCTATGCACTTTTGGAGAGGTGGCTTCGGCCCCCTCTGTATCCATGTAAACTCTTGTTTCGTATCTGGTTTCATAGCTGTAGTACCCTCCCCTCCCCCCCCCCCAAAAAAAAAAAAAAAACATTAGATTATTATGCCTAGCGTCCATTGGTACTCTGTTTTCCCTTTTCTGGTCATGTATGTTAAACTATGGGTTCTGTATTTCCACTAAATGTTAATCGACATGGGGAGATCTCCTCGGTTCAAAAAAAAAAAAAAGAAGCTAAATGAAAAGGGCTACACGATGTGCAGAAAATTATATTTCTGTCAAGCCAAGTGCGAAAACTCAACATTTAATTACAATGATCTTATTTCTTTTTCCATGGCAATGCACGGGCAAGTATACTAAGATATATAGGAGTTAAGATTATTGGTTTTGTTCTCCCGTTGATGACCTGATATTAGTTATTACACAGTTGAATGCGGACCTTAGTAACGCGCTACAGGCAAGCAACTTGGAGGCTCAATGAGGCCAACAGCTGTGCCGTCCGCATGTTTGCAGGTCGCATTTGCCGGCTTTCCGCCGTCTAGAGTGAGCTTGATGTCTTTGAGGCTGATCCGGTGGCATGGGTTGCTTGGGCTGCAGTCGAACTTCACCGCCACCTGCGACGCTGAAGTCCCCTGGATGTCAGTGTACGTGATGTCGCTGATCTTCACGGTTGAGCTCTGCACCACACACACACAAGCAAAACAACATTAATCTTACTAGTACAATTAAAGGCTCCAATAGCGGCTCTACATTAATCTTCACCAGGCACCTTAGAAAAAAATAAATACTAGAAATTCTCACGTTAATAAGAAACATATGGACATTAATCAGAAGGCTCTAACTATCTATAACCATTAGATCGATTTTATTTTTTTAAAAGAAACTCTACTCACCTCCATTAAAATAAACCATTTGTTTGGCATTTGTCATGTGGCTTCATCGTTCATCTATTGAAGGTACAACATAATTCCAAATTTGCATCTAAATCAACCATGTCTATAATTATGATTCACAATTTTAAAGTAACCCTCTATACCCAAATTATCCATCTCAGACATTATGAAAAAAATTAAAATAGTTAATTTTTTTTTTAAAAAGATCACACCCACCCACCCACCCACCATTATGAATGGTAACATAAAATAATTAAGTAAATATCAACCTCAAGCTATTATAAAAAAGAAAATAAAAATATATCTCAAGTCTTCATGTAATTAATAAAAATTATTATCAAGTGTTGTCCAGTATTTATAAAGCAATATATGTATACGTCAAGTTAAAAAGTAAGCACAATGATGTGTTCCCTCATATAGGCCCACACAAATATGTATGCACAAGGATAAATATTTATTTTAATAACTTCATGAAATGTTCCTTAACAGCCCATAGCAATGACACCGATAATTCCTGCATATTGATACTCTACAATAATAAATTTTTAAGATATTATTTTCAATAAGTTTATACATTTTGACTAATATACTAATATTAATAATTTAATTTAAAATATCTACATTATATAAATAATGATAATAATACATATTGTTTTGATATAACAAAATCCAACATCTTAATTGTGGTGGTGCAAGCTCAAATCACTATTTATGTTGTTTTCAAAATTAATGGGTATCCTAGGACCCAATTTTTTTTAATAAAATAAAAAACCTGAATAATAAAAGATACAACAAGCACTACAACTCTAACTTAAAAAATGCTTGGTCATTACGCAATTCTATTAGTATTAACATGTAAAATTTTGTTAAAGTAAATTTGTACAATCTAACTAAATCATTCGACATGTCCATATTAATTATATTAGCATTGTAGCACATATAATTTCTTGAAATAATTCAAACATCTCTAGAAGTGCAGGAGATTAGTGCATACCACATGCAGCTATATCTTACTGGCATGTGGGATTCTTTTAATGTAAACAATCAATATAAGACATAGATATTATGTCATGTCAACCTATACCATCTATATTTAATTAATTCATGTAGTGCCGGTTTTTAATGTTATTTACTATGTCACTATATAGTCATTAATAGTGTATTTTATGGTCTAACATATCCTTATTTTAAAAGTAAGTACAAACGAGAGTTAATTAAATTATTAACAGGTTTTTTATATTTCTTATTAAGTATGTCAATGTTAGGCCGTGCCGATCCAGGCATCGGTCCATGGATTATAATGCGAGATGTTCGATCCAACTGCAAGCTTTTGTGTACATACGCATGCATGTCCGCAGCAGCTAGCAGTCCGGTATACATATATTAATTTTCTGAGACCAATAATATAGTATATGCAAAAAATAAACCTCATGGGGGCAGTCGTGATGAGGGCAGTAGTTCTGGTCGATGACGATGGGGTTGTGCACGTCGTGCATGACCGCGTGCTCGAAGACGACGCGGCGCACGTACCCCCCCTCCACCTGGGCCCGTGGCCACGTCTTGATTCGGACCCCATTTTGGGTGCCGAAGAAGGAGGCACCCGCCACGGTCACGTTTTCCACGCCGGCAGTCTTCTTGCCCTCCTTCCCGAGGCTCCCAATGCTGGCGGATGGACAATCACGCATTCATGTGTTACAACGAGAACAGCTAGCAGTGTACTGTGGTGTGTGCAAGCGAAGAGTGTGTGAGATCGATATCACCTTATGCCATGGCCCGGGCCGCAGCTGACGTTCTCCACGCGCAGGTTGGTGGTGCCGGGGCCGACGGAGACGCAGTCGTCCCCGGTCTGGATGCTGGCCCGGGTGACCGTGACCTGGGACGAGGCCTTGACGTGGATCCCGTCCGTGTTGGGGCTGCTCCCCGGCGCGACGATCTTCACGTCCTGCACCCTGACACCCTCGCAGCCTTCGATCACGACGTGGTACAGCTCGCTGTCCACCGAGGTCAGGCCGCTGATCGCCACGTCCCTCGACTTGAGCACCTTCAGCGACTGGCGCGCGATCGATCGACGACGACGTACGCGCACCGACCGACAGATCGAGTCAAGAGGAACATGCATGCATGTACAACATCATCAAATTATATTTTTTGTGGCAGTGGAATACACTTCGTGTAAGTAATGAAAATAAAATAAAAAAATTACTCACTGTTGCTCCACCGGGGCAGCCACCGCCGCCGTGCCCGCCGCCGGCTGCCTTCTTGCACGCCCACAGCGCCTTGCCGCGGCCGTCGACGGTGCCGCCCGACACAGTGAGGCCCTCGACGTGGTCGAACGCGATCCAGACGGCGCCACGGCCGGTGTAGTCTGATGGCGCGACAAGCGTACCGTCGACCCGAAGCGTCATCCTGCTGGAGCATGGGCCAGTGAAGGCCGCACGGCTGAGCAGGAAGTGCCCGTTCGGCACGTACACGGTCGCCGGCTGCCGTGACCGGCAAGCGGCGGACCAGGCACTGGCGAACGCGCCGAACGAGTCCGTCCGGCCGTCCGGCTTGGCGCCGAAACGGACGACATTGTACGCCGCCGCTTCATCAGCTGCACCTGACTGAACGTTGTTGCAAAAGAGCAGCAGCAGCAGCAGCGCTAGGGGCCGATAAGCGGCGTTGAAGCGAGCCATGATAGGCACCAAACACTTGGACGTTCTTGTTATTCCAGTCCTACATAGGCGACCGAGCAGGTTCTCCTTCATTTATAGAGCACGCAGAGAGGCAGAGCGCGTCGTGTGAATTAATGGCGGTGCGTGCGACGCAAGGGCTTGCGATTTGCGGTGAGAGTGCACAATAATTAACCAGGTCCAAAATTGAGAAATTGCGGACGCTCTCTGCCAACTAGTCGACTTGGACTAGATAGCTAGCACGAGCGGCACGTAAACACGACATATATAGGTGCCTGTAGCGTGCAGTTCAGTAATACAACTTGTCCTGACGGAGACAAGTTGCCGCATCCTCAGGAGAAATGGCGCATTCATTGGGGGTTCTTATTATATATACTTACTATTAATATATTGCCAAAAATTCGCCCTCACTGACCGCTCATACTTTTTTTGATCCAATTAGTGAAGACCAAAGCCCTTCCATATATCATAGCGGAAACTTGAGCTTGACTCCTGCTGAGTCCTGACGGAGACAAGTTGCCGCATCCTCAGGAGAAATGGCGCATTCATTGGGGGTTCTTATTATATATACTTACTATTAATATATTGCCAAAAATTCGCCCTCACTGACCGCTCATACTTTTTTTGATCCAATTGGTGAAGACCAAAGCCCTTCCATATATCATAGCGGAAACTTGAGCTTGACTCCTGCTGAGTCCTGACGGAGACAAGTTGCTTCTCATTCTATGTACTTACTATTAATATATTTGCCAAAATCTCACCCTCACTGACTGACTTAGTGACCAAAACCCTTCCATATATCATAGTGGAAGTTGGAACAACCGCGCAGAAACACATAATCAAAGAAAAATCCAACTATCACTACTGGAAACTTGAAAAAACGTCAAAAACTGGAAACTACGGTATTTTTATTTTCCCGATGGTAGTCGAGGGAATTTCAAGTTTCCAGCAGTGTACATCTCACGACTCCATAAACAATGTTGAGCCTCATGGACGATCTCCACAAGACACGTTAAGGTTGTCCTAAAATATTGTAGCTTACTGATCACTTGGCTCCCTCGATCTCCCCATTTCCATCTCCTTATCGTCCCCATACTAAACACACAAATATAAATGTAAATTAGATACTTTTTGTGAAGATTTTAAACACTCGGCAGGCGGCACAGCCCTAGTGCTTGTAGACACTACAAAAAGAATCTTTTGACAACACTAATAAATGAGAGATATTACCTCGACTACCATGTCAAGACTTCTTTATAAACAAATTAAATTCTTCGTCTATATGTGTCATTTATCTTTGTACTCTTTTTGTTCACCTTATTTGTATTTTTATCAATAACTGCGAGGGTCAAGATTCTGATGTTCCATCTAGTAGTGACTCTTGATAGTGCTACATATAACCTGACAATTAATGCGATCATATGTTGGGGATAGTTTGCACCCTGAGTCTTCTTGACGGTCATGACGGAGCTTAGTCGAATGGAAAACTGTTTTCTTTTAAACTAAAAAGGAATATCTCGTCATTAGACAGACATAAGGGTATCTAAGGCGGGAATACCCGCTTTTCAACATGCTGTCACAACATAATTTTTGTGTCAAATAAATCACATCTCACTCACAAGACTTGGTTTTTCTTGGGCTGGGCATAGTGGTGCTATACTGTGCTTATACTGCTGCTGGCGGCGTGTCAGTCCGGGCGTGGAGCTCGCAGTGGAAAGCAGCAGCACCAAGGCAACAACCGTAGCCGTAACGCAGCAGCACTAATCAATTCCACTCTCACTCTCTCTCCGTGTTCTCCAGGGGAACCAGTGGCGATTGATCGCGGGCGAGATGTTAGAGCGAGCGTGTGACTATCGACGTACGGTGCGCGAGGGTGGAACTTTTTTTTTAAATAATATTTTTTTTAAGATTAAATGCGAATCTAGGGGCTGTTGTGGGGAAGTTGTAAAATTAGCAGCCTGTCGGCAGCTGCGCGGCCGACTGGTCACCTGTCGGCGGGCCAGGGGCCGACGAGCTTACGTGGCAGCCGACATCCCGCCGATTGGGTCTGTCGGTGACCTGTCGGCCGGTGGGCGGCCGATAGGCCCAGCCCAAATCTACTCGGGCTTCCGTGGGCCGAGAGGCCTGTCGGCTGGTCAAGTGCCGATAAAAAGCTGTCGGCCCACCAGCGGCCTACAGCCATATTTCATGTACCAACAGCCATATTTCATGTGCCAACTCCTTTTCAACGTAATTTTTTCATCTTTGAACTAGGTAATTTTTATTATTATTGTTGCCCTTGAATTGCCTGAATAAATATTTGTTCTAATTTTTTATATTATTTTGTAGACGCAAAAGTAACTTATGAGGAACAAACATAAATTAATATTAATCAAGCACACTCTTGGACAATTAAATAAAAGACGACCTGCAATGACAACTAACAATAGCATATAGCGACCTCTAGTAAAGCATAGGAAAGAGGTGGCAAAAATAAACCTAACATGGCTTAGAAAAATTGAACGACGCAACAAATACATAACACGAATATTGATTCATCCTAATAATGTTCCCACATAGCAAACTGAGTTGAGCCCTCTCCGACGTAACCTCCCATTGCCGGTGGCGGTGGCGGTGGCGGTGGTGGAGGAGAAGGCCCCTTGTGATAAGGACATTGACAGTCTAGATTAGGGCAGAGTCCCTCGTCCGCACCCGCATCATCGCTGCTGTCTGGATCGGGGGTTCGGTTTTCGAATTCAAGATCGAAGATACGCTTCTTTAGGTAGTAGATGTACTGTTGATGGGGAAAAATAGGAGCGGGATCGACCCATCTAGTGAATCCACAATCGCCACCCTCATTGGCTGCCTGAAATAGAGAAATTATATAAGCATGGAAGCATTTGAAATAAGAATTTTTTCGCAAGATAATAGTCGATGGGAAAATACCCATCCTATCGGACATCTGAAGAAACGGCGTCCTCCATGAATATCGTCATCACTCATCTGAACTACGCAGTCCTCACCGTGGCGGCATTTGGGCCACTCCTCTCTCCGGTTATCATATCCCCGAAGAGGTCTATCATTAGTAAAGTCACTCTTCCCCTCAAGTGGAAAATCCTCAATTGGTTCCTCCCAAGTATCTGGACCTAGAGAACCCTCCCACACAATGGGAGGTCCCTTCTTTCTCCCCTTTCCTCTGCCTGAGGACTCACCCTTTCCTCTCCCTGAGGACTCACCCTTTCCTCTCCCTCTGCCTCCAAACATGGCTACCCTTTCCTCTGGTCGGCGAACTCACCCTTTCCTCTCCCTATGCCTCCAAACATCTATAACAAGGGAGGTGTATATATAGGCCGCCGGGGGACGTGTAATGTTGTGCTGAAGTTTATTTGGACATTGCATTAATTAAAAAATGACAAAGCTCTGTTGATAGGACCATACAATAAAAGAGGTAGGTCTGTGGTCTGGAAAAGCTACATTTGATTAATGACACTGTTGAAGGGACGATACATCGAAAAGGCTAGGACCCTAGTCGAAAAAAGAACACGTTGTATTGATGACGGTCTTTGATTCAACCATACACCGCAAAGGCTACGTTGTGATGCAGACACGTTTGATTCGACCACACATATGCTGCAAAGTCTGAGAACACATTGAAGTGAGCCCAGTTTGTCATTATCCTCAGCCTCGATGCAGGCGTTGGATCGTTTGTGTTTGTCATTATCCTCAGCCTCGATGCAGGCGTGGAATCGTATTGGAGCGTTGCCTCCAATTGGATAATCTTAAATGTACTAATACATATAAATCCAAGAGTACATTAGTTCACATCCATGATACCATTGATGCATACATCAATACACACTCAACCACCACGACGACCCCGCTTGGTGGGCTGCTGCGGTCCTCGGTGACGAAGCTGGCCCGTAGGAAAAGTGAACTGGTCTGGAGGGCGATTTATTTGTCGTGCCTCGGGGTCAAGTCTGTAGACTGAGTACTCTGCGTCGGCTGTGTGGGCTGTGGTGCACCAACAAACTGAGAGGGCCCGGCCTCAGACGGGTACGCAGGTGGAGTACTGTCCGTGAAAAAGGTCCCAAAGCTGCTCGTACCCTCAGTGTACTCGCTGCAAGAAGCTCGGTTACCTACAACATAATTTAAAGATTATGGCCAACTTTGTATGGTAATAAAGTAGCAAAAAAGCTAAAGGTCTGAGAAGTACCTAAGACTCCAGTGTTGTCATGGCGCTCCTGGTGCGCTGAACGAGGTCCTCCAGAGCCAAAGCCTGGACCTGCACGTGAAGGCAACTCCACGAGGTCCGTCCGGCGACAGGAAGCCCGTCGTACTCCCTCTAAGCACTTCTTTCCCAGTCGTCGAAGGGCGGCAACCAACTCGTTCCTAGCAACTCGTGGAGGATTTTGCTCGTACTGGTGGGCATACGATAGGAGCTCGTTGCCCACGTCATTGCAGATATCCGTCTGCAAAACAAACATGAATTGTTACACATTGTGTATAGTATAATTTCTAAAATAATGAAATGACCAAGGTGTGAATAAAAATACTTACCAACGCATGGTAAGCTGCTGCTGGCTCCATGGCGAACGTGTCGGTGATCTCGGCCTCGTGTGGCTCGTCGTCTATCGGCACGGGGATGAGACGAACACGTGTGGCTGTGTGAAACCAACCCAAGTACTCTCGGTAGGTGGCCTCGTCGAATGGGCCACCTAGGTTGTGGACGTCGGCAGCTGCGTCCGCCCAGGCGTTCACGAAAGGCACCATCTTATCAACCCAGGACTGGTCGTACGCTGCACCTTGACCTTTCCTAGAAGACCTGCACGAGAAACACGAGTGAATGCACATGTAACACCATCATGAATAAACGGGCGCATAACAAGATTTACCTGTGCGATGAGTCAAGCTGAAGTCGGGGTAGGGGGAACACCTGCGCGTGCCCAAACTGACGAGCCACGCGCTCTGGACAGTACGGCTCCGCAAAGACGTCAAACACCAGTCGTTTCCTCGTGTACCACAACTCCTGGTCACGGTAGCACAACTCGGACAAGCCGAAGGACACACGAGACTGTATGGCCTCATGGGTGTACGGAGTCCACCACCTCTTCGTGTTACTGGCCTCGTACAACTCCCATCTCCACCTATTCTCTCGCTTCTTCGGCACCAACATACTAATCTTGAAACGATGCTGGGAGGGAGCAACTTGAAAATATTCATGCAGCCAGGCTAAAAGTTGCCTCCGGCTATAATCTAGCGGGAATTCAGTTGCGTGTCCAAGAATTGGAACTCTCTAAGGTCTACCCCACTTGTCCTCATATCTGATTTCACCACTCCCATAGTAAATTCTGAAAGGAACTAAATTGAACGACATTCCTGGTCCAATATTTTAAAAATATTAGATTAATATCACTTGTATAGTTAATAAAATTAATCTAAAATTTTAACCGTAACCACCATCTATATAGCCTAAATTACAATTAAAATAATCTAAATCTTAATATTCACTCATCCCAATCTAAATAACATAGATATTAAAATTATAAAATACCATTACAGACTACCAAACTATAATTACCTCACAAGTATAATTTAAAATTCTAATAAATAATCTACACCTAATCTAACCCTAAATATTCTACAAGTAATCTAACCCTAAATATTCTACATCTAATCTAACCCTAAAACTAACTTTTACTAAAACTAATCCTAAAATTTAACTAAAATACTAATCCTAAAATCTAACTAAATCCAACTAAAACTAACCCTAAAATCTAACTCTAAAATACTAACTAAACTAACAACTAACTAAACTAACAAAAAAAAAAAGAAACATACCTGTGCAGAGCCCGCCCGGCCGAGTGGGCGCACGTGGGGGGCCTGCAGGCGGGGCGGCGGCGGCACCTCCGGCCACCACCGGATCCGGTGGCCGCCGGCGAGGGGAGGCCGCGAGGCGCCGGTGCAGCGGCCGGCGATTCCCGGTTCGCCCGGCTGAGTGAGAGAGAGCGGCGCGCGATCGCTGTCGGCGTGAGGAAGACGCGGGGGCGATATATGGCCACTTCTCGGCCAGCCGGAAGCCCGACAGGCCAATCGGCCGCTGGAGGGCCGATAGGTCCGACTAGTCGGTCGCCCGGGAGCCGGCCTGGGATCAGTCGGCCCGTGGACAGCCGACAGGCCTGTCGGTCCGACAGGGCCCACCCCGCTGGCGGCGCTGGCCAACTGATCGGCAGCTGAGCTGCCGATAGGACCTAGTCGGTCCTCTGCTGGCCGATAAGCAAGAAATCGGCTTCCCAGGGGCCGACAGACTACTACGCCTGCAATTCTTTTTACTGATATGCTAGATCCGCATTTAATCTTAAAAAAAATATTATTTAAAAAAAAATTCCGCGAGGGTGACATGTGCGAGTTGCGATAGGGTGTAGCGTCCCTCTAGATTTTACTGGGCTGGAGATCCGTCGATCCCAATTTGAATCGATTTCGTTGGATTGGAGTTGGCGACGGGATCACGTAGTAGGACACGGGATTTGACCGAGCAGCGATCGGATCGGAGCGATACGGAGGGGCATTGAGCGGGGCGGTAAGACAATAACATTTTGCGTATTTTTTAGGTGCAGATACTGAAAAGTCAGATCATCTACTGATGTTTAATCGGTTCCTAAACCACACCGGCTAAGCGAGTGTTGTAAACTTCCTCAAACTGAAGAATGAGCTTCATTTTTGTGTTCCTGTCATCAAGACGATAAAAAAAAAACATGTATACAGACACATGAACAATACAACATAGGTTGCTCAATTTTTGTTCTTTTTACGACTTACGAGAGATGCGGGTCACAAGTGTGAAAAAACGCGGCCACCGCATGGCTAATAGTAGTGTGGTAGATGGCATGGATTAGCATGTCTAAGATCAGCGTTCTTTTGGCGTCATTGATTATTCCATAGTTTGTTTCTGAATGTGCATATGGATTTTTAGCGTGATGACAAAGCCAACCGATGGTTGGTGTGAGGTCACACTGGTTACAACCAAGATGGGTAGCATTATGTTGAATATGCGGTTCCTACCTCGACCAGTTAGCGTACAGGCAATCACTCCTTTCCTTCCTCGTCGATCAAGTAGCGTACTCGCGTACCTCTGCTTGTTGTGTGCACGTACGACGCGAGTATATAACACAGTGGTACACGGTGTACCCCGGCGTAATAAGCTGCAGCAACACATAGCTAGAGACACTCGACGAGCTAGAGAACGGTGCCTGGGTCAAGAAGCGCGCCGGCGGCAAGGGGTGCAGTGGCGGGCCTGGCGGCAGCATTGCTGGTTCTGCTGGCTCCGCTCTTCCTGGAAGCAACCCAAAGGTTAGTATAGATGCAAGTTTTTCTTTACAGTGTACACGCTTCAATCTTTGATTGGCTTCTACTAGCTAGTCTATCATTACATACTGCTTATAAACTCTACTAAGTATTAAAAGTACTTCAACCATATTATATTTTTTGTTGTTTATTTTTCTAACAAAATAATCATAATAGATACTCTGTAGTCATATCTACTTATCATAAACTTACCTCTAATAGTTTTGCAAGGAATTAACGATCTATATGTATTTTCACCTATATCCATAGTTTTAAAGTCTTCTTTGCATGTCACCTTTGTATATCTTGACAGTGCAATTTGTCAAATCCTCAGCATCAACTATGGTGGCTTTTGTCCCACATGTTATGACACCATGAATCTAAATTTTTGATTTATCAAATTTTATTTATATTGATTGCTACAGATTTTTTTTTTATCCTTAAGTTCAGTTGAAACTCTTGTTCTTATTGTGTCTTTTATTAACTCTTTTTTTTTTAGGTCACAAACGACATTGTTAAATACTATGTCATTTAAATTAAAGTGATAGAACTTAAAGTGAGATTAGGATGGGTAGTTGCTAGTCTCAAGAGGATATTACTATGTAAACCTTACAATGATCAACTATTTACTCTAAAACACTAGAAAAATATGGCGACTAGTGGTCTGTCCCCTTTTCAAGATGATTTGATTATTTGATTAATAAATTATATGTACGGTAATGGTTATACTACTTTCAGAATTGAATTGAAGTGTAATTTTAATCCTATTGTATCATGTGAGTTGCTGCCCCAGGTTGGGCTACAGTTGGACGTGTGAGCCTCGTGTCTTTGTTTTTGTGTTGAACTCTCAACTGTGTACTATTCCCAAATAGTAGAGGATTTGTCCCATTATCCAAAAATTAATATGAATATTCTCAAAACTATATTAGTAAGCATGAAATATAATTTGTACAGTTTGCTAGTTTATTAGATATATATTTATACATTTCAATTAGTGTATGTTTGTGTAATAGAAGATAATGATATTTAGATTTAGATTTGAGAGGATATTTAGTTTTCTATTAGTGAGATGCAAATTTAAGGGGTTACACAAATTATCTATTATAATAAGGGGAGGTAGATAATTAAATACAAATTTATGCTTACTTTAGGTCATGTTTCTTTATATATAAAATTGTTGACTAGATATGTTCTTTTTATGGTTTTTATAAGTATATAAAATTTTATGGTTTTTTATAAGCAACTTATAAGTATATAGAATTTATGGTTTTTTCATATATGTTCTTTTATGCAATAGCATACGTAGCCAATTATTTAGAAAATAGAATACATTCGATAGCTATTATTACCATTGTTGATTAGATTATTCTAGCGAATTGTTGGTCATCAGCAATTTATAAGAATTTCTAGTATTCATCATTTTCTTTTGGGTCACATGAGACTCAACATGGAGCCTCCGATCGAGGCTTTTAGCTAGTATTTATATTTTTAACATGATATGTATTTTGTTGAAATCTATGTTTAAGATAGACATACAGTAATATAGAAACATAGGCTTCAACAAAATATATACCGTGGTGTCAGAAGTAAACATATTATTACAACTGTGTTTGTATGTTAAATATATAAACTCTTGTTGCATCCCTTTTTGTGACTTAATAAATCTATATATAGTTCAATTTTTCGCCTTATAATTTAATTATTGCAATGTTTTCTACATCTTAAGTTGGAACTCTAGTTCTTTTAATCTTTTAATAAAAAGTTTAGACTTATTTAAAATAATAATTTATGAAATTTATTTTCATGGAGTATTAATATTGTCAACTCAAAGTTTTAGACCTGATCTAGATTTACAACTTCGATTTCAGTTATTTCGCCATACAAGTTCATTTTTTCGCCATACAAGTTCATTTGGGTAATTTAAAAATTCAAATTTCAAATAATGAGAAGTTCAAACAAAATTTGATCACAGTAAATGATTTCAAATTGAAAAGCTATTAACTACAAATTTTTAGAACTCGTCGGGATATACAACTTTTATTTTGTTGGTTTCTTCATTATTTGAGTTAGCCTACATGCTACGGTGGTTGTTAGGCCTAAACGATGAACTATACCCGCAACTAGCACACGAGCCATCAACAGATGAATTATGCGTACTGTTTCTTGGGTATATGAGCCATCAATAGAAGTATAATTTTGATCCATATATGCACTCTGTAACACCCAAAATTTGCATTTTCTTAAAGCAGATTAAATTGGATTTATTTATGCAATCGTGTGAGCATTCAAATATAGGAAATAAAACGCGAGCACCGCCGCCCGCTCTCCCTTTTTGCTGCTCTACGCTCTTGTTCCACACCGCACTGCCTCGTTAGTGCAACTAAACGCCGCTCGAGCAACGGAACGCCGCCGCCGTCGCGTTCATCATCGAAGGCTGCACCCCGCCCTAAGTCCGACGCCGATCTTCGCGTCGACCTCGCGAAGCCAATGGACCCATCATCTTCTCCGTTATTCGCTTGTCATCATTGCTAACCATCGCCGAACTTGCAGAGCCGCCGCTCGCCTTTCTCGGTCGTGCTCTCCGTTCGTCCCGTCTCCGGCCTCAACGAGCACCTTGGTGAGATCTCCATCCCTCCCTCGTCCTTCCCATGCAGTTTCCGCTCAAACCGTGGCCTCTAGGGCCGTTGCCGCGCACGCCGGCGTGCTGTGTCGGCCACCGTTCGTGGCGCCCCCTGTGCGAGGTCTCCAAGGTCGTGCTAGGCACAGGAACGTGTTTGCCTCATTCTCCTCTTTCACCCAGTGAAATCGGTTCGTCGATCAGAGCATCCAATCGCCGGGAACGCGAACTCCGGCGAGCTTCTTGTCGGCGGCCATGGAAGACCACCGTGCTGGCCTCCTATTCCGACCAGGCCCTCCCTCTCTCTCCCTTGATTCATTCTCAGCCGTCGATCTGAGATCGGATAGCCAAGAACACACCGTACCCCTTCGCTGGCTTTCTTAGTTAAGAACCCCTCCACTTTCTCCAATTTGCAACGTAGTCCGTAGCCAAAATTCAAAATTCTGAATTTTGTTTATTTATTTCGAAATTAATTTTCAGCTATTTACAGAATTACCACTGCAATCTTTTGCTTATAAAATCTTCATTTTAACTCCGATTCGATCCATTCAAGTTATGTTAGGTTCGTAATTAAATTCTCTACATGTTAATGCCACTGTTAGATAGTTTGCCGCTGTTTATTTTTGAGGTTGGACTAGATTAATTAGAGTACTTTGGGGAACTTGTTTAGGCTATAGCTTTCACGTTTTAGCTCCGATTTTAGTGATCTTCGCGTTGAAGTGTTCGTAGAGATACGTAGATTTGTTTTACAAACTTTCTATCTTACTTTGTTACTATTGGTGTACTGTTCTAATATAGAGTTTGTTTGCTTGTGTATGAATGCAATGGTGAATGCGTGTGGATTTTGCGGTGTATCGTGTATAGACGGTGAGCAATTGGGTGGTGATCAGGACTTCTACTTCGACGACCAGCAGGATCCGCAGGAGTTTGTTGAGCAAGGCAAGTATAACATGGGATCATCCTTGTTGTTCTATTCACCTTAGTTACCTTAATCATATGCATGTGTCCACCTTGACAACCGTAGAGATTATAATATAGCTTTGGATTCTTGTTCCTTAACTCCCGTGGGATTTGATGCATTAAATAGAAATGCTAGTGCTCTATGATTACTATGATCTCGTAACTTGACTAATGGGTTATGCTTAAGCCATAAAACTTGTTTTATTATTCTACTCATAGGGGACTAGTGCACTGTAGTTGATGTGCTAGCTTCCTCTCCGTAAGGACTTATCTGTGAGCGATAATCCAGGATTTACAGTACAACCATGAGGGCTATATGGCTCTGGCTTTAGTCAAGTATGAGGACCTTTTCTAACTTGTTAGAGGTTACCGAAAGATGCAAGAGGGGTGTGTTTCGGGACAGGTATAGTGCGGCATCTAAGGTCTAATTTTATTTATTATTATGCTTATTATCTTGTTCTTGTTATTTTATTAAAATATCTATGCTACTTTTACTTATTATGTTGTTACAATGTTGTTTCTTACTGTATCTTAATTAAAAATAATGTAGATGTCGACGCCTCGCCGATCTGGCCGCCTCAACTCATCGACCTACCGCGCCATGTTCACCCCCCCGCCTCATCGGGCGCACCACCGGCACCACCAGCACTGCAGACGACTCCTAAGACTGAGGCACCTCAGGCTACTCAGGCACCCCAGGTGACGCTGGCACCCCCAGCAGCTCCAGAGGTAGTGGTCATACCCGATGACCAGGAAGATCCTATGATGGAGGATCCAGAGGTGGTGGTAGAAGACATCACCGAGGAGGACGAGGAGCAGTGGCCCACTCCTATATTGGCTCTTTCACCTGCGCCCATTCCTGCACCAGCACCAGCACCTACTCCTGCACCAACCTCAGTGCTAGCGGCAGCGCCAGCACATGCCCCAGCTCCTGCTTCCCCTGAGGAGATGGGTTGGTCTCTCTACTATCACCACATGGAGGCACCTGACACTTCTCACTTCCATGGCTTGTTGGAGGAGACACTGCACCAGTACTACCCCGACTTAGGTGCAGAAATCAAATACTTCTGCACTGAGCATAGCCATCCTATTGAGGGTACTTTCTTCTCCACCGAGTTGTCAGTGATAGTGTGGAACGCACACCCCAGTGGGAAGAAGCTGGAGACTATCCACACTCCTACCATTCAGCGTAGGGATGTGTATGAGAGTATGGAGGATGCAGCTGAAGCAGCTTGCACCCACTACCGAGGTCGTCGGTATGGGGATATGCTGGGAGACAGGTACAGGTTCCTTCCCCGCCAGGATTTTGAAGCAGGTGAGTGGGTGGTCCAAGATCCTGAAGGTGAGGAAGCCACCTTGAAGGCCACTGTGGAGCACATGAATGCCCTGAAGTATGCTAATGAGAAGATGTACATTGATCTACGTGAGGATCAGAAGACCATCTGGCGTCTACAGCAGACGGTGGATGACTTGAGGGCCCAACAGGGAATGTCACGCATCTACACGAACCTGCCTCCGAAGATCATCGTCGACGACTCAGCCCCATAGAGTTTGGGTGACCTTAGTGTTCATAGTTTATCGTTAGTGCGAGTCCCTTAGTCCTTTGTGAGTTGTGAACTTTTAATGCTTAGTTGGTTGTGTTTGTGAACCTTTATGATTTGGATCTTTTGTTGATTGTTGGGATAGTGTGGGCCTGTCCACACATCTCATAGTTATGGATTTTAAAATTTAGAGCATGCTTAATGTAGTTGGTTCAGTTTGGTTATACTGTTATGCTGAAATCTGGAGTGGTCTGTGAAAATATGATGATATCTCCTATTCTGTATGTCCAAAAATACTGAAAACTTCATGCTGGAAAGTAGACTTCTTTAGCTTTCCAAAAAGTCCAGAATCACTGTTTTATCATTTCTGGTCCGTGAGATATTAATTGTGAAATATCAGGTTGCTGTACAGTTTATGTTCTAGAACAGTTTGGGTTGTGCACTGTTTTTGGGCAATTTAACATCTGAATCAGAAAACGTGTGCAATACGAAAGTTGTAGATAATTTTGTAAGCTTTCTAACCATGTATGCCATGTATGAAAATGATGTCTGGAACATGAGATATGATGGGTTTTCTGAACTGCTGTTGCTGAAACTCGCCAGAAATCTGCACTCTTTTGTTCTTCCATTTTTCGAGAGATGTTTTAGTGGAATTATATTAAGTGTGTTTTTGTGTTTTTGGACAACAGATGGATGCTGATGTTCAAGGCAGAGGCCGCGGTCGTGGTCGTGGACGTGGCCATGGACGTGGTGTTCCCTTGAATCCGCCACCACCGCCTCCAGCTATGACCGTGGAACAACTGATGGCGATGCAAGGGCAACTGATGCAAGCCATGCTTCAACGCATGGATAATGAACCAGCCGGAGGACCACCGCCTGTCCACGTGAGAGATAAGCGCGGCGAATTCATGAAGGGCCGTCCACCAGTGTTCAACCATGCTGCTAACCCGCTGAAAGCGGATGACTGGCTAAGAGCTGTGGAGAAACAACTTAACATAGCTCAGTGCGATGACTTGGAGAAGGTATTGTACACATCAGGACAACTTCAGGGAGCAGCCCAAGACTGGTGGGAGACCTACCAGTATGCTCGACCCAAGGACCTCCCTCCCATCACCTGGTAGGAATTCAGGGACAACTTTAGGGCCTACCACATCCCAGCAGGTGAGGTGGAATTGAAGCAAGAAGAGTTCAGGTCTCTGAAGCAAGGCTCCATGTCAGTAGAGGAATACCGAGACAAGTTTGCTCAATTGTCATGCTATGCCCCGAATGACGTTGCTGAGGATAGCTAGTGAGAAGCAGCGTCGCTTTCTGAAGGGTTTGTATGATGGTCTTCAGCTGTAATTGATGTCCAACACCTACCCCAATTTCCAAGCCTTGGTGAACCGTGCAATAGTGATTGACAACAAGTGTAAGGAGATTGAGGCCAAGAAGCGAAGGATCCAAGGTCAGTCCTCTAGGAGCAACACTCGCCCTCACGCCAATCCACAGCAGGGGTATCAGCAGAGGTACCAGGGACCACCTAATCAGTGGAATTGTGGACCCTACCAGCAGCAATCCCAGTATCAGCAGCGCCCACAGTTCCAGCAGCGTCCGCAGAACCAGCAGTAGGGTGGTCAGCCAGTTGCAAGACAGGGAAATCCAAACAATGCCCCTATGAAGGTTAATGCCCCAAACACCGCCAACACTTGTTTCAACTGTGGAAAAGAGGGGCACATGTCCTATAACTGTCTGGAGAAGAAGAATCAGCAAGCACCCCGAGTTCCAGGCAGCAACCCAGGACCGTACAACAACCAGAGGAACGTTCCTCGGAAGCCACCACACTATGGGAGAGTAAACCACATGTCTGCTGAGATAGCACAGGAGGCTCCAGGAGTTATGCTTGGTACGTTTAACATCAACTCAGTCCCTGCTACTGTTCTTTTCGATTCTGGTGCTTCACATTCCTTTATTGCACATATGTTCATTAGACAACATAGCATACCACTCTGTGCACTTAAAGACACATTATTAGTTAATTCACCTGGTGGGGGAATGCAAGCAACACTTTATTGCCCCAAGGTTCAACTCTCTTTATGGGGGGGTAGAGTTTCAAGTGAAACCTACAGTGTTAAGAACTTCTGGAATCGATCTTATCCTGGGCATGGATTGGATGAAGAGCCACAATGCAATTATTCAGTGCAAGGAAAAGATTGTGACTCTAACAACACCCAAGGGGGATAGAATCAGTGTTGACATTGTAATACAATAGACAGCTTCTGTGAATCAGCTGAGTGAAGAGACCAAGCAAGAGGATCCAGTTGTTGGTGAATTTCCAAATGTGTTTCTTGATGATTTGTCAGGCATGCCACCTGACCATGACATTGAATTTGTTATTGAGCTTTTACCTGGTACTGCACCTATAGCTAAAAGACCATATAGAATGGGAGTAAATGAGTTAGAAGAACTTAAGAAACAAATAAAGGAATTGCAAGAGAAGGGTTTCATTCGCCCTAGTTCATCACCTTGGGGGGCACCAGTTATCTTTGTTAGTAAGAAATATGGAACCCAGAGAATGTGTGTAGATTATTGGTCATTGAATGAGGTTACCATCAAGAATAAATATCCTTTACCTAGAATAGATGACTTGTTTGATTAGTTGAGAGGAGCATGTGTGTTCTCGAAGATTGATCTTCGGTCTGGCTATCATCAACTGAAAATCTATGCATCTGACATACCTAAGACAACTTTTACAACAAGATACGGATTGTATGAGTATATAGTCATGTCATTTGGATTGACTAATGCACCTGCATACTTTATGTACATGATGAATAAGGTGTTTATGGAGTACTTGGACAAGTTTGTAGTGGTCTTCGTAGATGACATATTGATTTATTCTAAGAATGAAGAAGAGCATGTGAGCATTTGAGACTAGTACTGCAAAAACTTAGAGAGCATAAGCTGTATGCAAAGAGGAGTAAATGTGAATTCTGGTTAAAGGAAGTAGCTTTCCTGGGTCACGTTGTTTCCAATGGAGGGATATCAGTAGATCCAGGGAAGGTAACTAATGTGTTGAAATGGAAGCCACCTACTGATGTTAGTGAGATCCATAGCTTTCTTGGATTAGCTGGCTACTATTGGTGATTCATAGAAGGATTCTCCAAGCTGGCAAAGCCTATGACTTGCTACTAGAGAAGAACGCCAAGTTTGTTTGGTCCGAAAAGTGTCAGGCTAGCTTTGATGAGTTGAAGAAACGATTGACTACAGCCCCAGTGTTAACCTTACCAGACCTGAGCAAGAATTTCTCGATATATTGTGATGCATCTAGATTGGGTCTTGGTTGTGTGCTTATGCAAGAAGGGAAAGTAGTGGCCTATGCATCTAGACAGTTGAGGAAGCACGAGCTTAATTATCCTACACATGACCTAGAGCTAGCAGCTGTTGTTCATGCTTTAAAAATATGGAGACACTATTTGATTGGACACAAGAGTGACATATATACTGATCATAAGAGTTTAAAGTACATCTTTACTCAGTCGGATCTGAATTTGAGACAACACCGTTGGTTGGAATTAATTAAGGATTATGACTTGGAAGTGCACTATCATCCTGGTAAGGCTAATGTTGTAGCAGATGCCCTTAGTAGAAAGAGCTATGTCAATGAGATACATATTACTCCTATGGCTAGAGAACTGTGTGAGGAAATAGATATCTTAACTTGGGGTTTGCTATCAATACCATGGAATTAGAATTGGAACCTACTTTAGAGAAGGAGATTTGAAAAGGACAGCTCGAAGATGAGAAGTTAAAAGAGATAGCAGACAACGTAGTGATTAGTAAGGCACCAAGCTTTCAGCTGGATGATGATGGAACCTTGTGGTTTGGTAAAAGGCTATGTGTGCTAGAAAACAAAGCTATTAATTAGAGAGGCAATCTTACATGAAGCTCATGAGTCAGCGTATTCTATACACTCTGGAAGTACTAAGATGTACTTAGATCTTAAAGAGAAGTATTGGTGGTATGGATTAAAGAGGGATGTAGCTGAGTATGTGGCTCTATGTGATACATGTCAGAGAGTGAAAGCTGAACATCAGAGACCTACAGGATTACTACAACCAATGAAGATACCTGAATGGAAATGTGATGAAGTAGGTATGGACTTCATAGTTGGATTACCCCGCACTTAGAGAGGATATGATTCTATATGGGTAATAGTGGACCGATTAACTAAGGTTGCCCACTTCCTACCTATCAAGACCACCTATTCTAGTGCAATGTTAGCTGAATTGTATATGGAGAGGATAGTGAGTCTGCATGGTGTTGCTAAGAAGATTGTGTCTGATCAAGGTACGTAATTCACGTCTCACTATTGGCAGAAATTACATGAATCCTTAGGCACAAAGCTGAATTTCAGTATGGCATATCACCCATAGACAGTTGGACAGACTGAAAGAACAAATCATATACTAGAAGATATGCTAAGAGCTTGTGCATTACAGTATGGTACAAGTTGGGATAGAGTTTGCCATATGCTGAATTTTCATACAATAACAGTTATCAAAAGTGTCTCAAAATGGCACCATTCGAAGCATTGTATGGAAGAAAGTGTAGGACACCTTTGTTCTGGAATCAGACAGGAGAGACACAAGTGTTTGGACCTGACGTGCTTAAGAATGCGGAAGAACAAGTGAGGCTAATAAGAGACAACTTGAGAGTTGCGCAGTCATGTCAAAAGAGCTATGCAGACACTAGAAGAAGAGAATTGGTATTTCAGGTAGGTGATTATGTCTATCTTAAAGTGTCACCAATGAAAGGCATAAAGAGGTTTAGTATGAAAGGGAAGCTAGCACCATGTTATATTGGTCCATTTAAAGTTTTGGAAAGAAGAGGTGAAGTGGCTTATCAACTAGAACTACCTGAAAGCTTATCAGAGGTGCATGATGTCTTTCGTGTTTCTCAACTTAAGAAGTGCTTGCGAGTGCCTGAAGAACAGATACCTTTGGAGGAACTCAGCATTATAGAGAACCTTACTTATTGAGAATATTCAATCAGGATTTTGGAGATAGCAGAGAAGGTCACTAGAAGCAGAGTCATTCGAATGTGTAAAGTACAGTAGAATCATTATTCAGAGGCTGAGGCAACTTGGAAAAGAGAAGACGATCTAAAGTCAGAATATCCACAGTTGTTTGAGGAACCAACAGTGGAATTTCGAGGACGAGATTCATCTTAAGGGGGGTAGGTTTGTAACACCCAAAATTTGCATTTTCTTAAAGTAGATTAAATTGGATTTATTTATGCAATCGTGTGAGCATTCAAATATAGGAAATAATAAATTTTGTGAAATTAAAATGAAATATAAGTTAAATACATGTTAATGCATCCATGTTGCTGCATATTTTTGGTTGTGTGGTTTGCCAAGTTCAAATGGATTCAAACATATTTTGAAATTGATTTCCAAAATGGGTTTCAAAAATGGAAAAAAGAAAAGTTTTCCTCCCTCATCCTCCCTTCCTTTCGGCCTGCTGGCCTAATTTGGTACCCATTGGCCAGCTGAAGCCCGCACCTTTCTCCTTCTTCCCTGCCTTTCTCTCTATGACGGAGTGGCCCCACCTATCAGCGCCTTCGTTCCCCAACCTCCTGCCGTTCTGCTCGGAGCGCACGCACGCACACCGCAACCGCCTGCGCCGCGCTCGGCAACCGCGCCCCGCTCTCCCACGATCTCCGTGCCGCTATAAAACGCGAGCACCGCCGCCCGCTCTCCCTTTTTGCTGCTCTACGCTCTTGTTCCACACCGCACTGCCTCGTTCGAGCAGCGGGCATTTGCTTTCGAGCAACGGAACGCTGCTCGAGCAACGGAACGCTGCCGCCGTCGCGTTCGTCATCGAAGGTTGCACCCTGCCGTAAGTCCGACGCCGATCTTCGCGTCGACCTTGCGAAGCCAATGGACCCATCCTCTTCTCCATTATTCGCTTGTCATCATCGCTAACCATCGCCAAACTTGCAGAGCCGCCGCTCGCCTTTGTCAGTCGTGCTCTCCGTTCATCCTGTCTCTGACCACAGCGAGCACCTTGGTGAGAACTCCATCCCTCCCTCGCCCTTCCCATGCGGTTTCCGCTCAAACCGTGGCCTCTAGGGCCGTTGCCGCTCAAGCCGTCGTCTTTGCGTCGGCCACCGTTAAATGGCGCACCCTGGCGAGGTCTCCCCTGGTAGCGCTAGGCACGGGAACGTGTTCGCCTCATTCTCCTCTTTCACCCGGTGAAATCGGTTCATGGATCGAAGCATCCAATGGCCGGGAACGCGAACTCCGGCGAGCTACTCGTCGGCGGCCATGGAAGACCACCGTGCTGGCCTCCTGTTCCGGCCAGCCCCTCCCTCTCTCTCTCCCTTGATTCATTCTCAGCCGTCGATCTGAGATCGGATGGCCAAGAACACACCGTACCCCTTCGCTGGATTTCTTAGTTAATAACCCCTCCACTTTCTCCAATTTGCAACACAGTCCCTGGCCGGAATTCAAAATTCTGAATTTTGTTTATTTATTTCGAAATTAATTTTCAGCTATTTACAGAATTACCACTGCAATCTTTTGCTTATAAAATCTTCATTTTAACTCCGATTCGATCCATTCAAGTTACGTTAGGTTCGTAATTAAATTCTCTTCATGTTAATGCCACTGTTAGATAGTTTGCCACTGTTTATCTTCGAGGTTAGACTAGATTAATTAGAGTACATTAGGGAACTTGTTTAGGCTATAGCTTTCACGTTTTAGCTCTGATTTTCGTGATCTTCGCGTTGAAGTGTTCATAGTGAAACGCAGATTTGTTTTACAAACTTTTTATCTTACTTTGTTACTATTGGTGTATTGTTCTAATATAGAGTTTGTTTGCTTGTGTATGAATGCAATGGTGAATGCGTGTGGATTTTGCGGTGTATCGCGTATAGACGGTGAGCAGTTGGGTGGTGATCAGGACTTCTACTTCGACGACCAGTAGGATCCATAGGAGTTTGTTGAGCAAGGCAAGTATAACATGGGATCATCCTTGTTGTCCTATTCACCTTAGTTACCTTAATCATATGCATGTGTCCACCTTGACAACTGTAGAGATTATAATGTAGCTTTGGATTTCTGTTCCTTGACTTCCGCGGGATACGATGCATTAAATAGAAATACTAGTGCTCTATGATTACCATGATCTCATAACTTGAACTAGTAGGATGCCCCGCGCATTGCTGCGGGTAAGAAATAAAAATGTAAGAAGTTTATAATGGTCAAACTATGAATTAACAGATACATATATATGGAAGTAGTAGGCCAACTATAGAGGGTGTATCCATTGATATGGTATAGATTATTTAAACTCGATATCACCCAAATCTCATCTATACGCATATTTTGGAGGACCACATGTAATCCATGTGATATACAGTTTTGTTAGGTTTTTGCTTACAAACGGGGTTTTGTTTAGAAATGGTTTAAATTTTTGAAAAAAATTATCAAAATATATTCATGTGGGGTCTTGTTTTTAAAGAGTTTATTGCGAGGAACACTATGGTGCAATTGGATTTTAATTACGATCCTTGGATTAGTTGTTACGACTTTTTTCTATTGCAAAAGAAATAGAAAGTGGGAAATAAATGAGCCTTAGTGGAGGTAACTTCTCTGATGATGTCATCTAACATTATGTTAAACTCTCCACCAATCAGAATCAAGGGAATAGGCTAGAGTGGGTTTAAACATATAGAGCTTGTGTATGAATGCAATGGTGAATACGTGTGGATTTTGCGGTGTATCGCGTATAGACGGTGAGCAGTTGGGTGGTGATCGGGACTTCTACTTGACGACCAGCGGGATCCGCAGGAGTTTGTTGAGCAAGGCAAGTATAACATGGGATTATCCTTGTTGTTCTATTCACCTTAGTTACCTTAATCATATGCATGTGTCCACCTTGACAACCGTAGAGATTATAATGTAGCTTTGGATTCCTATTCCTTGACTCCCGTGGGATATGATGCATTAAATAGAAATGCTAGTGCTCTATGATTACCATGATCTTGTAACTTGAACTAGTAGGATGCCCCGCCCGTTGCTGCGGGTATGAAATAAAAATGTAAGAAGTTTATAATGGTCAAACTATAAATTAATAGATACATATATATGGAAGTAGTAGGTCAACTGCAGAGGGTGTATCCGTTGATATGGTATAGATTATTTGAACTCGATATCACCCAAATCTCATCTATACGCATATTTTGGAGGACCACATGTAATCCATGTGATATACAGTTTTGTTAGGTTTTTGCTTACAAACGGGGTTTCGCTTAGAAATGGTTTAAATTTTTGAAAAAATATCAAAATATATTCATGTGGGGTCTTGTTTTGAAGAGTTTATTGCGAGGAACACCATGGTGCAATTGGATTTTAATTACGATCCTTGGTTTAGTTGTTACTTTTTTTTTTTTCTATTGCAAAAGAAATAGAAAGTGGGAAATAAATGAGCCTTAGTGGAGGTAACTTCTCCGATGATGTCGGTGACATCATGTTTAAACTCTCAACCAATCAGAATCAAGAGAATAGGCTAAAGTGGGTTTAAACATATAGGGTTTGTGTATGAATGCAATGGTGAATGCGTGTGGATTTTGCGGTGTATCGCGTATAGACGGTGAGCAGTTGGGTGGTGATTCGGGACTTCTACTTCGACGACCAGCCAGGATCCGCAGGAGTTTGTTGAGCAAGGCAAGTATAACATGGGATTATCCTTGTTGTTCTATTCACCTTAGTTACCTTAATCATATGCATGTGTCCACCTTGACAACCGTAGAGATTATAATGTAGCTTTGGATTCCTGTTCCTTGACTCCCGTGGGATATGATGCATTAAATAGAAATGATAGTGCTCTATAATTACCATGATCTCGTAACTTGAACTAGTAAAATGCCCCGCGCGTTGCTGCGGGTATGAAATAAAAATGTAAGAAGTTTATAATGGTCAAACTATAAATTAATAGATACATATATATGGAAGTAGTAGGTCAACTGCAGAGGGTGTATCCGTTGATATGGTATAGATTGTTTGAACTCGATATCACCCAAATCTCATCTATACGCATATTTTTGAGGATCACATGTAATCCATATGATATACGTTTTGTTAGGTTTTTGCTTACAAACGGGGTTTTGCTTAGAAATGGTTTAAATTTTTGAAAAAATTATCAAAATATATTCATGTGGGGTCTTGTTTTAAAGAGTTTATTGCGAGGAACACTATGGTGCAATTGGATTTTAATTACGATCCTTGGATTAGTTGCTACGACTTTTTTCTATTGCAAAAGAAATAGAAAGTGGGAAATAAATGAGCCTTAGTGGAGGTAACTTCTCTGATGATGTCATCTAACATTATGTTAAACTCTCCACCAATCAGAATCAAGGGAATAGGCTAGAGTGGGTTTAAACATATAGAGCTTGTGTATGAATGCAATGGTGAATACGTGTGGATTTTTTGCGGTGTATCGTATAGAGGCGGTGAGCGGTTGGGTGGTGATCGGGACTTCTACTTCGACGACCGGCCGGGATCCGCAGGAGTTTGTTGAGCAAGGCAAGTATAACATGGGATTATCCTTGTTGTTCTATTCACCTTAGTTACCTTAATCATATGCATGTGTCCACCTTGACAACCGTAGAGATTATAATGTAGCTTTGGATTCCTATTCCTTGACTCCCGTGGGATATGATGCATTAAATAGAAATGCTAGTGCTCTATGATTACCATGATCTTATAACTTGAACTAGTAGGATGCCCCGCACGTTGCTGCGGGTATGAAATAAAAATGTAAGAAGTTTATAATGGTCAAACTATAAATTAATTGATACATATATATGGAAGTAGTAGGTCAACTGCAGAGGGTGTATCCGTTGATATGGTATAGATTATTTGAACTCGATATCACCCAAATCTCATCTATACGCATATTTTGGAGGACCACATGTAATCCATGTGATATACAGTTTTGTTAGGTTTTTGCTTACAAACGGGGTTTCGCTTAGAAATGGTTTAAATTTTTGAAAAAATATCAAAATATATTCATGTGGGGTCTTGTTTTGAAGAGTTTATTGCGAGGAACACCATGGTGCAATTGGATTTTAATTACGATCCTTGGTTTAGTTGCTACGACTTTTTTTCTATTGCAAAAGAAATAGAAAGTGGGAAATAAATGAGCCTTAGTGGAGGTAACTTCTCTGATGATGTCGGTGACATCATGTTTAAACTCTCAACCAATCAGAATCAAGAGAATAGGCTAAAGTGGGTTTTAAACATATAGGGCTTGTGTATGAATGCAATGGTGAATGCGTGTGGATTTTGCGGTGTATCGCGTATAGACGGTGAGCGGTTGGGTGGTGATCGGGACTTCTACTTCGACGACCAGCGGGATCCGCAGGAGTTTGTTGAGCAAGGCAAGTATAACATGGGATTATCCTTGTTGTTCTATTCACCTTAGTTACCTTAATCATATGCATGTGTCCACCTTGACAACCGTAGAGATTATAATGTAGCTTTGGATTCCTCGTTCCTTGACTCCCGTGGGATATGATGCATTAAATAGAAATGATAGTGCTCTATAATTACCATGATCTCGTAACTTGAACTAGTAAAAATGCGGTGTTGCTGCGGGTATGAAATAAAAATGTAAGAAGTTTATAATGGTCAAACTATAAATTAATAGATACATATATATGGAAGTAGTAGGTCAACTGCAGAGGGTGTATCCGTTGATATGGTATAGATTGTTTGAACTCGATATCACCCAAATCTCATCTATACGCATATTTTTGAGGATCACATGTAATCCATATGATATACAGTTTTGTTAGGTTTTTGCTTACAAACGGGGTTTTGCTTAGAAATGGTTTAAATTTTTGAAAAAATTATCAAAATATATTCATGTGGGGTCTTGTTTTAAAGAGTTTATTGCGAGGAACACTATGGTGCAATTGGATTTTAATTACGATCCTTGGATTAGTTGCTACGACTTTTTTCTATTGCAAAAGAAATAGAAAGTGGGAAATAAATGAGCCTTAGTGGAGGTAACTTCTCTGATGATGTCATCTAACATTATGTTAAACTCTCCACCAATCAGAATCAAGGGAATAGGCTAGAGTGGGTTTAAACATATAGAGCTTGTGTATGAATGCAATGGTGAATACGTGTGGATTTTGCGGTGTATCGCGTATAGACGGTGAGCAGTTGGGTGGTGATCAGGACTTCTACTTCGACGACCAGCAGGATCCGCAGGAGTTTGTTGAGCAAGGCAAGTATAACATGGGATTATCCTTGTTGTTCTATTCACCTTAGTTACCTTAATCATATGCATGTGTCCACCTTGACAACCGTAGAGATTATAATGTAGCTTTGGATTCCTATTCCTTGACTCCCGTGGGATATGATGCATTAAATAGAAATGCTAGTGCTCTATGATTACCATGATCTTGTAACTTGAACTAGTAGGATGCCCCGCCCGTTCTTCTTGGGTATGAAATAAAAATGTAAGAAGTTTATAATGGTCAAACTATAAATTAATAGATACATATATATGGAAGTAGTAGGTCAACCGGCAGAGGGTGTATCCGTTGATATGGTATAGATTATTTGAACTCGATATCACCCAAATCTCATCTATACGCATATTTTGGAGGACCACATGTAATCCATGTGATATACAGTTTTGTTAGGTTTTTGCTTACAAACGGGGTTTCGCTTAGAAATGGTTTAAATTTTTGAAAAAAATATCAAAATATATTCATGTGGGGTCTTGTTTTGAAGAGTTTATTGCGAGGAACACCATGGTGCAATTGGATTTTAATTACGATCCTTGGTTTAGTTGCTACGACTTTTTTTCTATTGCAAAAGAAATAGAAAGTGGGAAATAAATGAGCCTTAGTGGAGGTAACTTCTCTGATGATGTCAGCTGACATCATGTTTAAACTCTCAACCAATCAGAATCAAGAGAATAGGCTAAAGTGGGTTTAAACATATAGGGTTTGTGTATGAATGCAATGGTGAATGCGTGTGGATTTTGCGGTGTATCGCGTATAGACGGTGAGCAGTTGGGTGGTGATCAGGACTTCTACTTCGACGACCAGCAGGATCCGCAGGAGTTTGTTGAGCAAGGCAAGTATAACATGGGATTATCCTTGTTGTTCTATTCACCTTAGTTACCTTAATCATATGCATGTGTCCACCTTGACAACCGTAGAGATTATAATGTAGCTTTGGATTCCTGTTCCTTGACTCCCGTGGGATATGATGCATTAAATAGAAATGATAGTGCTCTATAATTACCATGATCTCGTAACTTGAACTAGTAAAATGCCCTTGGCGTTCTTTGCTTGGGTATGAAATAAAAATGTAAGAAGTTTATAATGGTCAAATTATAAATTAATAGATACATATATATGGAAGTAGTAGGTCAACTGCAGAGGGTGTATCCGTTGATATGGTATAGATTGTTTGAACTCGATATCACCCAAATCTCATCTATACGCATATTTTTGAGGATCACATGTAATCCATATGATATACAGTTTTGTTAGGTTTTTGCTTACAAACGGGGTTTTGCTTAGAAATGGTTTAAATTTTTGAAAAAATTATCAAAATATGTTCATGTGGGGTCTTGTTTTGAAGAATTTATTGCGAGGAACACCATGGTGCAATTGGATTTTAATTACAATACTTGGTTTAGTTGCTACGACTTTTTTCTATTGCAAAAGAACTAGAAAGTGAGAAATAAATAAGCCTTAGTGGAGGTAACTTCTCTGATGATGTCAGCTGACATCATGTTTAAACTCTCAACCAATCAGAATCAAGAGAATAGGCTAGAGTGGGTTTTAAACATATAGGGCTTGTGTATGAATGCAATGGTGAATGCGTGTGGATTTTGCGGTGTATCGCGTATAGACGGTGAGCAGTTGGGTGGTGATCAGGACTTCTACTTCGACGACCACCAGGATCCGCAGGAGTTTGTTGAGCAAGGCAAGTGTAACATAGGATCATCCTTGTTATCCTATTCATCTTAGTTACCTTAATCATATGCATGTGTCCACCTTGACAACCGTAGAGATTATAATGTAGCTTTAGATTCCTGTTCCTTGACTCCCGTGGGATATGATGCATTAAATAGAAATGCTAGTGCTCTATGATTACCATGATCTCGTAACTTGAACTAATAGGATGCCCCGCGCATTCTTTGCGGGTATGAAAAAAAAAATGTAAGAAGTTTATAATGGTCAAACTATGAATTAATAGATACATATATATGGAAGTAGTAGGTCAACTGCAGAGGGTGTATCCGTTGATATGGTACAGATTATTTGAACTCGATATCATCCAAATCTCATCTATACGCATATTTTGGAGGACCACATGTAATCCATGTGATATACAGTTTTGTTAGGTTTTTGCCTACAAACGGGGTTTTGCTTAGAAATGGTTTAAATTTTTTAAAAAATATATTAAAATATATTCATGTGGGGTCTTGTTTTGAAGAGTTTATGGCGAGGAACACCATGGTGCAATTGGATTTTAATTATGATACTTGGTTTAGTTGCTATGACTTTTTTCTATTGCAAAAGAAATAGAAAGTGGGAAATAAATGAGCCTTAGTGGAGGTAACTTCTCTGATGATGTCGGTGACATCATGTTTAAACTCTCAACCAATCAGAATCAAGAGAATAGGCTAGAGTGGGTTTAAACATATAGGGCTTGTGTATGAATGCAATGGTGAATGCGTGTGGATTTTGCGGTGTATCGCGTATAGACGGTGAGCAGTTGGGTGGTGATCAGGACTTCTACTTCGACGACCAGCAGGATCCGCAGGAGTTAGTTGAGTAAGGCAAGTATAACATGGGATCATCCTTGTTGTTCTATTCACCTTAGTTACCTTAATCATATGCATGTGTCCACCTTGACAACCGTAGAGATTATAATGTAGCTTTGGATTCCTGTTCCTTGACTCCCGTGGGATATGATGCATTAAATAGAAATGCTAGTGCTCTATGATTACCATGATCTCGTAACTTGAACTAGTAGGGACGTCCAGCGTTCTTTGCGGGTATGAAATAAAAATATAAGAAGTTTATAATGGTCAAACTATGAATTAATAGATACATATATATGGAAGTAGTAGGTCAACTGCAGAGGATGTATCCGTTGATATGGTATAGATTATTTGAACTCGATATCACTCAAATCTCATCTATACACATATTTTGGAGGACCACATGTAATCCATGTGATATACAGTTTTGTTAGGTTTTTACTTACAAACGGTGTTTTGCTTAGAAATGTTTTAAATTTTTTAAAAAAATTATCAAAATATATTCATATGGGGTCTTGTTTTGAAGAGTTTATTGCGAGGAACACCATGGTGCAATTGTATTTTAATTACGATACTTGGTTTAGTTGTTACTTTTTTTTTTCTATTGCAAAAGAAATAGAAAGTGGGAAATAAATGAGCCTTAGTGGAGGTAACTTGTCTGATGATGTCAGCTGACATCATGTTTAAACTCTCAACCAATCAGAATCAAGAGAATAGGCTAGAGTGGGTTTAAACATATAGGAGTTATAGATAATGGGTTATGCTTAAACCATAAAACTTGTTTTATTATTCTGCTCATAGGGGACTAGTGCACTGTGGTTGATGTGCTAGCTTCCTCTCCGTAAGGACTTATCTATGAGCGACAATCCGGGATTTATAGTACAACCATGAGGGCTATATGGCTCTGGTTTTAGTCAAGTATGAGGACTTTTTCTAACTTGTTAGAGATTACCGAAAGGCGTAAGAGGGGTGTGTTCTGGGACAGGTATAGTGCAGCCTCTGTCCTTATGTGTGTTCTACTGCGGGTGTGAACCATTTGGAAGGAGAGGTCTACACTTGCAGGCCACAGAAACCTAGCGGCCCTAACTTGTTAGACGGACCTTTGAAAGACTTCATAGTGAACCCTGCCGATTCTCCTTGGAAGTGGGTCAAGAGGTTGGCAGCCTCGGGCAAAGGGGTAAATCACGACTCATGGTGAAAGTGTACAACCTCTGCAGAGTGTGTTAAAGAAACTAATATATCAGCCGTGCTCTCGGTCACGAGCGGCCTTGGACCCTCATGGAATAAATGATGATGTTTACTGTTAATGACTGTTTATGCTAATCATTAATCATGCTTACCTGATCATGTGTGATAATGGAAGAAGGGTACAACTTGATGCTTCACCACTGATAAAACTGACAATCATAAAAGCTAACAATTGTATAACCCGTGTCAGCCTTTTGAGCTTCATTAACCCTGTGCTATACTTGCTAAGTACGAGGAGTACTTACGCTTGCTTTATTTTCAATTTTGGAAAATCCTGGATGGGTTACAGATGACTACAATTAGTTCTTCCCTGAGGACTACTAGACGTGCCGTCAACCAGTCAACCTTTCCCTATGGAGTGAAAGCTCACGGAGAATAGTTATCCTTATGTTGTTTATGTATTTGACTCTGTTATTTGTAATGACTTTATAATCATGATGTATGTGACACAGTGATGATACTTATGTAAATTTGTGACTCGTGTGTGTGATTGATCTTTGGGCACACATGAGTTTATGCATTCAATTTCGTCCTTGAAATTGGGTGTGACACACTCATATACATGTTTGACCATATAAACTGAAACAGATCTTCCAGTATTTGTTTTTAATTTCTTTTTTCTATGAATTGTTGCGAGAACTGACTGGTATAAATTACAATAGTCGTTTGGTATTCTACTGGTGTGTACCGTTAGTCCATGTGTGAGGACAATTTCTAGTATTTATGATAGTGTGCAGAATGTTCAAAGATATAGATAAAGAAATGTTGATTAGTATTCAACAACATATGTGTGGCTTAGTGGTGCACAATGTCTCCAGCATGAATATATAATGGGGTCGATGGTTCCAGGTTTCATATCCCATGAGTGCAGTAACTATTTTCTGTTTTCCTTTGATTTGATTTTTTTTCTATAACTGCTGCTGGGCTGGTGTGCGTCGGCTTGATTTGCTTTTTTTTTTTTTCTAAAACTGCTGCTGGGCTGGTGTGCGTCTGCTTTGTTTTTCCTTCGATTTGATTTTTTCTTTCTAAAACTGCTGTTGGGCTGGTGTGCGTCGGCTGTACTCTGCAGCAGGGTTCGGCCGGCGTGGGAAGGCTGGCTAGAAGCGGCCCAAGGGAAAACTAGGCCTTGTCTCGTTTGTGGGCAGGCGCAGCTCATGCCAGAACATGAACTTGTGAATGTTTTGGTCCACTCTGTTCGAGCTACCTCGCAGGCAAATTGTTATTTGAAACTTTTCCATACTTCCCCCACGTTGGGATATGGAACAGTTGTGGATTTGAGAGATATTAACATTTACCTTTATAACAGTTGTGGTAGATACAAATATACAAGTGTTAGTTCATATTATCTTTCATAATGACAGAGTTCTGTAATAAAATTATTAGGGGGTATTTTCAATTATCATTCCTAATGACATACATGGGTAATTGAGATACAAAGTTAGAGGGTTATTTTCAGTTATTGAGATATAAATTTGATGATTATTTTTATTATCTTAAATATGCATAATTTAAATGCAATGTTAGGGGATTTATTTTGAAATATCTTTAATAATGGTAAATGAGGGGTAATTTAGACGCAAATTTAAGGGATCATTTTGAATTTTTTTCATAATCGAAGAGGTGGGTAATTTATTATAAATATAGATCTAAGGTTATTATTAACGATGACTATTAGAGTCTAAGATTACCAAACGTTTCTGGTTATTCTAAAAATTTTTAAAATTTACTTTTTCTAGGACATCGAGATTATTAGTGTGGTAGCTCAGTTGGAACCTCAACTTAGTAATATTAAGCTACCAGCAGTCCTACTATGTGTATCTTGTTTGTTGGTTCTGATCAATTCCCTCCGATATTTTATTAACGTTTGGTGGTTTTCATGGATTGCCTCTAATATCTAATATTTTATTAATAGATCCCTCTATGTTTGTTTTGTTTCGACGGTAGTTCGCCTCGACATGTAATCCTCACTGTAGACCAGGCAGGCAAAGGGGATTATAGAACCATACAGGAGGCGATCAACGCCGTTCCCACCCGCACAAACAACTCCACTAGTAGTGTGGCCTTCGCCAGGATCAACATCAATCCCGGTATATACACATAAGTACAGTAATCATTATTTCATTAGTATTCCATTCACAAACTGCAGTACTAACTATTGTTGTGGTACGGTAAAGAAAATAAGAGACAACCACAAATATGTCAGTGATGGCACTGTAGCAGGGAGAAACGACTGATGACGACGACACTTGTGCAGGGAGAAGGTCCTGGTCAACAAGGCTGGAGTCTCGCTGATTGGCAGGAGCGCCACCTCGACAATAGTTACCTGGCATGGACCCTGGGACAAGGAGCACCAATCCGAGTTTCCCCTTCACGTGCTGGCACCTGATTTTGTTGCCAAGGGCTTAACCTTTCAGGTGGTGTTATTAAATTATATTATGCAATTTCAGCAATAATAAAATATAGTCTAAAGTTAAAATAACGGTCCTGAGAAAAATAACTAACAACCCATGGAAAGAGCAAGTGAAACTAATGTTCTTTCTGGCTAGCTAGCTATATACTGTTACATGGAGTCCATTTTGTTTTTTAAAGATCCAGTTGGACCAGGCCAGCATTATATTATATTAATAAGAAAGGGAGCAGTACAACTAGCTTACATGTGCGAGAAGCGCTACTGATGGCAACCTAGGCTACAACGGCATTAGAAAACAGTAAGGTCTTATATTACATAAAATTAGATTGAACAACTACTAAGGGATTAGGGGCCGAATCGCTTTCATCACCATGAAAACCTCCTACACTATTGCCAGGGAGTGCAACAATTTATCACCTTTTCCTATCCTCAATATCCAATCTATTGGCCCATTTATTATTTGAGGGGTGTAGGTTTTGGCAAGTGCTCTAGTTCGCCACCAGAGTCCATATCACCACGATGGAGAATGAGCATTCAGTAAAAAAAAGCTACGCATTAGTTTCTAGATTTCTTTCACAGAGGGCACAAAAATAATTACTTTTTTGTCCCCGTAGTTGTAGTTGAGCTGCAGTCTAGAACCTATTTTGTTATAGTAGCCTAAGGAAGAACTTACACCTAGGAGGTGCCTCGTTTGTAATAGTAGCCTGAGGAAGAACTTACACTTAGGAGGTGCCGATGCTTTCCAAATGAGCTTTGGAAAAGCTGTATGGATTTACATGAAGTCCATATTGACAATGCAATATATATATATTCCAAGACTTTATGACTTGTACCACTCAATATTACGTACTCATTGCCACACGTGTACATGCATGCAGAACACGTTAGGGGGGAAGGGTAAAGGTCCGGCAGTTGCCGCCAAAGTTGAAGCAGACAAGGCAGCCTTCTATGAGTGCAGATTTATATCATTTCAAGACACTCTGCTAGACGCAACAGGGCGGCACTACTACCGCGGATGCTACGTAGAAGGTGCCACGGATTTTATATTTGGCACAGGCAAGGCCTTTTTTAAGGTATGTATGGACTTTGCGGCACTCAGCAAGTCGTCAAGCTGTCATAAAAACATTATTTATGTGACATTAATACTTGAAATCATAATTGATCCATGTCTATTCTCTGTGATGATGATTAGAGTTTGGTCGTGTTCAATTCCAGCAGGTGGTTGTTTTTCTACTATATTACTATAATCTATAGTTTCCCTTTTGAATTACTTTCTGTCTATATCAACAACGAAAAAGTAAGCACTATAGAAGCATTTTGAGGGTTTTTTTTCCTATAATATAATGGCATGTGTTGGCAATTCAAAGTAGGGGCTTCTTTATGTTATCTTTAATTGTAGCAGTGATGATAGTTAAGATCAAAATTGTAGAGTTACTTTATATAATTTCGTAAAAGCTTATGTGGATAATTTGGATGAAGACTAGGATTAGTTTAGATCATTCTACATAATGACAATGATGGGTAATTCAGCTTAAGGTTTAAGAATCAACTTTAAATAATTTTTTTATAATGTGAGAGATGAGTATTTTTAAAAATATGGAACATGTCTAATGGTTATTATTGTTAATAGTACGACGAGGAATGGACGTCTATATACATTTTTTACTGTTTCCAGAATTTATTATTTTATCTTATCTCGTTCCGTGAGTATTTACTGTTTCTAGGGCGGCCATGGGGCCCTTATGCCTGGGTCGTCTTTGCTCTCTGCGATATGTCCAACACAGTAGCGCCTGTGGGCGGGAGCAACTGGGGTGACGTGATGAATGAAAAGTACGTCGACAAGTTTTATAATTATTATTATTAGACCGATCGATCGATCGAGATATACATTTCATTCTGTAGCTGACCGACGACGTGTTGTTGCTTGGCTGTGAAGGACGGCGTTCTTTGGCCAGTTTTAGTGCTACGGCCAGGGATCCAGAACACAAAGGCCGGGTTCAGTGGGCGCACAACAACCTCTCGAGAATTGGAGCTCAGCCCTTCGTCACCAATGCTTGGGTTGATGGCAAAGATTGGCTTCGTCCTCAGTAAAAGTTTATCCCACAATCATAATCATTTCATCAGTTGATTGAACTTCTTAATAAACCTTCGTGGACGGTAAAGTTGTAAGGATTCTATATATTTCTCATCTTAGTTGGCGTGGATGGCTTTAATTAATAAATAAGAAACAGGGGAACACTTCGTGATGATCTGGGTCATATATTGTATCATGTATCCAATGAATTATTTGGAAAATAGGAAAAAGTGTAATGAATCCTACAAACTGTTTCAACCCGAAGAAAAATAAATAAATTTTTGTCCACTTAAAAAAAGGGTTTATTCCTCTGTGTGTCTCTCTCTCCCTCGTCTTGATCCACCTTTGCTCGCCACCCTATCCTATCCTCATGGTTGTGTGAATTAATGGTGGTACGTGCGACGCAAGGGCTTGCGATTTGCGGCGAGAGTGCACAATAATTAACCAGGTCCAAAATTGACAAATTGCAGACGCTCTCTGCCAACTAGTCGACTTGGACTAGATAGCTAGCACAAGCGGCACGTAAACACGACATATATAGGTGCCTGTAGCGTGCAGTTCAGTAATACAACGCTCGCGCTAGTCAACAACGAGCTCGTCATCAGCAGTTTGCTTAAGCGAGTTTCTTCCATATATAATGATAATAATAACTTGAGCTTGACCCTGAATCCTGACGGAGACAAGTTGCCGCATCCTCAGGAGAAATGGCGCATTCATTGAAGGTTCTTATTCTATATACTTACTATTAATATATTGCCAAAAATTCGCCCTCACTGACCGCTCATACTTTTTTTGATCCAATTAGTGAAGACCAAAGCCCTTGCATAATTAATAGCGGAAACTTGAGCTTGACTCCTGAGTCCTGACGGAGACAAGTTGCTTCTCATTCTATATAATTACTATTAATATATTTGCCAAAATCTCACCCTCACTGACTTAGTGACCAAAACCCTTCCATATATCATAGCGGAAGTTGGAACAACCGCGCAGAAACGCATAATCAAAGAAAAATCCAACTATATCACGACTCCATAAACAATGTTGAGCCTCATGGACGATCTCCACAAGACACGTTAAGGTTGAATACTCTAGTACTAAGCCATAAGAGTTTCTTCGTTTGTCCTAAAATATTGTAGCTTAGTGATCACTTGGCTCCCTCGATCTCCCCATTTCCATCTCCTTAGCGTCCCCATACTAAACACACAAATATAAATGTAAATTAGATAATTTTTATGAAGATTTTAAACACTTGGCAGGCGGCACAGCCCTAGTGCTTGCAGACACTACAAAAAAATCTTTTGACAACACTAATAAATGAGAAATATTACCTCGACTACCATGTCAAGACTTCTTTATAAACAAATTAAATTCTTCGTCTATATGTGCCATTTATCTTCGTACTCTTTTTGTTCACCTTATTTGTATTTTTATCAATAACTGCGAGGGTCAAGATTCTGATGTTCCATCTAGTAGTGACCCTTGATAGTGCTACATATAACCTGACAATTAATGCGATCATATGTTGGGGATAGTTTGCACCCTGAGTCTTATTGACGGTCATGACGGAGCTTAGTCGAATGGAAAACTGTTTTCTTTTTTAAACTAAAAAGGAATATCTCGTCATCAGACAGACATAAGGGTATCTAAGGCAGGAATACCCGCTTTTCAACATGCTGTCACAACATAATTTTTGTGTCAAATAAATCACATCTCATTCACAAGACTTGGTTTTTCTTGGGCTAGGCATAGTGGTGCTATACTGTGCTTATACTGCTGCTGACGGCGTGTTAGTCCGGGCGTGGAGCTCGTAGTGGAAAGCAGCAGCACCAAGGCAACAACCGTAGCCGTAACGCAGCAGCACTAATCAATTCCACTTTCACTCTCTCTCCGTGTTCTCCTGGGGAACCGGTGGCGATTGATCGCGGGCGAGATGTTAGAGCGAGCGTGTGACTACCGACGTACGGCGCGCGAGGGTGACATGTGCGAGTTGCGATAGGGTGTAGCGTCCCTCTAGAGTTTACTGGGCTGGAGATCCGTCGATCCCAATTTGAATCGATTTCGTTGGATTGGAGTTGGCGACGGGATCACGTAGTAGGACACGGGATTTGACCGAGCAGCGATCGGATCGGAGCGATACGGAGGGGCATTGAGCGGGGCGGTAAGACAATAACATTTTGCGTATTTTTTAGGTGCAGATACTGAAAAGTCAGATCATCTACTGATGTTTAGTCGGTTCCTAAACCAGATCGGCTAAGCGAGTGTTGTAAACTTCCTCAAATTGAAGAATGAGCTTCATTTTTGTGTTCCTGTCATCAAGACGATAAAAAAAACATGTATACAGACACATGAACAATACAACATAGGTCGCTCAATTTTTGTTCTTTTTACGACTTACGAGAGATGCGGGTCACAAGTGTAAAAAAAACGCGGCCACCGCATGGCTAATAGTAGTGTGGTAGATGGCATGGATTAGCATGTCTAAGATCAGCGTTCTTTTGGCGTCATTGATTATTCCATAGTTTGTTTCTGAATGTGCATATGGATTTTTTAGCGTGATGACAATGCCAACCGATGGTTGGTGTGAGGTCACACTGGTTACAACCAAGATGGGTAGCATTATGTTGAATATGCGGTTCCTACCTCGACCAGTTAGCGTACAGGCAATCACTCTCCTTTCCTTCCTCGTCGATCAAGTAGCGTACTCGCGTACCTCTGCTTGTTGTGTGCACGTACGACGCGAGTATATAACACAGTGGTACACGGTGTACCCCGGCGTAATAAGCTGCAGCAACACATAGCTAGAGACACTCGACGAGCTAGAGAACGATGCCTGGGTCAAGTAGCGCGCCGGCGGCAAGGGGTGCAGTGGCGGGCCTGGCGGCAGCATTGCTGGTTCTGCTGGCTCCGCTATGCCTGGAAGCAACCCAAAGGTTAGTATAGATGCAAGTTTTTCTTTACAGTGTACACGCTTCAATCTTTGATTGGCTTCTACTAGCTAGTCTATCATTACATACTGCTTATAAACTCTAAGTATTAAAGTACTTAAACTATATTGTATTTTTTGTTGTTTATTTTTCTAACACAATAATCATAATAGATGCTCTATAGTCTATATCTACTTAATTATCATAAACTTACCTCTAATAGTTTTGCAAGGAATTAACGATCTATATGTATTTTCACCTATATATCCATAGTTTTAAGTCTTCTTTGCATGGCACCTTTTTATATCTTGGCAATGCAATTAGCCAAATCCTCAGCATAATAAACTATGGTGGCTTTTGTCCCACATGTTATGACACCACGAATCTAAATTTTTGTTTATCAAATTTTATTTATATTGATTGCTACAGATTGTTTTCCCTCAAGTTAAGTTGAAACTCTTATTCTTATTGTTGGTCATCTGCAATTCATAAGAATTTCTAGTACTCATCATTTTCTTTTGGGTCTCGTGAGACTCAACATGGAGCCTCCGATCGAGGCCTTTAGTTAGAATTTCTCGTATTTATATTTTTAACGTGATATATATTTTGTTGAAATCTATGTTTAAGATAGACATATAGTAATATAGAAACATAGGCTTCAACAAAATATATACCGTGATGTCAAAAGTAAACATATTATTACAACTGTGTTTGTATGTTAAATATATAAACTCTTGTTGCATACCTTTTTGTGACTTAATAAATCTATAGTTCAATTTTTCGCCTTATAATCTAATTATTATTGCAATGTTTTCTACATCTTAAGTTGGAACTCTAGTTCTTTTAATCTTTTAATCAAAAGTTTAGACTTATTTAAAATAATAATTTATGAAATTTATTTTCATGGAGTATTAATATTGTCAACTCAAAGTTTTAGACCTGATCTAGATATACAACCGGTTTCAGTCATTTCACCATACAAGTTCATTTCGGTAATTCAAAAATTCAAATTTCAAATAATGAGAAGTTCAAACAAAATTTACTCACCGTAAATGATTTCAAATTGAAAAGCTATTAACTACAATTTTTTAGAATTTGTCGGGATATACAACTTTTATTTTGTTAGTTTCTTCATCATTTGAGTTAGCCTACATGCTATGGTGGTTGTTAGGCCTAAACGATGAACTATACACACAACTAGCACATGAGCCATCAACAGATGAATTATGCGTGCTGTTTCTTGGGTATATGAGCCATCAATAGAAGTATAATTTTGATCCATATATGCAGTCATATACATGTTTGACCATCTAAACTGAAACAGATCTTCTAGTATTTGTTTTTAATTTCTTTTTTCTATGAATTGTTGCGAGAACTGACTGGTATAAATTACAATAGTCGTTTGGTATTCTACTGGTGTGTACCTTTAGTCCATGTGTGAGGACAATTTCTAGCTAGTATTTATGATAGTGTGCAGAATGTTCAAAGATATAGATAAAGAAATGTTGATTAGTATTCAACAACATATGTGTGGCTTAGTGGTGCACAACGTCTCCAGCTTGAATATATAATGGGGTCGATGGTTCCAGGTTTCATATCCCATGAGTGAAGTAACTATTTTTTGTTTTCCTTTTATTTGATTTTTTTTTTCTAGAACTGCTGCTGGGCTGGTGTGCGTCGGCTTGATTTGATTTTTTTTTCTAAAACTGCTGCTGGGCTGGTGTGCATCTGCTTTGTTTTTCCTTTCATTTGATTTTTTTTCTTTCTAAAACTGCAGTTGGGCTGGTGTGCGTCGGCTGTACTCTGCTGCAGGGTTCGGCCAGCGTGGGAAGGCTGGCTAGCAGCGGCCCAAGGGAAAACTAGGCCTTGTCTCGTTTGTGGGCAGCGCAGCTCATGCCAGAACATGAACTTGTGAATGTTTTGGGCCACTCTGTTCGAGCTACCTCGCAGGCAAATTATTATTTGAAAAATTTCCATACTTCCCCCATGTTGGGATATGGAACAGTTGTGGATTTGAGAGATATTAACACTTACCTTTTATAACAGTTGTGGTAGATACAAATATACAAGTGTTTGTTCATATTTCACAATGACAGAGTTCTGTAATAAAATTGTTAGGGGGTATTTTCAGGGTATTTTCAATTATCTTTCCTAATGACAAACATGGGTAATTGAGATACAAAGTTAGAGGGTTATTTTCAGTTATTGAGATATAGAATTTGATGATTATTTTTTATTATCTTAAATATGCATAATTTAAATGCAATGTTAGGGGATTTATTTTGAAATATCTTTAATAATGGTAAATGAGGGGTAATTTAGATGCAAATTTAAGAGATCATTTTGAATTTTTTCATAATCAAAGAGGTGGGTAATTTATTATAAATATAGATATAAGGTTATTATTAACGATGACTATTAGAGTCTAAGATTAAAGTCCAAATGTTTCTGGTTATTCTGAGAATTTTTAAAATTTACTTTTTCTAGGACATCGAGATTATTAGTGTGGTAGCTCAGTTGGAACCTCAACTTAGTAATATTAAGCTACCAGCAGTCCTACTATGTGTATCTTGTTTGTTGGTTCTGATCAATTCCCTCTGATATTTTATTAACGTTTGCTGGTTTTCATGGATTGCCTCTAATATCTAATATTTTATTAATATATCCCTCTATGTTTGTTTTGTTTCGACGGCAGTTCGCCCCGACATGTAATCCTCACTGTAGACCAGGCAGGCAAAGGGGATTATAGAACCATACAGGAGGCGATCAACGCCGTTCCCACCCGCACAAACAACTCCACTAGTAGTGTGGCCTTCGCCAGGATCAACATCAATCCCGGTATATACACGTAAGTACAGTAATCATTATTTCATTAGTATTCCATTCACAAACTGCAGTACTGACTATTGTTGTGGTACGGTAAAGAAAATAAGAGACAACCACAAATATGTCAGTGATGGCACTGTAGCAGGGAGAAACGACTGATGACGACGACACTTGTGCAGGGAGAAGGTCCTGGTCAACAAGGCTGGAGTCTCGCTGATTGGCAGGAGCGCCACCTCGACAATAGTTACCTGGCATGGACCCTGGGACAAGGAGCACCAATCCGAGTTTCCCCTTCACGTGCTGGCACCTGATTTTGTTGCCAAGGGCTTAACCTTTCAGGTGGTGTTATTAAATTATATTATGCAATTTCAGCAATAATAAAATATAGTCTAAAGTTAAAATAACGGTCCTGAGAAAAATAACTAACAACCCATGGAAAATCTGAGAGCAAGTGAAACTATTGTTCTTTCTGGCTAGCTAGCTATATACTGTTACATGGAGTCCATTTTGTTTTTTAAAGATCCAGTTGGACCAGCATTATATTATATTAATAAGAAAGGGAGCAGTACAACTAGCTTACATGTGCGAGAAGCGCTACCGATGGCAACCTAGGCTACAACGGCATTAGAAAACAGTAAGGTCTTATATTACATAAAATTAGATTGAACAACTACTAAGGGACTAGGGGCCGAATCGCTTTCATCACCATGAAAACCTCCTACACTATTGCCAGGGAGTGCAACAATTTATCATCTTTTCCTATCCTCAATATCCAATCTATTGGCCCATTTATTATTTGAGGGGTGTAGGTTTTGGCAAGTGCTCTAGTTCGCCACCAGAGTCCATATCACCACGATGGAGAATGGGCATTCAGTAAAAAAAAGCTACGCATTAGTTTCTAGATTTCTTTCACAGAGGGCACAAAAATAATTACTATTTTGTCCCCGTAGTTGTAGTTGAGCTGCAGTCTAGAACCTATTTTGTTATAGTAGCCTGAGGAAGAACTTACACCTAGGAGGTGCCTCGTTTGTAATAGTAGCCTGAGGAAGAACTTACACTTAGGAGGTGCCGATACTTTCCAAATGAGGTTTGGAAAAGCTGTATGGATTTACATGAAGTCCATATTGACAACTAGTCAGGACCCCGCGCGGTGCCGCGGGGCTTTGAAACAACAGCGACAAAAAAAAAAAGGAAAAAAAAAGAAGTGCACTGCTGGTGGTACTGTTCGTTGCGGGCGTGCACTGCTTATTAACGGGTTGCACTGTTTATTAACGGGTTGCACTGTTTATAAACCCGTTACTGTTTATTACGGGTTACTGTTCATCGGACCCGTTACTGTCGCGGTAACAGTGCTTATGTGAGAGGAGTACTGTTGCGCTACAGTGAACTGAGAGAGGCGCGCGGTAACAGTGCTTATGTGAGAGGAGCACTGTTGCGCTACAGTGAACTGAGAGAGGCGCGCTGGTATGCGGGAACGAGGGTATAGGTAGATGCAATATATATATATATATATATATATATATATATATATATATATATATATATATATATATTCCATGACTTTGTGACTTGTACCACTCAATATTACGTACTCATTGCCACACGTGTACATGCATGCAGAACACGTTAGGGGGGAAGGGTAAAGGTCCGGCAGTTGCCGCCAAAGTTGAAGCAGACAAGGCAGCCTTCTATGAGTGCAGATTTATATCATTTCAAGACACTCTGCTAGACGCAACAGGGCGGCACTACTACCGCGGATGCTACGTAGAAGGTGCCACGGATTTTATATTTGGCACAGGCAAGGCCTTTTTTTGAGGTATGTATGGACTTTGCGGCACTCAGCAAGTCGTCAAGCTGTCATAAAAACATTATTTATGTGACATTAATACTTGAAAACATAATTGAACCATGTCTATTGTCTGTGATGATGATTAGAGTTTGGTCGTGTTCAATTCCAGCAGGTGGTTGTTTTTCTACTATATTACTATAATCTATAGTTTCCCCTTTGAGTTACTTTCTGTCTATATCAACAACGAAAAAGTAAGCACTATAGAAGCATTTTGAGGGTTTTTTTCCTATAATATAATGGCATGTGTTGGCAATTCAAAGTAGGGGCTTCTTTATGTTATCTTTAATTGTAGCAGTGATGATAGTTAAGATCAAAATTGTAGAGTTACTTTATATAATTTCGTAATAGCTTATGCGGATAACTTGGATGAAGACTAGGATTAGTTTAGCTCATTTTACATAATGACAATGATGGGTAATTCAGCTTAAGGTTTAAGAATTAACTTTAAATAATTTTTTATAATGTGAGAGATGAGTATTTTTTAAAAATATGGAACATGTCTAATGGTTATTATTATTAATAGTGATTATAGTATGACAAGGAATGGATGTCTATATACATTTTTTACTGTTTCTAGAATTTATTATTTTATCTTATCTCGTTCCGTGAGTATTAACAAGGAGCCACTATTTGGCAATATGTAATAAGAACATGGTTTCATTTCATCATTGACGTGAATTAATTGGGAAACAATTAACGCGCATTTCCTACAACCATCTGTCTGATGTCTGTTTTGCACAACTGTTTGATTTGCTAGAGGTGCCACCTGAACTCCACCTCGGAGGTCAAAGGAGCTTTCACAGCGCAGCGGGCGGGGCTCGGAGTCGGAGAACACTGGATTCAGTTTTTTCAAGTGTCAGTTGACCGGCACCGGGGGTCGCCCACGGCTATCCTAGGGGCGGCCATGGGGCCCTTATGCCCGGTCGTCTTTGCTCTCTGCGATATGTCCAATACAGTGGCGCCTGTGGGCTGGAGCAACTGGGGTAACGTGACGAATGAAAAGTACGTCGACAATTTTATAATTATTATTATTATTAGACCGATCGATCGATCGAGATATACTTTTCATTCTGTAGCTGACCGACGACGTGTTGTTGCTTGGCTGTGAAGGACGGCGTTCTTTGGCCAGTTTCAGTGCTACGGCCAGGGATCCAGAACACAAGGTCGGGTTCAGTGGGCGCACAACAACCTCTCGAGAATTGAAGCTCAGCCCTTCCTCACCAATGCTTGGGTTGATGGCAAAGATTGGCTTCGTCCTCAGTAAAAGTTTATCCCACAATCATAATCATTTCATCAGTCGATTGAACTTCTTAATAAACCTTTGTGGACGGTAAAGTTGTAAGGATTCTATATATTTCTCATCTTGGTTGGCGTGGATGGCTTTAATTAATAAATAAAAAACAGGGGAACACTTTGTGATGATCTGGGTCATATATTGTGTCATGTATCCAATGAATTATTTGGAAAATAGGAAAAAGTGTAATGAATCCTCCAAACTGTTTCAACCCGAAGAAAAATAAATAAATTTTTGTCCACTTAAAAAAAGGGTTTATTCCTCTGTGTCTCTCTCCCCCTCCTCTTGATCCACCTTAATTTGCTCGCCACCCTATCCTATCCTTCATGGTCATGGCCACCTACTCCTCGTCATGCCATGACTGTTTTAGAAAGCTCCCCGCCGGCCGTCCAACATTGAAACTGTCCTGGTGGCAAATTAGTGATAAAGAAGACACATGCCTGGGAAGGAGGGAGAGGGTCGCGGCGGCGGGCATTGGCGTCGGCGACCAGGAAAGGAGCTGCCCTGGGCAGATTGCTCGGTCAAGGGACAGACTGGAGAGCAGAGGAGAGGCAGAGTGGAGAAGGTGCGGCGGCTGAAAAGGACTTAGCGGTGGTCTGAAAATTTGGAATGCATAGGGCGGGAGTTTTCCCGTCAGGCTTTGGAGGCTTCTTTGGCTAGCGACGAGCTTCTTCTCTTTACTGGTTTCAAATTTCTATTTTACTGTTTATTCAATTCAAAATATGAACGAAAAAACATGTAAAATCAGCAGCCTTGGACACAGCTCTCGTTGTCCTCAGCACAAGGCTCTTCACGCACAGCAACAGCCAGCAGCCACGAGCGCCCCCCTCGCGTGCCTACCGTTCGACAGAATGTTGCACCCAGCCTGTGCTTACTCCAGACAACAACAATAGCCCATGTGAAGATCCATGTTGCATAGAGACGGAGGTCAGCCGGCTCACGAGCTCCTAGCTTCTGACGCCCATTCACTACTACAGAATTACTTCAACCTCCTGCGTGCCTGATCAGTTAGTTAGCAAGGACATGTTCATACTACGAAGGTACTGTAAATGTTTTCCCCCTTTCTAAGTCCTACTTGACCTCACAGGACAAGATCTATATAAAATTTCACATTTTTAAATAATGAAATAACTTAGTTACAAGATTTGTGATGAAACAGCTGAATTATGTAAAATAAATTATGAGGGACTAAAATAGTAAATCGTTGTACTTACAGAGTTTTTTACATATGCTTATTATATTGTTAATTTATACGGAAAGTTACCCCATGGCTCCTGCCTTAATATCTCGCCACGTGTCCTGCCAAAAAATGGGCTACCGAATCGGGTCACGGCGCTCATTAGTCCGATAGCCGTTGGATCAGGCGATCACTAGACCTGGTGCGTCCGATGTGGAGAGTAATCACGAAACTTCGCGGGCGGACGTCGCCCCCTCCGCCTGCTCCGCCGCCGCCGTCTCCCTCCCAGCAACTGCCGCCTCCGCCTGCTTCGCCGCCGCTGCCCGGATACAGTCACGGTCACTGGCGAGCTAGTGCACTAGAACGACGACGACCTGACACAGCGGCAAGCTCGCGAGGCGGAAACTGGCGGCAGGCTCGCATGGGTGCGGCCGGCAGCGGATCGCCGGCGCGAGCGGCGGAGCGCAAGACACCGGCGCTGCTCCCTTCTACCGGCGATCTGCCAAGGCAGTGGGCTCCATGCGTCGCGGGGGCTCTCGTCGCGGCAGCGGGATCCAGGTGCGACGCCGGGTCCCGGTACAGAGTACAGTGGCCCCGTTACCCGGCGACGGGGCGTGGCGTCTACTCCCTGCACATCCGTAATGCCCTGCGCCAGCAACGACGTCTTCGGTCCTGATGCCGTCGCAACCTCGCGCTCGCCCTCGAAGGTTAGGTGCTTGATCGTTTTGTCTTCTATTTGATGAACCGTGCCTGTTCGATGAAATGTGATAGCGCTCTGCTGGTGCTACAAACATTTCTGTTGTGTGCACAAGTTATCTCATGGATTGAATTACTGAGTGGAGTACAATTACACCTTAAGTTATAAACATAGATGGAGTCAGTTTGTGTATTGTCGATACAGGATCTACACTAACTGTCTCTTTCTCTTGGTAGCTTATGAATCTACATCTCATAGGCGACTTTCATTCAGCAAAAGTCTCCGGTTCTTACAGTACTTAGACCTTAGCCTTTTGTTTTCTGGCAGTAATTGGATGTTGTATGCTTGAATCTAATGGATACATATCTTTCTTACTAAATACGTTTTGCTCAGGACAAGGAAAATAGATGCAACATCAGTTCATAACTTTATTCCATCTTGCTTATCAAAGTTACATTGTTAATTTTCAGTACATATAGTTTAGTTTTGTGGTTTCATTGGATACAATTCCTGATTATTTCATGATTATGTCAATTTTCCTTGTCATTATAGAGGATGATTGTTTCATTTGCAAAAAATGATGCTGGTTTCATAAGCAATGTTGGGAAGAACCATAGTATCATTCTTTCAGCTGGCAAGGGGAGGTAATTAATGCATGCATGAGAAGTCACAAGGATGCATATATTTGTGTGCTTTTTTCAATTAATGGAATAGAGGAGCCATGACAATAACATTACTGCATGTTTCTCTGTCCATTCACATTTGGTTACTGATGAAAGCAAAGCAGATCAGGTAAATCCATCTATCGTACTCAAAAATTTTCCAAAACAAATCAACAGTTTAGTTTTTTTTTTACAGATGTACTGATCAAAGGCTTGCTAACCCTTTAAGTTATAGAGATCTCTAATCTTGGTGATTGACACTGTTGTTAAATTGTGTGAGTTTCTTACTGAGTTCTTTTCAAGGTATCTAGAGCCTTTTTGTTAGCGGTATTATTAGAGAAGTGGTATTAGTGAGCAGACGGACTTACAAGTTGCAGCTTTGGATTTCTCTGTCTGCCTCTTCAACAGGCATGTTAAGAAAGAGTTTTATTCCGAATACAGGTTCAGTTGATGCAGATGCTACTAAAAGCAGCAAGAAGAATGATTTTCAGCCTGTGGGTCAAATATTACTCATTTTACGCAGATCACGTTACAGTATATAGAGTGAAATAATCATGTACATAGCATCCATGCGACCATGAATGATTATGTATATATATGCTTTCTATATGAAGTGTAATGGAATTTAACTTACGTATTTTATCAAGATTGCACTGGAAATCCGAGTCAACATATACATTGAATATCTTATTATGGTAATTTGTAACATTTTTGTTACAGTATCTGATGAAAAATGTAGCCAGGTGTCAGTTCCAGTTCAAGGACCCTGGTTCTCTTCCCCTGTACAACAAACATTAGAAAATACACAAGCGCCATCAATGAGGACCCGCGAGAATTAAACACAGGTCATCTCAGGATGATAAATCGCTTTTGCTTGTAAACAGAAGCTGAAGCTGAAACGGCTTATTTTGGCTTATTTTTTATGAGAGAAAAATACTGTTAGCTGATAAGAAAAAGCTGGCTTATAGCAAAAACGAACACTCTAAAAGCCCCTTGGTAGCATTGAGGCAAGCCGCAAGGCTTCAGCGCCTGGAGGAACAGTTTAGTTCGTTCTCTGTGGATATTCAGTCTTAGTTCAGCACCAGATGGTATGCTTAATACAAAGAGCTCAGAGGAGGAAGCACATAATAATACTAATACCAATAGTGGCAAAACTTCTGGTCTGTTTGTGAAGCTACATTGATCCAGTTGATAAACTTTTAACTGATTTTTTTTTCTGCCGGTAATTGGCTGTGTCTCTCTGTTTCCTCAAAAACAGACTCAAACTATGTCTCATCACTGCAATATATGGTATGCTATACCAATAAAAAATTTGATAAGAGGGATAACTATTGATATAAGTATATTGCACTTGCTTAACTGAAACTAGATAAAAGGGAAACTTCGTGCATTTCTAAGTTTCACCCTTTAATATCGCTTTGGAGCTATATGTTCTGCAGGCTCGATACGAACATGATTAGTTTTTCAGTAATTCCAAAAATAGTCATCGTGCAATGATTTTTTTTTCAATGCATATTACACTCAGTATGATTGTACAGAATTAATAAACCTCATTTAGTTATTATGCCACAAGACAAGCTTAGGCCCTTTTCAGGCATAATAGCAAAGATGCATAGTCCCCATGTAATCACGCATGCTCGAATCATGAGCACTGTACGCTGGCCCAACACAAACCGACGCGCGGCAACGCCGCTCGCTTGGTTTCTAGTAATATCTAAATTTGGTCACAAAATTCTACATTTCGGGTGACACATGAGCATATTTCGGGTCCATAAACATTTCCAAAATTTTCAAACAATTTCAACAAAGAGAGAGTATAGATTGTTCACAAATGTATAGATCTCTTAGTCATACAAGTATGTCAGAAATTTGCTCATTTGTGAACAATGTGTACCATTGTCTTAAACTCATTTGAAATTTCATGTAATCATTGTACACGAAAAAAATATTTCGCCATGCAATTATTGAGAATTTTCTAACAAAATTTAGATTTAGATATTATTATAATTATTATACTGAGTAATTCCACCCAATAATTACAATAAATCTAAATTTGGTCACAAAATTCTACAAGTTGAAACATGAGCCTGTTTTGGGTCCATAAGCATTTCACAGAATTTTCAAACAATTTTAAGAAAGTGGGACTGTAGGTTGTTCGCAAATGTATGATCTCTCACTTAGTCATACAAGTATGTCACAGATTTACTCATTTATAAACAATGTGTACTATCATTTTCTTAAAATCATTTGAAAATATCATGAAATGATTATACACCCAAAATATGTCACAATGCAAGTTTTGAGAATTTTCTAACAAAATTTAGATATTATTACAATTATTATATGGTAATTCTAGCAAATAATTGCAATAATATCTAAATTTGGTCACACAATTCTACAAGTTGACACATGAGCATATTTCAGGTCCATATTTCTTCGGTTTGAACCCAAGCTTGGCCATGTTTTTTTGCACAATATTTTCTAAAGGTGCCCATGTCATTAGACATAAATATAGAGATATATCGATAAGTTATAGATGGCCTATTGGTCCAGTGATGCGGGTTCAAAAACCTTGGTTTGGTTTGTTTTTCCTTTTTCTCTCAATTACTTTTCCTTATCTGCCCACTGATTTTTAAATAAACCATAAATCTTATATATATGTATATGAAGATTTTTTTTATAAAAAATATGTAGAAAAAAGAGATCTACATGATTTTTTTCAGTATGTAAAAAATGATATAGCGATATGGCTGACTGGTAATGTCGGAAATACCTTATATGTTCTAGTTTTTTTTTTTTTTTTTTTTAGGGAACCTTATATGTTCTAGTGGTAAACTGGTCCTACGGTTGCAGTGCTCGAAACCTGTTGCTAACGTACCCTTTTTTTTTTTCCTGGCCTTCTCAGTTTTTTAAGGCGGGCTGCTGATGGTGGCAGCAGATGGGCCAGCAGCCCAGGTGGGGGAGGTTGGCCAGCAGCCCAGTTGAGCTGGGAACGGGCTAGATTTTAATATTATTAATACAATGTTAAGCTAGATTTGAACCATTTATATTTTATAAAATTAATTAGAAAATTTATTTTAGTCAATGAAAATAAGACAAAAAAAATAGAGAAGGATATTGTATTTAACCCAATAATATGTTGATTCAATATATTTTAAAAATTAAGCTATTTTAAAAACCTAACTAAAATTTGTCTTGTCAAACTATTTTTTTTGTACATATGTATTTTTTGTGCAATAGACATCAGCAGATCCTAGAAGTTCAGTTGTCTAGTGCTCAAAGTTGTGTACCTATGCCCTTTAGAAAACCATAACTTTTGTATATATAAACTCGAATGAAGAAAACATTTATATATAGATTGTAGAGAGAAAAAGCGATCTATAATTTTTATAGTTTATGACTTTTTTATTTTATATTGTTACGGCATGTAAAAGGTGATGTAGTGCTCATATTTGTAGATCTCTAAATTTAAAAATTATGTTAAAATTTAGGTATCAAAATGATCTCAAATGGAAAGGTTGTCAACTACAAATTTGTAGGTCTCATCACGGTCTACAAACTTTGTTTTGCTTATTTGTACAACCTTTCTCAGGTACATCACCAAATCAAGTTATGTATTTCTTGGCCTGCTTACTCTAGCATGCAAAACACTACTTCGTACAACTTATTTGTCTGGGACCTTGGAGTTCGAGAACGATGGCTGGGAGTCTGATTGTTGGAAGGTCTGTTACCAGGAGGAATAAGACATCATGATCACTTTACCAGGAATAAGACATCATGATCACTTTGGGAATTATGTCCAAAGCAGCCTCAAGAGCAGGTACAGCTTCTCCTGTATAATATCGTTAGCGCAGAACATTTATGTAATGTCTTTTGAGCATTGCAACTTACCTATGTATACTGTATAGTTGCTATACTTTCACACCTCAGCCTGGAAACTATGATTTATCGTACGGTCTGTGCTATTAGTGTGATGTAGGGTACCCATAGCGTTTAACTACCTTGTCTTTGTGGTCCGGCTTTACCGGCATAGTTGTTTTGTCCTTATTATAGGAGTACTTGATTTATTAATTTTGTCTGCAACATTCACTTTCTCGTGTTTAACACGTTTAGTTTGAATATTTTTATATTGATGACCATATCATATTTTTAGTCACATCTATCTCAATCGTAAAGTTTATATCTATATCTATATCTACATCTATATTTATATCTATATCTATATCTATACCGATATCTATATCTAATACCTAAACCTAATTAATAATAAAAAGACAAAATTTCTGCCATAAAATCTTTCGTCCAACTAAGAGATTGACTTTTTTCCGTTTTTACATTTTTCGATAAATGGTGTTTGGTCTGGCCGCTTGCCCAGCGGTGTCACTACCGGAGTTGCCTGCTTTGCCTAGTGCCCCAGGCACTCGGCAAAACCCTAATTGCACTCGGCAAAAAAATTGTTAGCAAAGACCTCTTGCCGAGTGTTTTTTGTCAGGCACTCGGCAAAGACCGAAACAAAAAAAACCCCAAAAACAATAGCAATTTTTTAATCAGGAGTGGGCTCCACTAGCTAGCACCCGCTCGTCGAAGTCGCAACTTGCAAGTCATGACATTTTTCGTGGCTACACGGCCGGCGGGATTCAAACCCACGACTTCTCCCTCACGAGGAGCCTCCTCTACCACCGCACTCCACACTCACATATTCTATATTCCGTTTCGGCTCCTGAAATATTATACTAAACTTAATGAAAATTGCTTGTTTTGAGGCCCTAAATGTATTCAACTAAAAAGAATTTTAACTACAAAGTTTCATAACTTTTCAAGATTTACAATTTTTATGTAGGGAGTTTCTCCATCCGAGATGGTTTACAAAATTTGAATTTCAAATTTGAGTGGATTCGGACATAGTTTTGGATGATAAGACAAATTCAAATAAAAAATTGCCAATTACAAAGTTTCATAATCTTTTGAGATCTAAAACTTTACTTCACTATTACAAAAAATCTTTTGCAATGCGTTTCATTTTAGGCCTCGAAAGTGAGCAGCCTTTTAACCACCTCGGTTAATGGCCTTGATTAATCAAGGCGGTCATTTTTATTAACCGAGGCGGTCACTATCAACTGTCTCACAAAATTGATTTTACCAAGACGGTTAGAAAATAACCTTCTCCTAAAATATATTAACAGAGGTGGGCCTTATATGTGGATCGTCTCAAAAAATCAAGCTATTTTCAGAGACGGGCCTATTAAAATAGCCTGTCTCGATTAATTTGGCTGAGCCCATTAATGGTTTGCAAAGCCTGTATGACCCCGTTATCTGACTCTGAGTATATATACGATCGAAACCCTATGTAACACCCCTGGTGTTACGTTAACCTAAACCCCACCATGTCATCATTTTATGCATTAAGCATCATGTTTGTCAATTTAATGAGAATGCAATTAACATATGATCATATGCATCATTAAGTTGATTACCAAGCATAAAGTGCCTTAGTGCATTTCATGGTGTTAATGATCCTTGCATGATTAATGCTTTGTCTTGTATGTTAAGCATGTGGTTTGTTCTGATCTAAGTGTAGCATGGCTTGGTTGCTTATGATGTTGAATAAACCCTAGAATAGATTAATGATCTTTGTTATGTATTCAGTGCTTGGCTAACTATGTTTAACATTTTAACCATGTTTTACAAGTCAAATTATGGAAAGGAAGAATCAAAGTTGGCATTTGAATTCAAATCCCAACCCTAAGTCAATTTGGCTAAGTGTTGGAAATTGAATATCATTTTCAATTTTGAGGAGCTAACCATAATTAATTTTCTAAATAAAAGTTGCTAATCTTTGGCACCATTTCAAAGTATAAACTTTATACTCTGAAAATGTGCTATTGGTTAGGTTCTAAGATCACTAATTAATCATTAATTAATTGCCCAAAGTTTGAATTTGCAATTCCTTTTCAAAACCCTAAAAATTTCAAAAGCTTTTTACCCCTTTCTCAATTTTATCTTAAAATATTCAAAATTTGGGAAAACTCCAAAAATATAGTTTGTGCATCTCTTTGAGCTCTACAAGTTCGGTAAATAAAGTTTTTCAAGTTTTTAAATAAAATTTGAAGTAATTTCAAAAGTTCTTTAAATTGGAAATTGCCCCCTTTTGATTTTTAAACTCCAATTCAAATATTATTCAGTTTCACGAAAAACTTTCTAAATGAAAGTTGTAGATCTTGAAAAATGGAATAACTTTTATTTTTGGAGATTTTCATCTTTATTTCAAAATTTAAAAGTAATTTTGAAATCTTTAAAGTTAGGGTTTTTGCCCTCTTTTCAAATTTGAAATGCAAATTCAAAAATATTTGAAATTTGACAAAACTTGTTTAATAAAAGTTGCAGATCTCATTATTTTGCACAACTCCTACTTTGGAAAATTTTCAAGTTCTTATACAGTTCTGGGAGTAATTGAGAAAAATCAGGGAGGAGGTAGGTTTGGTAAGTACTCAGCCAATCTCTCATCGCCACTGCTGGCTTTGCCGGCGTGCCGCCGCCGTCCACCGCCATTCCCGCGCGCACTGCCATGCCACAAGCTGTGTCACTGACTTCGTCATCGCGCTGGCCATCATCTCGAAGTGTCATCGCGCCTTGATAACTCTTCTAGCGCCGGCAAGTTCGACTTCTTCACTTCCTGTCCCGGCACCGCCGTCCTTGTTTCGCCGGTAAATTCTGGCGTGATCCATCACCGCGCCCGCCACTTTGTCGCCAGCTCCACCAACTTCTTGCGCTCCTATTGAGCCACTCAGCACGCTTCAATTCTCACCAGAGCCGCCAAACCCTTCCTTTTCTTCTCCCGCTCCGGCAGAGCACCGCCGCAGCCGCTCGTCGTGGTCCGGTCGCCTCCGTGCATCTCCAGCCAAACTGAGTAGTGTACTAGCTTCGCCTTGATTCCTTGGAGCTCATCGGCTCGCTCCTTCGGTCTCTACCGCACCCGACGTGTGTGAACGCCGCCTCGCCGGCATGAGAGCGCCGCCGAGCTCGCCTCCGCCGCGGCCGTGCCTTTCTGCGCCGTCTCTGTCCTAACCAATAAGCGCAGAGCATCGTGTTAAGCCTCCCACAGCTTCCCTGAACCTATCGCGGCCGTTTATGGTCTTCGGGGCGTTTTCCGTTGCTGCGCCGCCGCGTCCAACTCCACCGAGCCACCATGGCCACCGCCATGCGAGCTCCGGCCATCAATTGATCCCATCCGACCGCTCGGTAGGTTCGCTCGGTCGTGAGGAGTCCAACGGTGCCTTCTACGCCGTCTGGAACCTCGCCGCCAGCGAGATAGCCGGCCAGCAGCGCCGTCGCCCTTCTGTTTGAGCGGAAAGAAGAAGAGGGGGAGAGGAGAGACTGACGAGCCGGGCTCGGGTGTCAGCGGGAGGAAGAAGGGGAAGGGAGGCAGCAGGGGCGCGCGTGCGTGGACTGGGCCGTTGCCGGGCCAGTTGGGCCGTGATGCAGCCCAGTGAGAAAAGGAAAAGGTTTTCTCTTTTTCTAAATTGAATTTCATTTCCTGATTTTCATATTTTCATAATGATTTATTTTGGGCAAGTAAAAATATGCAAAAATATGTTATGTGATCCTTGTGAAATGCTCTATGTAGGAAAAATACTAACTTGAGATTTTCAGTAAATTTGGGCTATAGTTAAAATTGCTCTTTTAATTAATAAATGCATAGTCTTTGATTTTTGTAGGGTAGTATATTAATCCAAAAATCATGAAATTTTAGGGTTAAGCTTTTCATGTGGAAAGGGACCTCCACTAAAATTTTGGTACTGTTTTGAGCAAGTTTGATATTAAGAATAATTTTCACCTTGTTTAAAGCCCTGTGAAAATGATTAATAAAGTAACCATTAACTAATTAGTTGACTAATTAAATGTTAATTGATTTATGATTTTGTTTGGAGACCCTGAATCAGTAATTCTCTTTGGTCCAAGACATGATCATGTATATTTTATGCATAGTGTTGCTCACATATGCTTAATAAATAATTAAAGTACTTAAGTAGCAAAAGTAGAATTCATTTAGGTTTGATTGTTTTTGGTATTGTTGAAGACCATGAACCATTATTACCTTAATGATTCATGGCTTGATTGTGTGGTGTTACTAGTGGTTATCATCACGTGTACTGCATAATAATAGTTATCATCACATGTGTAATATAGATTAATCTTTTATTAGCAAGTTAATTAGTGGCTTTCAACAACTGTAAAAATGGTTAATAATCTTAGTAGTTCCTAATCACTATTAGGATTGATTGACTTTGGGACTGAGTGATGACCCTAGGTCATTAACCCTAATGACCTTCGGCAATTCAATTATGTTGATTTCACTGTGATATTCGATGTCGTCGTAGTTGCTAATTATGATCCCTTGATACAACTGTACCATGAAGAAAAGTTGTACTCAAGATAATTAATCTTTTTATGCTTTCATCAATGCATTGTCATGCATCTTTCATGCATCATGTCATGCATTCCATTATACTTAGAATGCATCATTCCTATACGTGTAGTGTACGTGAGAGCGAAGGCTCGTGTTGATCAAGAGCCTCGAAGAAGGTCTAGATGATCCAACCCCGACAGGGTGATTCCACCAAGGATGCCGACATCAAGATTAACAGCTAACCTTCTCTGCAACACAAGCAAGCCCCGGATGCATTAAACTCTTCCTTGAATTTCGGAAATCCTTTATAATTTTATGTTGATGATATGATGCATTAGGTGTAGAAGTTATGTGATCCTATTTGATGCATTTACCTTCCTTGAGATATAATCCCTGAAACCTGTTTTGATTTGAAAATGCTTAATATATGCTTCATCCTGTTGATAGCATAGGCTTTATAAATAAAATGTTTTCAAAAGTTTGATAACAATATCCCCGTTGAGGGAAGTTATGAAAACCTGATGTTTCTTATTGGTATCCTTCACTTTGATCGGGTCAAGGGTACGTAATAAGAGCATGATGAGTAAATCGAGACATCGGTGGAGTGACTTGCATCAGGAAGGGCTAGTGCCCTGGTGTAGTGTCGTCCACTTGTGTCGGTTAAGGACCGTTCGTTGTGGTGATCCTGTGGTCAAGAGGGTTATCGGATAGTACTAGTCGCATGCTAATGGTGGTAAGCTCCCTTGTATGATCCATGCAAGAACGGACACCAGGACGGGAAGTAGCGTGTACCCACACTACGAGCGCACCGTCAACGGTTAGACTGACGGCGTAGAAAGATGGTGTACTGTACTCTCGTGGCTAGGACCCGTTCTGTCAGGGAGAAATACAAGCATGAGTTGATGTATGTAAGATGTTCGGTCCTGCATACATCGTGTGGCTAGGAAGCCCCAGCTGGGTATATAAAGCGATTCGAATCGTCGTTGCTCCACGATATGGGAGACTTGACCAAGCGTCAGCATCGTAGTAATGATGAAAGTTGTTGAAGTTGGAAAGTTTTGAAACCGAGATCCTGTTTGACAAGTGTTTGCTCTAGACTAGGATAATTTAAGAATAAATAGTAAGGATCAACATTAGTCGCTTTTCCGCAAAGTTGTCTCTGATTCTTGCTAAAGCCTTACCTTGATTCCTATTAGCCAGCATTCCTGAGTCTTCTCCTCAATTTTCTGTCGGGTAAGTCTTGCGGAGTACTTTTGTACTCAGGATTCTTTGACCCCTGTTGCAGGTGTTGATTAATGCCGATGAGTTCGGTCATACCAGTGGGGTTGGCATGATCGAATACCTTCCTTCTAAAGAGATTCTCTCGCAGGTGCTCTATAGTTCTTTCTTACTTCCGCAAACCTAGTTAAATTTATTTAATTACACTCTGACCAACTGTTGTTATTTCTTTTGTATATCTTCCGCTACTCTGTTGTATTTGAATAAAAACGGTTGTAATACTACAATATCTCTATAAGAATTTGATCCTGGAGGATCATGGTGTCATCGGGGTTTCACCCGACAGAATATTCTGAGTTATGTGGTACACAAGTATGGCTGACAGAGGTCTTAAGGACAATGTCAGGTGCTTGTGGGCCATATAATTTAGAAGGTTCTGCCACACCCTAGCTCACTCTCTCTTCCTATCTCCCAGTCACGCCTCTCTCTCAAGTCCTGACCCCCTCCCCACCCGCCCCGATCTCCTTCCCCGTAGTGACTCGGTGACCTAGCCCTCTCCCCTTCCCTCCTGGCACGACGTGATGGAGGCGCGCCTCTGTGGCAGCGGGGCGCAACTCCGAGGGCGCATGCGCGAGATGCAAGGACCACGGCCACCTGCTGCAGCGGCGCTGAAGCGGCGGGCGCTACAGGGGGCATCTGCACCAACCGCACTGGACCGCGACCATCGAGGCGGCGGCGCGAGTGGCGCGGACCATGGCCACCTGCGGCGGTAGCAGCTAGGCGCTCCTCCGCTCTCTCCTTGACCAGTGCACCACCGCTCCCTCCCTACCCCACGCAGATGGCTACCGCGCCTCAGCTCAATCCTTGGCCGCGCGTCCTCCTCCCACAGCAGCAACGACAGAAGAGGTAAGCCCTCCACTCCGTCTCTCTCTCCTCTGTCAGATCTATGGAAGAGGCACCATCCATCACCCTCTCTCCCTTGCAGATGCATGGCAACGCGACGGCGGCGGGCGGCGTGGACATGGTTGAGGCCAGATCCAGGGTCGTGGAGGCCAGATTCGGTGGCTTGGAGGCCAGATCTGGTAGTAGGGATGCCAAATCCGACGAGCGACGATGAGGCACAGCTCCTCCATCGATGACTACCAGCGGCGGTTCGTAGATGGGCTTAGCGGGCCTGTTGATGGGCTCTAGGGCCTCTCCATGGGATTTTTTGTTTTTAATTCGATTTACCAAGGCGGACATCATACCGCCTCGAAAAAGGTCACATTAATCGTGACCTTTGATCTGAGGCGGTTGTAAAACCGCCTTTGGTAAATTCTTTTTGCCCTTTGGGTAAAGAATATTATAGTAGTGTTTTGGTCATTTTTCTATCCGAGATCATTTGATAAATTCAAATTCTAAAATTTTTAAATGCAAACACAGTTTAACAAGATGAATTCAAATGAAAAAGTTGTAAACTATAAAATTATATAACTTCTCAAGACCTACAAAGTTTATTTTAGTTGTTTGATCATTTATTCATCTGATATGGTTGTTCTAGCATTATTCATAAATCTTATATATCTGTCTTATAGTTTCATAAACTACAAGAGAGATATGTAAAGATTCATGATAAAATTTAAAGCAAAGAAATAACAAAAAAAAGTTATAGATCTTGAAAAGTTGAATTAATTTACTACTCGAAAATGTGCTTTCAAATTTTTCTTTCCCGAGTGCAAAAAAACTCTCGGCAAAGTTTTGACACTTGATAAAGAGCTTCTTTGCCGAGTGTTTTTTGGCACTTGCAAGGTTTCATTGCCAAGTGCCGAAAAAAAAACACTCGGGTACCCATGTGACACTTGGCAAAAAGCCGGATTCCGGTAGTGTGTGTGTTCTGTCCACGGTTCGCCTCCAATGGCATCAGCCCGCACGTTAATAAAAAGCAAAGTATGGTAATTTTTTTCTAGCGATGGAGATGCGATCAGGTGGAGGTGGCTCAAGTGCAGCCTCAAAGTTGGGTTGTTGCCGAAGCGGAGCATCGCCGTCGATGGTCCATTTCGGCAGATATGGTGTAGTCGAAGCATCGAGACGTCGTTGCTGTGCAGAGGGCTGGCGAGGCGTGTCGCAGCCAATCCCATCGCTGTTGTGCCGAGGAAGCGTATGAAGGCTAGGGGCTGCCGCTGCAGGCACCACGAGGTGCGCTGCTGGTGGGCCCACTCGCTCGCGTGGAAGAACTCTCCCAAAATCCCGCTCGCTCGCGTTCACGAAACATCGGTAACCACAGCATTGTTCTCTTGCATCGGCGCGCAAGTCACGGTGGCAGAGCTCACCATCCACAGCCCCACCACCTCCCACGCTGCAGAGGTGTTGCAACATGATGTCACTTTCCCGCATCATTGCAACTCCTATCTGCGTGCAAGGTTGCCTCAGCCTCCCAACAGTGGGCCCTGGCTTGACCTTTGTCCAGTTTATTGCTGAGGCCAGTGGAGAGTGGGAGCGGCACGACCGCACGGCGAGCTTCGGTCGCGGTGTGGGAGAGTAGGCATAGGCGTATCGAGACGGGGAGGGAGGTTGCGGGCGGCTATGCCAGGGGACTAGCCGGGGGCGGGCGGAGCAAAGTCGCCTAGGTTTGTAGGGAGTTGCCATCGGCAGATGGTTGCCGCAAAAGTTGCTTGTGGTTTTCGTGTGGTCAGTTGGCGCTTGGCGGAGGGCTCGGTAGGGCAAGGTAGGGCTCACTCCGCCGCGGATCCCCACCCCAAGTTAATCCGGCCACCATGGATGCCAGGGTGAAGGTCCGTTGCTGCTGCTGTCGAACGTCCGTAGGAGGAAGAAGACTAGATGGCTGATGAATCGTTACTTGGGTTTGTATTGGGCCATTGGGAAATTGGGCTTTCACACTTTTGTTTAATCAGCTCTCATTTGTTTGTGGGCCGTGCGGCAATTGGACTAGGACTGCACGTTCACGACTTGCTAGTTATTAGTAATGCCTATTTGCCTTCCCCTTTCGCGTTGCCTACCAGACGCATTGCCTTCCGCCGCCGGCCGCAAATTTCCATTGCTTGTTGGCTTCGCCAATTAGCTACACATCCGGCGATCACGTTTGCCAATTAGCTGCAGCCTGCAGATCAGGTTGCGACATCGGCGTTGTTGCAGTAAGTTGTCCAAATCACTTTTCTAGTTTTTCTATTGTTGTTTTTCAATCTTTCTGTTCCACTTATGACTTACTAAATACTAATTAATTTGGTTTGGCTAGTTTTGAAGAGGGAATTATGGAAGATGATTATGACCCAGATGAGTTTGCACAAGCTGTCGCTGAAGTTGAAGAGAGGCAATGGAAAATGAAATGGCAGGATTACAAGTCAAAGAGGAGATTGAAACTGATGGTGAAGGTATTATAACTCAGTTCAATCCGGATCACATTATCACTGATCCAGGGATTCGTATACCAATTGATCGATTTTCTATCAATATTAGATCTGAGGTTAGAAGGGCTTTCATAGATAAGGGTCCAACTCAACCATTTGGTTATAATTTCCCTAAAACAGAAAAGAATAGAAGCTTTCAAAAAAGTTGGTTCAAGCAACATCCTTGGCTAGAATACAGTGTGGAGAAGGATAGGGCCTATTGTTTTTATTGTTATCTTTTCAAGCATGATCGAATGGATGACAAATTTGGATATGATGTCTTTACAACACTGGGGTTAACAATTGGAAGAATGCATATTTGGGGCTTCCAAAACATGATGGAGTAATCCATGGTCAGTGTAGGACAGCATATGAAGATTTCAAAAATCAAAGAATTAGTGTGAAACATAAGGTTGACAAACATACAAAAGATGCACTAATCAAATATGAAACTCGGTTGGATACATCATTGGGTATTGTGAGTTTGCTCACATTACAAGGTGAACCATTCCGTGGACATGATGAGTCCCTTGCTTCTTTGAATAAGGGAAATTTTCTGGAGTTTCTTGATTGGTATAAAGAAAGGAATGAAGAGGTGAAGCTTGCATTTGATGAGACATGTCCCAAAAATGCCAAGATGACTTCCCCAACAATTCAAAAGGAACTTGCAGAGTGTTGTGCAAAAAAGAGGTCACCAAAGCAATAAAGCAAGAGATGGAGGGCTATCTTTTCTCCATTCTTATAGATGAATCTCGTGATATATCTGTCAAAGAACAAATGGCCCTAGTTGTGAGGTAAGTAATTGATTATATAAGGTTTATTGGTTATCCTACATTTATTTTGGTAAAAATTGCTAATCACGTCATAATGTTTGTGTTCTAGGTTTGTGAACAAGAAAGGAAAAGTAATTGAAAGATTTTTAGGTATTAAGCATGTGAAGGAGACAAGCTCAGAAGCACTGAATATAGTAGTTGTCGAAGCACTTGGTGAGCATGGGCTACACATTGCAAATCTGCGAGGACAAGGGTATGATGGTGCTTCTAATATGAGAGGAGAATTTAATGGCCTTCAGAAGCTTATTCGTGATGAGAACCCATATGCTTTCTATGTCCATTGTTTTGCTCATCAATTGCAGTTGGTAGTTGTTTCCATTTCAAGATGTTGTTCATCTATGGAGGATTTCTTTGAATATGTGGCCTTGATTGTGAACACCACTACTTCATCTTGCAAAAAGGATTTGTTGCTAGACAAGCAACGCAGAATTATTTTAGGTAAGTTGAGCAGTGGAGATATTTCCTCGGGCAAAGGGAAACATCAAGCGACATCATTAGCTAGACCTAGAGATACAAGATGGGGTTCTCATTACAAGACATTACTTCGTATTGAATCTATGTGGGATTCAATAATTGAAGTTCTACAAATTGTGCATGACGATGTGCGGAATCCAGATAGGGCTGGAGGTTTAGTGGAAATCATGGAGTCTTTTAGCTTTGTGTTCATCATGAAGATGATGTTACAAATCCTATGCATCACAAATGGGCTCTCTCTTATTTTGCAAAGGAAGGATCAAAATATTGTGCAAGCCATGTCTTTGGTTATTGATTTGCGTTTGATGAATTTGAGGAATGATGGTTGGGAGCCACTATTACAAGAAGTCACAAAATTCTGCAATGAACAAGATATTCCAATACCAAATATGAATGATGCAGTATCAAGATTTGGCAGATCAAGAAAGGGGGGCAGGAACAACATCACTCAAGACCATTATTTTCGTGTTGATACCTTCTATGCTGCTATAGATGCTATTACTACAGAGTTTGATCACCGTTTCAATGAGGTATCTTCAGAATTGCTTGTTTGCTTTTCTTGTCTTGACCCGACAAGCTTGCTCGGCTTACTGAGATATATTCTGATGATTTCTCCTATTCCGAGAAGAGGGGTATAAAGGATCAGCTTAAGTTATTTATTATTCATGTGAGAAGAGTTGAGGAATTTAGAGATTGCCATGATCTAGCAAGCCTAGCTGCAAAAATGGTTGAACTTGATAGACATATTCTTTTCCCATCGGTTTATCGTCTAATTGAGTTGGCATTGATACTACCGGTAGCAACGGCATCGGTTGAAAGGGTCTTTTCAGCTATGAAGATTATCAAAACAGAGTTGCGCAACAAGATGTCTGATGCTTGGTTCAATGACTTAATGGTGTGCTACATTGAGCGAGAAATATTCAAAGCAATCGATTTTCAAAGATAAAGAAAACATTTTAGAACAAGAAAGATAGGCAAATGCAATTGCCTAGGTCGTCTAGGCGTAACTGTAGCTTCATCATGATATGGTATGATGACTTTGTTTTTTATTTTCTATAATTCTATTTATCCTCAACATTTTTACTTATATATTTTGTGCTTGACTATCACTATGTCTAGAACCATTTTAAAGAGAGATTATTTTACTGCTATCTATGTTATCGACTCACCCTACCTTAGAGTTTTTCCGTCCTCTGCCGTGGAGATGTCCCGTGGAGAAGATAAGCCAATATAGGAGAGAAAGATAAAATAAATGGAGAAGGAAATAAAGGAATAAATGAAAAGGAAAATAAAGAAAAAGAAAAGGGTGTTATTGATATCTGAATAATGCTTCCAAGATTCTAGGGCTTTTTCAGTTTATTTGATTAATTTATAGTTGGGTAAAAGACTAATTCATATATATATATAACAAAATAGAAGACTAACTATTGTTGACATGAACGCGACAATATAGGTCCCGTTGCAACGTCGAACATGTATGCTAGCAGTTATAAAAACAATAATATCTACGGTGTTAACCCGCGTGCAGGGCACGCACCTATCACTAGTGTTGTAGTAGCAGTAGCTACTGCACCCAATTTCACGGGGCTTGACGCCCCGAGGCAGCCCACTATCGCATCGGGTGAGGACGATCTGTACGTATCGACGGGAAAGTGGATGTACTCGAGTCGGAAACAGCCAGACAACGCCCCCAGGGATGTGCCGTTTGGTCGGCAAACAGCGACCACAACGCAAAGGGGACGCGTGAACTGACAGTAATGGGAATGGAACAGTTGTTTGCTTGTTTTGTTTTTTTTGAGAAACATCCCCTAGAACACACGTACGTAAACCCTACCCCTATGAGCACCTCCGAAGAACTGAGCCGGCACATCTAGAGATTCTCGAAGTCACCACTGGCGCCTCGTCGTCGACGGGAAGTCACCACTGGCGCCTCGTCGTCGACGGGAACGTCGCTTACCACTTAAAGCATAACGCCGGTAAATCCTGAAAAAATCCCAGGAAAAGGTGCGAGTACCAGAATTTAATCCCTGGTGGGTAGCGTCCCACTGAACAGTCCTACTATTGGACCACAGGCCCTGTTTTGGTTGAGCAGGTAGCCGGTCAAATTGTGACTGCAATGCTTTACACCACATATCGAGGGGGGACGGATTTAGGCAGCCGAGGCATCTATTGCCCTGGCAGCGCTGAATATTAAAGAAGCAAAACACAAATTAATGCAACTGGTTACCCGGTATGATCGATTCACCCTGCAAATAAACGAGGGAACCAAACAACACGGACGGAGTTCCTATCTCTACAAAGTTCAATATTGGAGGAGGCAGGGTCACATCGCCAGGCAGGCACTAGCACGGCATCGTTCCGCTGCCTCGACTCCAGATGGTCCACAGCAACAAGCAAGAGCCAGAGGTCAAATTCATCCGCAAACGCGCTGTGGTGGTCTGTAGCCCCAGTCGGTGTATCGAATTCGAACCTGATGTCCTCTGTAACCTGCTTCCATCTGCAAGGCCAAACCAGCAAGCCGCAAGCCAAATATGAAGACTCTGGACCAGCCGGGTCTGCATCCATTCATCATTTTCTGTTGCCGCTGACTCTGCCTTGATGAATTCGACTTCGACTCTTGGAGTAGCGGCTATCCGGCCCTCGGTGCCTGCCGACTCTGTTCCGACTGAGTTCGACTCGGGCGCCAGCCCCTCCTGTTCCCTCAAAAAGACCGAGCGAGCTCGACTCCGGTGTGGCTAAAAGTTGGGAATCTCCTATATATGACTAGTGATAAACGCGCGCCCCTGCGCGCGGGGTTTGCATCACAAACACGAAGAGCAAATATGTGTCGTAGTAATAACGGAACGTACATAGTCAAGCCTACACTGAGCTGGCATCTCGTTTAATACACAGCAACAGAAACATGTCGAAACGAAGAACGTCAGCCAACGTGATCAATAATAGAGCTGTCACATATTAAAGTACAGCACACAGTACGTAGATAAGTTACACTAACACAAAAGCATCCCATACATAAACTTTTGCATTTCCACGTTGCAGGGGTCAGTGACAATTTCTCCTGGAGTTGGTCTTTAATTTAAGAACAGAAGTCAGGCTGGTCTGTTCGCTTCAGTAGAGCTTCCAGCTGCGGTCAGACTCCCAACCATGTTCGTCAGTTTCAGAAACATCCATTGAGGAGTCTGTAGAAGGAATTGCATAAAAATTAGTGTGCAGCTGTATCAAAGTCGAATCATGGTTTGTTGTTCGCTTTGGAGTCTATGATAAAAGATTAGTTTGCATCTTTACCTGAGCTAGATACAGCACTATCTTGTCTATTGAAGCGTCAATTTTCTGAGGCTTCAGCTGCAGAATATTGACTCCGTTTGTTATGAGAAATCCTAATTGGGTGCGGAATATAAGTGAATGTTACCTCTGTCTATTTCCTTGTAGACTTTAGTAAGCACTTCCCTGTCGACACCAAATTCTTCTGCCGGTATGAGATACAGGCAGAATGTAAGTCTCAAGAGTCTATAGGAAACGACCAGATAGAAAAGGTGCAATGCATGAAGCTCAACCTGTGTCCAGTGGAGCCGGAGCAGCAGGGTAGTGTGGCAGCAAGGGGTCGACGCTGAATCTCGGTGCCTGTCTAATTGGGTAGGTCTTGATATCGACAGGAAAGAAGTCGTTGGAAACTCCATGATCTTGGGGATACTGGAGACCAACATGACCATAGGATGGGATGGATGATATGTTAAGCGCGAAACCAGTGATGCGACATGCGCCCTTCAACATATCAAAGGTAGCTGTCTGAATGCTGCAGTGCGGGGACAGCAGTGGTTGCAGGCAACGAAGGAAACATGCATGTGGAGGGAGCTTAGTGATGTCTGTAGCTACTTCAGTTCGCCAGGAAATAGTTTTGCTCTTGTATGCGCGTGACCAAGGAACAAGGATCATGTTCCAGTCATGGTTGTGGCCATACAGAAAATCAGAGGACAGAATAAGGTCCCTCTCATTTGGTGTTGCGAGCTGGATGACGAAATCAGAGTGGAAGGCAGCAATGTTAACTGGCTGAAGCGAGTTGCCAAACTGCGCCTGAAGCGCCATGTAGATGTCTCTACTGGACAGATTTGCTGTTGCAGGAGTAAGGTCGATAGCTAGCACCACGTTAGCAAGGCGGGCCTCTCGATCTTTCATCTCGTCATTGCAATTCACTGGCGAGCTGAAGGGAGCCGCCATTTAAACCTGGAGCAAATGTCTTATGCAAAAGAATAAGAAGGGAGTCGCAGTTGCTACTGAAGACTAAAGCAGATGTTTTATGCAAAAGAATAAGTAGACAATGGGGACTGTCATTCAGAGAAGTTGCGTTAGCTTTGGGAAAGGCATGCATCTATAGAATAACCTATTTCATAAGTAACTTGCATAGGAAATATCTATCGTTGGAGCATAGGGAGACTCGATATAGAAAAGACTAAGGAATTTTATTAGAAAGAATACGTACCTAACGATGAGGGATCTCACCAATAGGCTGTGGATTTAGGAGCTCAGAATCACTGTGATCAGGGTATGAGCAAAACAGAGTAGATGCAACCAAAAATTATATAGCAGAACACAAGGGAGAAAACAATCAAACTAAGAATCTCTGTAATGTAGATAAGAAGAAATAATTTCGTGTAGATCCGTGGCTACAACAGGATGCAATAAAAAGATTAAGAGGAGAAGAGGGGACGATACACGCACCTGATAGCTGCCCGAGTGAATGCAACTGGAACTGAAAACTGACGGGCGAAGCTCTTATCCAGTGTCCTCTTCTTCTTCTGGACACCTCGCCGCTGTCGAGACCCCATTGGTAGACGCCGTTCGCTGGGTCCCGCAAATGCGAGGCTATCCAATCGCAGATCGATAGGGCGCCGTTGGAACAGTTACTTCGTGTATGGTGCACATGCTCCAAATGCACCCTAGTCATTAGCAAGTGGGGCACACACAATGTCGGCCCTCTGGCTCAGTGGGCGTGAGCTCGCATAGATACACAGCGCGATGGGCCCATGCCTATCGAGTCACAGCTACTGCCAGGTGGGGACATCAGTAGGCGGGGCCTTCCGGCAAGGTCACAGCTCTATTCACAGCGCAAACACGTCTGAACACAATGAAAGTAGAAGGAACTCCATGGAGATGTAACATGGTTGCATTTAAATCAAACGAGAAAGGAGGTTATGGATCAAATCCTGAACAGAAAATACAAAGCGTCGCTTAAATCGTAGGTAGTACAACGGGTACTGTCTCAAAAGGAATACGCACGACACTACATGCTGACTAAATTGCAAGCAATGGTACACAATGCCCAACACACTGATGAAACAAAAGAACGGCCACTACTGGTCACCTCACTGCATATGCGTGGAGGAACCTGCTTCTTCTTCTTTGGCTTGGCGAGGCCCGGTGCATTCTTTTCGTAGAGAAGCGACAAGGAGGGAACTCAGTGTGGCTTCGAACCTGGATACAGAGTTGGAGAGGCTGTGATCCTCTGAGGCGGCAGTTGATTCATCCAGAGAGGAGTCACCAGCATACCACCTTGCTCTCTTGGATACCTTGCGCTCCTGAGTTGACTGGGAAGTCCCAAGCATTGTCGTGACAGAAGATAGAAGTTCACGCAGAGAAGCAGCGACCGCCTTTACTTTCTTTCTAAGAGACTCTGCATCGAGCTCATGTAGCATCGCCCATGATTTGAAGCGAAACAGGTCGCTTCTCAACTGCATGATGTACTCAGAGTTATAGTCATCAATCGCCACTATTTTTTCTTTTTCTAGGTAACTCAGTGCGACATGGTAAGCGTTTTGAATAGACTAGGATTCTGAAGAAGCAAACTCACCATAAAATTCTTTAGTTTCTCTACGCAATGAAGGTCTAGCCCATATGTTAGCGACTCTGATGATAGTGATGAATTCATCACCAATCGACAGTGTTTTCTCTGTTTCGATAAAGAAACCGAGTTTATTTGCTGCGATGCCAAACAGATCCTTTCGGTCAACACTAAGAACACAGGGGATCTAGCAACGATGAACAAAGCCCCCCAAAAAAGGATGATGTCAGCAAACAGTAGATCCATAGAGTGCAGAGCTAGGAGAGAATGATAGGTACTATCAGAGAAGGATACCTCAGGGAAGGAATTGATTTTTTCTCCAACCTGGATCTCATCCATGGCGACGGCGGCGTCTGAGAACAGGTAGGGAACGAACGAAGAGAAGAGATGAGCCACAGAATGGGGCCGTGGGTAGGATAAGAACCGCAGCGACTGGAGAGCTCGCCTATATGTGGTGGATGGACATCTGGTCAGTTAACCGATAAATGGGCCGAGGAGGTAATCATCGCATGAGCCCACTATAGAAATCAACTAAGGCCCACCGGAAGGGACGACGTCGATTTTTATTTGGCCGTTCGAAAACACACTTTCGTTCCTGTGTTTGCGTCATAACCAACCAACAAATCACAACAACAACACGTAAAACAAATGGATAGAAATCGGTTGTTAACTCGCATTGTTTAAGATCTCGGCGCGACAATTGAGCATCACTCAACATATCAATATATCATATCAAGAGTAATAGGTATCCATTGAACCAGACCACTGATCTAATACTGGATAGTCATGGAAGAACACATAGCATTATAGCTGTTCATGTTTTTCATAAGCTAGATAGGTTGCTATATGATGTCTAGTTGTGTAGATTGTGTACTAGTGCTCGCTCTGGCAGCTGGCACCATCACGTGGGGTTTCGCCATAGACAAAGATGCACAACGCATCTATAATAATTACAGAATAGAGTAAATGCCTCAGAATATAATAGGAAGTTCTTCGCGCTTAATCGTCGGGCGAATCGGCACTGTCGCAGCATCGAACAACCAAATGTAGGGCTACGGCACAGCCTCCAAAAGAGCGGGAAGTCTTCCTGGACTGTCCTCGGTAGCAGTGGACCAGCAGATCAACGGCAAGGCTTTACCAATGTTCTGCATCAGGGCCATGGTTCCACAAAAGAGTAGGGAGTGTCTTCTGACTACACCCAGTGGCGACCCCATCGGACCAAAAGACAACCATGCCTCCAAGCAACTGGAAAGTGAACCATCAATGTGAAGAGAGCACACGTGCAGAGTCAACAAAAAATGTAATCAACTATGATTATCGAACATACCATGGTTAGCCAGACTCCTGTGCAGCAGCACATGCTGCATGAGAGCGCTTCTTCCCTCCAACCTTGGCACGCGGTGGCACCTTAGCTCCTAGATTGACATCTCCATCCCCAAGGTCGTCTCCATCCAAGAGACCATCAGCTACGCAGTTAACCTACAATAATGAGGTGAAATTTGAAGGCAAGACAGATGTGCAGTTGCGATGGAACCTCAGTGGACAGAGGCAAGATCCAAAGATTGAGAAATGAAAAAGCGGCGGACCTGATCGTCACAGTTCTCAAACACCAACTTCTTGCGAGCGGGAGGATGCTCATCCTTGTTTAAGCTTTCTCTGTGTACCAATAGAGGACCGTTGTAAACAAATGAGATAGATAGTAGATCTTAATAGATTGAAGTGGGAAGGAAGATACATACTTTGACCGTGTCTCCATGCCTGTCTTGGTGGGGGAAATTGGAGGCGGAGTCTGCAAAATAAGGTAGGAATTCGGCTAGGTGTGTAAGTTGGAAGAATGCATGTCAATAGTCCAGAAAGTATTTACTAGTGGTAGGGAGCATGCAACTCACAGCGGCAAGCGATGACAAAGAGTTTCCGTCTTCCAGTGCAGACAAAGATGGAAGGATGATCGTATCAGCAACGGCAGCGATAGGTGAAGGCACAAGCGCACAAGCGCTCTATCATTTGGTGGATCCTCACCATCTGTTCCTGCAGGGAAAGCACCTGCACGTGCAGCACCAGGAAGTGCAGGATCATGCTGAACAGCTAGAGCAGGCTCATGCTCACCATGTGCTGTTATCACAGAAGTCACCTGGTAAGTTTTTTCTGGCCTGTAGTAGCTCTGCTGAGTCAAGGTAACTGCAAATGTGAACCTCCGTGCGACTATTCTTGTGATGTCAGCTGGCACTGGATTGGCAGACGTGACTGCTCTGAGGAGCTGCTAAACCGGCTTTCCGACAATTTGACGTGCAACATCTCCAAAGCATATCATCTGAGCCTCGTCCGTGCCATCAAGCGCAACGAAATAGAGCTTGTATCTTAAGAAAGGAATCGTAAAGCTATCAGTTATATGAAATCATGTCAAGGATGACAGGTACGAAAGAAACATGCACATACTTGAACCTAAACGACGTGGATAAGCAAGCATTGCATCTGTAGCCAGTGCCATCTGGAATACATGACCTACTGCATCTAGTGCAGGATGCAAACCACCAGGATGTATTTGGAACTAAACGTCCAATGGTAACAGTGCAACGATAGCCATCCTCCTAGCAAGGTGGAGGCAAACAATCGGTAAAGAAGGCAGGACAATACGTCTTAAAGAACATGTATAGAGTGTTATGACCATGTATATTTGCCTCACCACATAATCATATGGATCTTTCTCATTTAGTTCCAATAGATTCTTTACTTCAAGCTGAGCAGGTACACGCCGCTGGTTCTCAATCTGAACGGGTGCAGCGACTCGCCTTACTTCGACACGCTGATCTTGGAAGCTGAGGCACAGATATGATAAGTCATTGAGACTAAGTAGATCTAGAGTAATATGACGAATTGCATGTATCCTAAATAACAACTGGTTAGAAAGCAGCAATAAAATATAAACTACAACCATTTAGAAAGGGGCATACCCGCCGTACAGATGCCTGGCTTCTGGAATCTGAGGATTGAAGTACCACCTCGCTGCCGTGTTAGCACTCAGGTAGTAGTTCTCTGCATAGCACATAAGAAACGTTGTCACATGAATAAGCATGATCAAACAATACAGAATAAAGTAGAAAAAGCAGTGCAGTATACCCTGGTATTTCTTCATCAGTCCACCAACCAGTAACACCACAACTGGTCTTCCTTGACTCTGAGCCACAGCCTCATCAGCATTGAATACAGAAGCACGCTCCCCCCATAGGCTCACCTTGATCTCTAAAAAGCTACACACACTCACAGAAATATTAGATCATTCATTTTAACTGAATCAGGTCAGTAAGAAATCATTATTAGAAACAAAAGCTGGGCTGTACATACTTCAGATCCCTAAGGATAATGTGTCTGGTGAGTGTAGAGGTAGGCTTGTTGGGCAGTTGCACCGCGTAAGGATCAGATACCTCAGTCAGCAGTCCAATAACGTCTGCAGTTGTGATGCTGTAAGACATAGACACTTAACAGTAAAGCATGAGCAATAAGCAGTAGAGGTACTTACCAATGAAGTCCCAAGTGTCTCCAGCACGTGACCTTAGCTGGTCAATCGGCGTCAGCCTATACGTGTACGCCGGAAAGCCATTCACATCCTCTCTAGGAACAGACACCTGTGTGCGGAATGTGAATTCAACCATAACCTGAGAAGCAACAGGCCTAAAGTTGCTCTTGGCATTGGAGACCCTGAAGCGGCTTATGATGTATATGCCATTTTCCTCTATGAGCGGACTCTTCGCCTCCACCTCAGCAGCTGGGATTTCAGCATACATACTGTTCCCCTAGAATTAAACAAACGTACAGTTACACAGCTGCATGTAGTACAACTACAGGTATTCAGGAATATGCCGACATAGTAGTGGCAGATCTAACTGAATCTGGATGGCGAAACAAATTAGAAACACGCTACCTTTGTATCGACCAGCACAAGATCAACATGTTGTATAGGACCATCGTCGGTCCCACCACGGTACTCCCACTTGCGAGAGACCCGAACACAGATGACCGCACGCATGTTCCCAACCTTCAGGCTCGAAAGCAAATCGAACGCCATCACTGTAAAGTACAGAACAAAGCATACAGTCAACAAAGGCAGGATTGTATGGTATTAAATAGAATATAGATCAAGCACCATAGCTACAGAGAGAATGCACAACTCACCTACATCAAAAGGGAATCTGTACTACACAAAATATGTGTATATTGATCTACTTATTGGTATGAATATAATATTTCTGTCTTAAGGAACTTGTAAGGTTACATGAAGACGACGTAACTATGACCAAAAATCTCCTTGTGCAGGTAGCGAAGATAGACAGGCTAGGCCGATCACTGCCGGTGCCAAAGCCGACAAAATCTCACTTTGTAAACAATGTTACGTGTTTTCACAAGCGGTCACCATTTGCATCTTCTATCAAGTATCCTAAGGCCTCGCTTTGAAGTCACACGTGAAATAGCGACATATAGCTGTCCATGGCTAAAAACAGGTTTTTTAAGATATACACCAACATTGGATAGGGTTTGCCCCTGACTTTTATTAATAGTCATTGCATAACATATCTTAATTGGAAACTGACGTCTTTCTAGAGTGAAAGGTAACCTTGTGTTTTTGAGCGTCAGGCGAATTCTTGGGATCAAAACAACATTGCCTGCGTGTGTGCCAGTCATTATCTGTGCTTCTAATAGCATGTCACCTACCTTTGTAACTACCAAACGGGTCCCGTTGCACAATCCAGCAGTCTGGTCAAGATTCCTAAGCAGCATCACAGGAACTCCTCTCTTGAGAACAATTCTATGGTGGGGAAGTTATTACCGTTTAGGGAGTTCAGAAATTCAACGAGGATACTGACAAATCATAAGAAGCATGCGTTCTAGGGGACTCAGCGATGCTATCACAACTAAGGTATTCCTTTTCCTCGCCGGTACTAACGCCACAATATAAGAGTTAATAACATCAACAGCTTTGTTTGTAGGAGTAAGGATGGCACGCGCATGAAGATACTCTGGATCAGAATATCTTGCAGCAAAATCTGAATACACGGCATCCACTACACAAGAGATCTTGTCCCCATCTGTCATGAGTATCAAGTCACGGGGTATCTTTATCCACGTAGCTTCTAGCTCACCTTCCCTTGCCACAGCATCTATCTTACCATCTCCAACATCTAACACCCATCTACTGAATTCAGCAAGCTCCTACTGCGCCTTCTCATCTAGATCTGGAGAGCGCAACCTCATGTTAGTGTGTAGATGCAGAACAGTAACATGGCGCCATATCGAAGAATTCACAATTGCCGCGTCTACAATCTGCGATCTATCACCACCTTCTACAACAGGTAATATCTATCTTAAATCACCACCTAGGACGACAACCTTACCCCCAAAAACTTGGTTTGCAGCGTCGTCACATTGCTGCGACAAAATATCTCTAAAACTTCTATCTAGAGTTTCAAATGCCCGACGATGTGTCATCAAAGCCTCATCCCAAATAACCAGCGATGTAGATTCAATCAATCCAGCAAGCATGCTACCCCTTTTTATATCACAAACAGCGCCGTCATCTAAATCACAAGGTATCTTAAATCGTGAGTGAGCCGTTCTCCCTCTTGGCAACAGCAAAGAAGCAACGCCCGAGGACGCAACAGTGAGCACGATCTTTCCATGCGCACGTAGCCACGCTACAATAGCACTCCACAAGAAAGTCTTCCCAGTCCCTTCATAGCCAGAAACAAAGAAAAAGCCTGGCCGATCAGCTAGCACCGAGTCTGTTATTGATTTAAATGCACTCAGCTGTTCAGAATTCAATTTTTGAACCAAGCTCTCCGCCTCACACACTAAGTTATCTCCATCGCACACAAGATCCTCCTCAATAAGCCTATTTCCCATAGAGAACTGGGACTCAGCACTTGCACGTGGCAAATCATGATCTCTAATTCGTGAACCTTGCCTACAGAATAGCACCGACAAATCATCAAGTAGGTAGTCTCTAAGCTGCACATCAGACAGCACATATTGACTATTACCTATGGACTCCCCTGAAACGATATCAGTATATCATCGGCTAAGAGCCTCCACACTTTTTCAAAAAAAATTTATGCCCATCATTGATTTCACAAAACGTAACCATTGTAACAAAAAGCCGCCTAAGGCTGCGGAGATGTAGCCCAGGGCAGCGGCCTCATCAAAAGCATCGTACCATTCTGGTCATCACCAAGTAGGCCACGAGCACTACAAGCATCCTTAAACGTCAAATACAAGACACTGTTGTATCTTCTAACATCCTCATAACTCTTAGCACCTTTAACAACCGGGAGCAACATCCCGAGATAATATCTCTCACCAACAGATGGATGAACGTAGTATATGCGTCCTATCTTACCATCACTCATCCGCCTACGTCCCTGTCTAGGCACCCATGACCTTGCTGTACTCTCCCATCTAAACTGCGAAGGGAAGTCACAATAAGTGAGATCCCTACCATCAGGAAACTCCTGATTAGCAGTAAACCACTCCATTAACATTGTTCTACGACGGAACTCCTCAGTTGTAACATCAACTATACTATCATCTTCCCGGAAGCAAACATTATTTTTCCGGCAGGTGAGCAGGCGATCTCTCAACGGAAGGGTAGTGTCTATGTATATCGTATCCAAATATTCGCCAACATGCATCCTGTTCACATATATATCTACAGTCTAGGTACTCCTTCACCTCATTAATAGTCTTTGTCTGGGCATCGTAAGGTGTCTCCTCACCATCCCTTATCCTCTGTACATAAACCTTGCCACAATCAGGACCCTTTGTAACATACTTAAATAGGTATTTAATGAACACCCCTTTGTTGCACCATTCCACATTGATATGTGCCTGATATTTTTTAAGTAAGTACATATTATATGGTACAACCTAGCCGTTATCTAGCCTTTTATTGCCTTTCTGGACATATCTACTATTGTCAGGTCTCTTATAAATAGCGAACCCATTCTCATCTATCGTAGTCACAGGTTGGTATGATTTGGGGAACCTCTTAGAGCATTTCCCATTCTTCATACAGGGACAGGTCTCATATCCAGGCCCACAGGGGCCATGCATCATGTGCTCAGCAACCAATGCGTAGCCTAAAGGGTCCTTCTCTGGGTCTGGGATCTCCGCACGTATGTACGTATCAACGAAGGAGGCCGTTGGCTGCGATGTATCCTGTGACACCCACACTATAATGTGGGCATGAGGAAGGCCACGCTTTTGAAACTCGACCGTATGAAGCACTAAGATGGCATAAAAAACAAGGAGCAAGCACTGTGTAAGAGCAAGGCATAGTTTGTAGCATCAGACAAAGCACTGAACAAAAAAGCATAGATTATACCAGCACTGATAGGGCCAAATACCGTCCCGTCCCTGATATCCTGAAGAAGCTCCTCAAGCTTCATATTATAGACCCTAACAACAATGTCTGATCTATCTGTAGGCTTCTGGCCAGATTCAAAGGCTATAGCTTCAGAAATTTCTAGCCATTTAGGATTGCAGGTAAAAGTAGTAAAAAAATCTGGTGGGCCGTGCACTCTACAGATCGCAATTGCATCGTGATAATTCTGAATCATATATCGTCTGCCACCAGTATGCGAGGCTGGCAGCACAGTGCACTTGCCAACCTCACTCCCGCTCACACATCCTCGCTCCATAGCATCTGACAGGCCCTGAAAACTCTCCACCCTAAACTTGTCTTGTTTTTTTGCGACATACCAAAGCCTGCCCTCATCTATAGCAGCGTGCATCAACCTTAGCTTTGGCTGGACAAACTACCGTAGCACAAAAAAGGATTGGGCTGGTTTTTTCGATAGTGCAACATGTATCGAAAGTAATCTTGCATCGTCATCTTGACACGTGCATTTTTGTTAGCTGGAGCAACACCTTCATATGGCACACCTATCTGGAACCCACGCTCACCATATGGAAACAACAAAGGATACTGTAGAGACATGTAAGCAGGATGCAAGGAAGATATATCTTTGTAAATCACCCGACCTAGTCGCACCACTATATCACGCTGAAAAGTATCCAAAGAAAAATCACCAACAACAAGCATAGCAAGCTGTTCAGTGGTGGGCAGGTTATATTGAACTGGGTCGCCCTCCCTAGCCCCAACAATTCTAATGATAAATTCCTCATCACCGTTTTCAGCCAACCTATCCCACGGCCACTCTAAACTTCGAGCCAATGGGTTATGAGTATCCAACATCTGCCTTAATCGGTCCACAACCTGCGGGATCCAAAGGCTCTGGCAGTCGTCATGCGGGTTTAAAGCGAGATAGCCTATTGTTCACCTCATTTGTAGTGTCATATATATAAAGCTGCAGGAATTTGGGTGGGGCACCAACATTTGGAAGTAAAGATCCAATACGATGGTGAACCTGACCAGAAATCTTAAAGACAGGAGGACCACGACCATCATTAACAGACCTATCTATATTCGCTCCCATAGATGTAAAAGCAAACAGACAATTATATTGCCTTATGTTCTTGAGAAAGCGTCTACACCCTGCATCGCCATCAAACCTAGCCAAAGAAGCCAATGGTTCAGGACGGTCCTTAAAACTGGGGAGGACGATCTTGCCACCTCTACAACACCTGTTATAGACTACCCTTGCACCACTGGACTCAGACTTGATCCTCTCCTGATGCCAAAACACAAAGATGACAAGTACCTACACTCATAATCGGGTGCCCCATAGTACGAACGTCCAACATACGAAGCTACACACCAAGGAGCACCAAACAACAAGAAATTTGCATAAGTAAGCATATCAGCCCGTCACACAGAGCACAATAGAAGACATAAAACCAAGACCCAAACGTTTGTGGTCCTTAACAAAACAAACCTTTCAAAGCATCTATATACTCCCGAGTGAAGCGACGCAGACCAAAGACAGGCCACGTTCAATCACGGCCCTAGCAATGGCGAAGCAAAGGGAAACAAAAAGATGGCATCAACAACTAAGTGCACAAATGTAGTAAATAAACATAGAAGCCATTCAAAGCAAGGACACCAAGCTACCTGTCGAAGCAATTTTTTTCTGGTTTAGGTATCTACGACGCTTAGACCGGGATTGATAAAAGGAGACAACACGGGGGGGGCACGTAATATGCTCCCTCATCTAAAAGGAATTAGCATCTATATCGGTAAGAGAACATACTGGATACAATGGACACATGGGATAGTGCAGAGCTATCGTACTTATGATTCTACGCTTCGGCTCACCCACACGCCCGGAGGCTGGAGCAAGTGGAGGCTAGAAGGCAAAACAAACAGCACCATATTCTTAGCATGGCCATGCACCACACATGGATCATGAGATTAAGAAAGAATCAGGTAATGCAGAGCATACAGGATGCCTCATCATCATTTGCAAGCACAGCAGCACCAAAAGGCATGCCTATATCCAAAAAGCAACAACAATAGTGAAAGAGTTGCAAGAATATGAACATATGATGCACAAAGGCTTCTTTTTATTCGAACGGTCAAAACCAATACAACAATCTGAACACAATGGCAACAATGCGCCATCAAACAAGCCGACTCAACGCCGAAACCTCCTCCAACAAACACCGAGACTCAACCGCTAAACCAGGCTGAGAAGCTAAATCAGTCCAAGTGACCTCAGAAATAATTCTAACCAACCCAGCAGCCCTGGCAGCAACAGAAACAGCAGCCTGAGCAATATTCCTATACAACACCACACCCTGAAAATTGTAATCTACAACAACAAATCCATATAGACTCTGTAGAAAAGAAATAGCCTGAAGAGCGGCCTGCTCGTAACCAGCACTGTCCATAACACCAGATGGAGCCCAGAAAAAAAAAGTGCGACTTATGCGGTCGACAAGAGATACCTCAACCTCAATCCCAAAAACAGGACTTCCATCTCCAGCAACCTCGAAACAAGGGCCACGTAAAGGCGGGGAACACCTAGCTGCCACGGCTTGCAGTAGCGGCAGTGCACGACGTGATAACTATAAACATCTCCCTCCCCACCGATTCTTGCTCAACAAGCATACAATAGGGGAATAAACAATCTGTCTCAAAGACCAAAAAAATCACTGTTTTACCAAACCCAATACCCCCCGCCCCAAAACCCAAAACGAGGATTACCATCGGTCGGTACACACAAGCATGGCTGATAAGAACATACATAGAAACTGGACAGTAAAGATCGCAAGAGTCTAGAATCCGAGAAGACCATACCGAAACGATTCTCCTTCGTCCGAACCTCTCTTCCCCAGCGTTCAATCCCACCCAGCACCAACACGGGGAAGAAGCGCCCAACCCGGCGTCACTGTAAACATGCATCCGGAAAAAGCAAAGGAATCACCGCTCATTTGGAACACCCAAACAGGAAAGCACAAGGGCGACCTCGGTAGCACTCCCCGAACACATCCGAATCACCCAATACCATCACAACCTCACACACACCGTAATACAATCACAACCTCACACACACCGTAATGCTAAGCTGCGGGACCCGAACAGGAAAGCACAAGCACAGCCTCGGGAACACTCCGTCGAACACCTCCCGGGCACCAAGCACCCATCACCGGCATAACTTTTGTCACACACTCCATCGAACACCTTCACGGCGTGCGTTCCCAAAGGAAGCCAGCGCCCGGTCACCCCTCACCGAAGCACCACGGCGCACAACGGCGCAGCCCAACACCCACTCGACTCTCACCCAACCACCACCGCGCCGGCGGCGTCGATTGCCTAGGTAGGCTCCCACGAGGAATGAACCCACCATCGCGATCGCCCATGGCGTGGCCCCCACCCGAGCGACGGAAGCCGAGGCGGCGGCCGTGCAGCCTCACCGAACAACCAAAATGTGCTGTAATCTCGCCTCAGCTAGCACCGAACCATAAAATCTACTGACACCCAAATGCCCAAAGGAACTCGCAAGGAAGGAGAGCAAGGAGACAGGGACGTACCTCGAGGCGGCCGAAAGGAAGCGAAGGAAGAGAGCGCTGCCACCCCAAACCTTAAGAGCGAACAGCTGCCCGGCCGCTCCCAACGTCTCCACGTCTCTGCGCGAGCGGGCCCGCTAGGAACACGCGCAATCCCGATCGACGGCGGCCCTGCACGCGGCGGCGCCTCGCACCTCGGGCAGCACCCGGGCCCACGGGCGTCGAAGCAACCAACCGGTGGTCGACAACGCCCGTCTTGAACGATCGCGCCGAGGCTGGCGCCGGCCGGCACACGGCGCCCCCTCCCGCGCCAAATGGGGCTGCGGCATCCAGGCCCCACTGGCCTCACCCAGCTCCGCCAATCGCGGCAGCTCCCCCACGCCGGAACAGTCGCGCCGTCCACACGCTTCGCCGCGAGTGGACCCGTCAAGCGGGCCCCCTCGTCGGCGGCCGCGGGCTCGCGGCTTCGCCAGCGCGAACCGCCCCGGCGTTGCCCGCCATGGCGCGTACGGCAGCGAGCAGCAGCGTCTGGCGTCGCGGGCAGGCCCAGGATGGCGATCCGGCGACCAACAGTATTTCGGCGGCGTGTACAGGTGGAGGCGCGTCGAGGCCCGGCTCTCTCATGACGGTAAATATGATGGCGTCTCGGCGGTGAACAAGTTTATAGGTCAAGTTCAAGTGTTCAACATCAAAGGTCGAGCAAACAAGTCAATCGGTCCAACCCGGACAGGCTAAACCGACACGGCGGTCCGGCTTGGCATCACGGCAACTACTAGTCGGTTCGATCAAGAATCTACCAAGGAGCGATGCAAAAGCGAAGCAGCCGGACCATGTCAAGATATTGCATGTAATGCACACCGGGTCATACAACTTCACGTTGGGCGGCCTCGATCGTGTCAAATCAAAGCATGGTCACGATCCAATCCTCAAGATCTATCGTGCATGCAAGCTGAAGATAATCCAATGCAAGATTTAGTACCATCGTCGTCCGTCGTTGTCCCTTTGCCTCAAGCAAGTTGTCCAAAGCCACGGACGCGTCGTCCGACTCCGAGCAGCAACCCACGATCAAACTGTCGAGCCACAACCGAGCCATCAACAGGTAGCAGCTTGCAGTTCAAATCATCATTCCTCGCCGACTACTATATTCAAGTATTTATCGGACACGATTCATGGGCCGGACCAGGGCCAGCGACACCGGGCGCTGCTTTCCCCTTGATCTGCACGAGAGGCCCGAGGTCTCACACGCACGATAGGAATACCCTGTCTTGCATCATACTAGCAGCTTTTGTGACCTGCCTTGTGCAGGTGTGTGTGTGAGTACCCGACGGTCCGACGCATGGCACGCTTGGTTGCCATGGGTACCAAAGAAAAAGCAAGTGGGCTTAAATGGAGGCTCATTAATGAAGTGAAAAGCTGGTGCTTAAAATAGAGTAACTAGATGACACCTCATGTGTTGCCGTGAGAATTTTATAAGGTTGTACATAAGGAGGAGGAAACATGTAACTTTTAGCAACTATTGGACACTAACCTTCATGTCGAGAAAAATGCACTATATACTATAAGGAAAAATAGTGGTGAAGCCCGTGCAAAGCACGGGCATGAAAAGAGAGGTGTGTGTGTGTGTGGGGGTGGGGGGGGGGGATTGGGGAAACAAAAACAGTAACGAGTGCTGGTACTACAGTAATGGGCGTGCAGTGTAGTAGCAGTAATGGGCATGTACTTGTTAAACAGGAACCGTTCTTGTCTAGTAACGGATTTAAAACTATTCTAAACGGATTTGTACTGTTCATAACGGGTATTAACTATTCACGTGAACCATTACTGTTCTTAGAACAGTATTCCGTTAGAGGGTACTGTGCTGTGTATAGTGTTTTGTGAGAGAGCAGGTTGGTATAAGCTTTAGGAGTAAAGGATAGATTGGCTATAGGACACCGAGAGTGATATCTTTTTGCTAGCGAACGTATAAAATAGAGTAATTTACTAGTGGACACATCGCTTTTTTGTTAAATTTCTTTGGTGGACACCATGCCTAATAAAATAATTCTATAAAATAGATATAAAATCATATAAGTATCCAAAAATTGCACATAAATCTTCTACACTCCAACACAATGAGAACTAAATAGTAAAAGTATTGTTTTTGCACTAAAATAATTATTTTGCCCCTCTTCACAAATAGACAAAGTTAACCGCGGTTACTAAAAATCTTGAAAAATCACAGAATGTGTACATCATCACCAAATCTTAACAATGCTAAAAATATTAGCTCAAAATATTCATTGGCTTCTTCATGAATGTAGCTAAATATTTTAATGGAAAATCTAAGAAAATCTTAGCCTCTTTGATGGATTTTGGGATTATGAGAGTTTAAGTGAGTTCTGGGTGTTAATACTATGAGGATTCTCTTAACACTCTCTAGAACACCCCTGCAAACTTTCAGATCGATCAAAGTTGATTTGACCCATCAACGGATTTTTCTTGAGAATTCAGCAACAACTCGCGATCATACTAGACATGTCTAGTGTGAATACCTTATGAGTTTGGAGCTGAAATTTGGTGGGTGGCTTCCTTAAGGTGTTAAGAGGCTATGCTTAAAATTTCATATTCTTTTGGATACTGTTTGATAGTGTGTTCACTTTTTCTCCCAAAGTGACTGTGTTGTTTCGTTTATACAAGTCCGGTATGCGCATCAAACATGTTTGGTATGAAATAGTTTCTGGGTGCTTCGCTGATTTGTGCCTGTTAGCTTCCTTCTTATCTAGTCTAGTCTATTCTCTGAGGTTTTTGAGTGCATCTAGTCACTAGTTGGCCTATGTGAGCTCATTTTGGAGAAATTTGATTTTGCAAATGCTTTGGGGTTTAAATTGGGAGTGGCTGAAATCGAAAGAAAATTATTGGATTAGGCTCCCATCAACCCCCCGGGTCACTTGCATGGTCCTCCATTGAACCACTCCAAAAAGAGGACACAATCCCTTAGGAGATGCCCTTCTTTCTTACAAAAGTGTCTTTTACTTCATCATCTAAGCCACAAGTGACCATCTTATATCCTTTTATACCTTCAACAATGAAAGCCTCAATATCTTGAATGAGAAATATTAAACATCAGTAAGCAACAATAATATGCAAGAAAATAACCCTACATTGGCCTAGTTAAATGCAATAAGCTTACATTTACGGTTCTTAATCTTCATCTCCATTGGCTTTATACTTCTAATAGGTGGTCTTTTATTTATTGTCTTAGCCAATAAATTTGTACTTAGATTAAAACTTTGGGTGTGCATTCTTGTAATAATTTTGAATAGACACTTCTTCCGTTTATAAGTAGAAAGCCAAAATACTTCCATTATTATAAAAAAGTTAGATACATGGAATTCCAAGTATAACTAATCCTTGCAACTCCGTGGAAATGGAGGATCAGCAAATGGTCCATTTAGCACCCCATCCACGATGATGTTGTACGCCTTCTCTGTCATGTGCATGCCATCCCAATTGGCAAAGTGGCGTGGGTTACCCCAAAGCTTTGCCGTGCCATTGCATTCCATGTTGGTGTGGTATGGTCCATCACCGCCACAACATGCAACTAGAGGATCATGAATACCTGCCAACACAACACAAAAGCAACATGTATGATCAACATTATCAATCAGATACATACCATCAATCATTTTTGACAGATTATAAACTCTAAAGTACAAGCATTGGTCTACTTTAGAATTTGCATTGGGACATATGAACATGTTGACATGTGCAATACAATTCCAGTGACAAGAATTTATCCATGTGCAATTTTCTTGTCTTCAAACTAGGCTTGACTGTGTGGGCTAGACTACTATACAACACAAGCTAGTACGTACTCACCAAATCTGCCAGGGTTCTTGATGAGTTCCATGGTGGCATTGTAGTAGTCAGCATAGATTAGCTTCACATCGGGGGTAAGTGTAACCGAGCCGTCCGATGGCGAGAATAAAAGCTGCTCATTGTGTGTGCGGGAGAACTTGTTCAACCACCTAAGGCACCCATGTTCGTCATAGTCCTTAGGGTTGTCACTGTGGAACCTACTTAGGTATGATGCGAAACACCCAATGGGGAAGTTATTGGGGATCACGAGCGCTTTTGCACCGTTACTGAAAATAAGCTCCTGTGTACATGCATATAAATGTGTGTGCATATATAGATAAGCATGTTATATACAAATAATTTGGTTATAAAAAAAGAGGATGCATATTGGTGTGCAAGCACCTCGATGAAATGGCTTATGTATGCAATGACATCTGGAATGATATTTCCATCCTTGCTAGGTTGACCAGCGATGAAATATGAGTAGTAGTCATTGCCACCGATGCCACCCATCACAACAAGAGAATCGCTTAGAAATTTCTTCTTGGCATCTGATTTATAGGAAAACAATCATGAAACGAATGAAAGAGTTGATCAATATGCAAATTCTACACATTAAGCATGAATACATTATGGATGTCTTTGGATTGGATTGTTGTATGTTGTTACCGTCTCTAGGAGCTATACGATCCACCATATTATCGAACCAATCAACTTGCACGCCTAGACACCGGGGGCTGCCTGTGTGTCGAAGAGTGGGTACTCACGTGCTGTGGCACCAAACACGGCAAAGTTGGCACCATGTGGGAAATGTCCAGAGTCCTTCTCCGGTAAAATCGGCGGTATCAATGGAAGTTGGAGTGCTTGTGCTGTTATAATATATATGGCATTAAATGAATGGTGAACAAACAAAAAGATTTCTAGAACCTAGCAGATCCTTAATACACATCTAGTAAACATTGGATAAATGAACTAACTTTATATTACTTTTGTTGCCCTAAATTTTAATTTTGACTGGAAGGAGTAATAAGTGATTAATAAGATTTGTTAGAGGCCTTACTACAATCTCCCAACCCTTATCCTAGCTAGTTTCTAGGGAAGGAGGTTGTGTGAGAGCCATAACTAAAGTTGGAGAAAGTCAGGGGGACTTCCTCAATGCAACACAAATGTCAGAATAGATTTATTAATCTAAAATCTCTAAGTATGTGTGTTTCTTAATAAAAAAAACTAAATCCGGGTGTTGAGAGGCTTGGATCTGCTCGTGTGGACAGCTTTAACAAAAAAAAAAGCATTCAGTGAAAAGGAATACACACCATAGAAATCAATGAGGACACGGCCATCAGATACGCCGACCGGTTGCGTGTCTAAAAAAAATGTATTGCCATAGGGGGCTTCCTTGTACTTAGATGCATTCTTCCCAATCAAGTGGATGAAATTGCCGGTGTCCATGGTGTCGTCGCCAAAACTGAAGATGCGCTTGTAGCAGCTGCACAACCCTACGTTGGAATTGAGGAGGACAACAGGGACAAGGATGATGACAGCCACTGAGATAGAAACATGACTGGTCATCTTCGAGCACTGCTAGTTCTCTTTGCATTTGCTACTGATGAATTGCTTTGACTGATATTTATAGCACATTTTGGTAGTGGTATATCTCTAGCAGCCCACTGTTTTTTTTTTTTTTTGAGTGGTGGTATATCTCTAGCAGCCCACTGTTTTTTTAGTGGTATATATCGCTAGGTGCACACTATTTCTTGAATAGTGCTATATCTCTAACAGTCAACCATTCCTTGTGAAGATATGGAAAAACTGGAATATAATTATTGTTCAATGGACATATGTATTTATTGATAATATCTAAGGAGATCATTAATTACTTGAGTAATCCAATATGTAAAAATTTAAAAGAGTACCTTTTTGAGCTTAAAAATTTAAAGGAGCACCTTTTTCTACTATCAAGCTCTGGGACCAAGTCTCTTGCTCGGCACGCGCTCGTAGGGATACTGACGCACACGCACAGAGATTACTTGATTGAGCCAATAATAAAAATTAGAAAAATATATAAAAACAGATATTCAAAGTTATTATTGCACAAAAAATCTATTGCACATGAAATTGAGAGCTTAATATATTTACATATTGTGACCAAAGGATACAACAATGACAATGATCATAACACATAAAAACAATGCAGATTTCAAAAGAATATCTATTTACACAGCTCATCAGGCTTAATAGTAAAAAGCAACTCATCAACCTAAAGACAATCATTTTCAATTTGAGGAAGACTACCAATCACGAATAGGCTCTCTCCCCATGGTCGGCTGCAACTGTAGCAATGGCAGCCGAGTTCAGCAGCATAAGTTTGCTGCATTTTTCTTTCCGATTAACTAGTGTATCTTCATACTTGAAATGTGTATCTTCATACTTGAAATTGACATGCAACCAGTAAAAAGAAAATATCATTGATAATTAAGGTATGAGAATGAAAATAAAGATAACACTAGACAAGACTTAGAGCCGCACACAGTAATGATGATAGGAAAAAAATCTTTAGTTCTCATCAGCAGCCCATTTCTGCAAAAACCATTCCTTTGGACCAAACTCCTATCTTTGATGACATTTTTGTTTCCTCATGTTTAAGTTATTCAACACCAGCATTCAGAGGAGGTGGTCAAGGTAACCCATCAAGCTTTATGAGACTCTATTTAGCGAGCCTTGATGCATGTGTACATCAAGCAACCTCAGTCAGACATGTAGGCACTAGCTATGTATGACTCAGTCAAGCACCAATGCAACTGAAGCGACAGAAGCACATATAGATTAGTAAATCAGCCATTTAACAAAGATAAAGCATTACACGCAATCATCAAACTTATATCATCTAATGGTCATGTGAAAATAAAAAAACAAAAATTTAACAAGTGTTGGAATTTAAATGGGCTTGGCCTAATAATCAAATAAGAAATTCCTCATAAATCTCAAAGGCCCATTCATGAGAGCAAGAGGGGAGATGGGAACTCTTTAGTACCATCTCGCTTGTTGAAGTGGAAGTAGCCATACTTAAATATAGAAGCCCTCTCCACTTCCTCAAGTCTAGTGTGAGGAGGAGAAAGAGAAGCCCACACACTCGCTTGTGGGGCGGGGCGGGGCGGGGTGCGAGCACGCGGCACCTACGTGAATGGTCCACCAAAATCTGGCTCCACACCTTGTGGGAGAAGGCGAATAAGATTTTTAGAAAACACTCTTCGTGCGACTGCTCCCAAATCCCTACCATCCATGTTAGGCAGCGCTACGTGCGACTGCTCCCAAATCCCTACCATCCATGTTAGGCAGCGCTACGTCCAGGCGTATCCGTCTTCAGTTGCTCCATAAATTCTTCCACTACTCATCGAAGACCTCGACCTCGGCAATGACTTCAACATAGGATATCGCTCCATCACCACCACCAGCCACATCTACACCACCATCAACCACATCTATTATCGGCAGGTATAATCCTCGTAATCAAATCTTTTTGTTCACACTATCGAATCTATCTGTTGTGCAATCCATGTCTATCATGTTTATGCTATGAAAGTTAATATGCTATGATAGTATAATATACATGATTAATCTAGTTCATCTATATGTCATGATTTATGTTCTGGCTTTAGTCTTGATTTTAATCTAGAAATTGCCTAATTATTCAACAACAAACTGATCCAAAAACAAATAAGAGCCCAGTAGAAGCATACTCAACTCTAAACATCACAACTACAAAAAAAATCCCCAAAATCTATAACACACATGTCTACAAAATCACATACAGACTCTAAACATCAAACCAGCTAAAAAAACTAAGACAACTAGACACAATCAACCCAACAAATAGACCAAATGGTCATACCTAAAACCAATCTCAGAAATGCTAAATTCTGAGAAGACTACTCTTACGCATAGAAGTATGCCCTTAATTTATAGCTCAGGCTGGTAGTAGTTGTTCCCTTTGTTGTTCTGTCCGTCCTTCTATGTTTGTAATGTTAACTTGACATACTTTGTTAACATTTCTACAATATTTTTGGAGTACAACAAAAATTACTTCACATTGGAAGATGATAAAGAAACTGCAATCACACAAACAGGAGATACCTGAATTGCCAGGGATACATATATAAGGACAACCACGCTTTAAGGGGTTCAGACAGTAAACATAGGGACCTAATAGTGATCCCTATCATAGCGACAGAGCTAAAGAAAAATGTGCACTGTGTAATTTGAAACTTTATTTTTAAAATTCAAGAACTTTATACTAGCACATTTAAAACTTTATATTCAAGATTTAAAATTTTCTGATTTTAATCTTTACACTTTAAATTCAGGAACTTTATACTAGCACATTTAAAACTTATGTACTTTGAAATAATATATGGCCTGAAAATTTAATCTCATATATTCGAATTTTAATTTTTCAAACGACCTCAGATTGAGAAATGACAAAAATCAAAGTCCTGTATCTCAAAAAGTTATACAATTTTGAAGTTGATAGATTTCTCAATTGGAATCATCTATCCAAGGAAGGTTGAATTTAAATTTCTCACATTTCAAATTCAAAATTTTCAAACAACCTCGGATGGAGAAACAATCAAAACCAAAGCTATATATCTTATATCACATAAAAGTTAGTTTAGGAGGAAATGGTTAGAGGAATAAACATGAGGTTGCAGGTTTGATCCATCCCTCACTCCCTCCATTCTATATATTATAAGATGCTTTGGTTTCAAAAAAGTCAGAACATCTTATCATTTGAAACTAGAGATAAAAATTGAGTTTTACCTTGCATTAATGAACTTTTGCAGTGTGGATTATGTGAGCCCACCTTTGATCACTTCCTTTTTTACCTTGCCTTTGAGAAAACATTTTAAAAAAATATAGCTCTCTTGCGTATGCTCATTGCTTCTTTACCGTCACCGGTCACTACCCAGTGCAACTTGCCAGCTCCGTTCCGACAAGCAACCCTACAGCATCACGTTCTGTCCTAAAGCCAACCCTAGCTCTCCTCCACCAAATGCACATTCAACGGCCGATAGGGCCGATTCGGCATGGCCACCATGCGCACACCAAAGGTCAAAGCTTCCAGCGTGTTCCACCCAATGTGTCAAGGCGGAACTAGGTGGGTGTTGGGGGGGGGGCGGCAGGGGCCAACGCCCCCCAGTCGTGGCCGTAAAAAGTAGAGGTAGTAGGCGGCGAAGCGAGGCGCCAACTAGTCCCCCAATAGGCGGCGGCGGTATCCCATGCTCCACGTCCATGTCCACGGCCAGCGGCAGGAGCGCCAACACGACACACGTGACGGGGAGCGTGACCGCGGCGAGGCAGCAAACGATGCTTGAGGGGCTAGCCACCCTCACGTGGTCAATGGCAATCATCAGCCGCTCTCTAAAGTTGAACCTATCGGAGTAGGGGGCCTAGGAGATGACACCGTCGGAGGCCTCGGGTCGGGCCGCGAGGTGGCGCGCCAGCCGCCAGGGGCGGGGGCTGGGTTCAGGTGGCCTTGGTTCCCGTTGCAGTGGCTCGCGTTGTCGGCCATGGATCAAGTTGACGTGGTGTTAGGCCATCCCAACACGACACGTTGTATATTAGCCCCAGCTGCCAACGAAGCATTCAAGGTCTAGATCGGCATTGTGGAAGAGTCCTGACATGAGTAGTCTACTTTGGCTAAAAGCTGAAAGAAATTTGGTGCTACGAGCACATACTCAGGCTTCCTTTGGTACAGATTCAACCGGATCTGACTTCTGACACAAATCCTACAGGAAACTATACAAGCACTGTTCACAAATATGTTTTTCTCTCTTATCTCCCTCTCTCTCACTGACACACGTAGAGCAGCTGGAGCCAAAAATTTTGGCTTCTTCGGCTCCTACTGGCTGTGTGAGGGGGAGAGGAAAGAGAGATTTTTGCTCTACTAGTTGAGTGCCCGTGCATTGCTACGGATATACAAAACCTCTGTCATGGCATACAACCACACAAGAAGAAAATATATGTAAAATCCCAAATAAACTCTACCAATATCTCAGAGATAGACAAAATACAATTGCTCCTCACTCCTTTTCACATCCAAGACCAAACACATGGATATTTTACATACGTGCAAGACAAAGTTCTTATGTCTTCTAAATCTTGATATAGGTATTTAAAATGAGCTGATAAGTGAACTAGGCGAACAGGTTTACACTCACCAGTGCTTCAGTCCCAACTCCCAAATCAACACTCTGTGCACAACCTGCGAGGACATTGTTCAAAATTCAATTTCCACCTAGAATTAAAACTCTGCACCTATTTTTAAAATGTGGCAACACTAAGTGTATATTGCACAATGCAAGTAGGAGCTAATCAGTACAGAGATATTTTTGCACGTATTTAGTGACAGACCATGCATCTGGAGCACAACAACTACGTAATCTCAAGCAAACGAAGCACCCCCCCCCAAAAAAAACAAGAAAATGGTAGTGTTTGGCTGTAACTTGAAGAGCAACAACCTGCATTGGTGCTCAATCGCCCATTTTGAGTGGTAGACACAACCAAATACGTATGCAAGAATGCTGAGCAGGATTTAGGAAGGTGAGAACGACCTTTGAAGAAACTCGAAACAATACTTAAATATTTCCCATCGAATGTTTGAAGATACCAACTTTTCATCTTTTGATGGAGAGAGAAGTGACACAAGTTCAACCAGGAAGGACATGTTACTTCATGCTATGACAAAAAGTCCAATTGAGCCTCCAAAAATTTCTTTACCTACAGAGGCAACTGGCATTATCCTTCCCTGGCTACAATGGGAAACTACCAATTGTCTTCAGACCTCCTTGTGCAAAATAAATATAATCAGTTCATGTATATGTGATATTTTTCAGACATGATCTACTGTATACTGAAAAGGTCAAAATTTTCCACCTTGAGTTTGAATCTGCATACATAGCAATCAATGAGGCATATCAATATTGAAAAAATCATGATATTTAGTTTAGGTAAAGGATATGTCAAAGTCTACATGTTCTATGTGATCTCGCATGTCTAAACAATGTCTGAAGTCAAAGATCAATATTTGATTTAAGTAAAGGATATGTCAGAAGTTTAGAACTTCATCCATGCCCTCTTGTACTGCCTAGTTCAATAAAAGAACACCATCACTTAATAAATCTGATTGACACTTTCAATATTGTCCATGCTCTGAGCATTCAATTCAGAAATTGAACCATCCTTCACTGAAGAATTTAATTTTTACAGAGCCTTTAAGCATTTTTTTTTTTTTGCTCTTTAACCAACGCAGTCAATGAAAAAAATAACTATACACCTCAAGTTTCAGCATGGTTCCTTGAATTCAGTGACCAATTTGATAGCATTCTGGGAGCTACTAACAAAGCAAAGGCATAATGAAGCAAGCCAAGGGATATGAGATCAGCACAGTACACATCAGCTGTGACAGTATCAATCTCTTTGGCAAAGACAGAGGACATGCTGCAGATAGATCATACATGAAAACATTGAGACAGTGGGCAAGTAGGAAGAAAAAAGTAATGGAACTCTGTAACATTAATCTTTATAACAACATGATGATAATTAATTAATTATTCTACAGGCTGGGCAGTCGAAATTTATTCTTGAATAAATTTTACCTTAAATCAGGAAAATATCTGAATCAATTTCACCATGGATCCTGTTTCTATTCACGTATGTAAATGCTTAATTGAAGCACCATTGAAGGAGCAAAGTTCAGATTTTGTCATACTGAGCAGTCACCTCTAGATAATAAAAATAAATGTCTTACTTGATTCAGATATCTCTAGTGAGCTAATTTTGCATTATTTGTAAATTGTAGACTTTAAGAACTGATGCATGTTTTAAAGGACACGAAGTTAGTAATGGACTTGGCATACGAGGATTTGAATGGCCTATTTGTTCTACAAAATTTAGATCTTGCACTTGACAAAATATACATAGCTTTTATAGTTTTGATTCAACTCGTATTATAGATATTTAGATTAGCAAGCTACGATCATGGTATATCAGTTGCATCCTATCTACGATCATGGTATATCAGTTGCATCCTAGCATTAGAGACGGTGAATGTTATCAGCCTATTGAGCAGAAGGAAAAAAAAAATACAACTATTAGAGGTAGCTGACTAAATACTGTGTTGCTGCCTAGCTTGGGCAGACTACCATATCAATTGCATACGCAAGCAAAGATTACAGTTCATTCAACAAATCACTTCAGCTTTGTCGCTGCCACAGGCAGGGCACTCCGAACAACAAATCGCGAAAGAATATCACCTCCAAGAGCTTGCCCAACACAGGTGTCGGTCCAGTTTATAGATCCGCGTTAAAGTGCTTTCTACCAAAATTGATATAATAGAACTTAGATTTGAGAATTAGAAATTACCAAGCCTCACGCAGCACAGCAGGTCCCCAGTACTCTTCAATAGCAAATTACAATTGACAACTGGCAACTCAATACCTGACTCTGCAGACTACAGACCTGCAGCTCTGACCTCTGGTGAGCGTCATCGCCGTGCGGCAACACAAGCAGCTCCCCTTCGTAGATTGGTGCCGCGGATCAGGTGTCATGGTGGCGGTGCAGTGTCTTTGAAAGGGGTCGAAGTAGTAGGCATAGTACATGTAGGAACATGTAATTGCAAATTAGATCAGATCCGAAGACAAATAGCAAATTATAGTGCTCCGTTTCGCACAGCAATAAGGGAAGAGAAGGGGTTGCATACATATTGGTTCTCGTCGCTTGGCATTTTTTTCATTTATTGTTTCTTTAATCTTGTGTTTAATTTTATTTGTTTATATTAATTTCAGTTTTAATGAGTTCAGATTTTTTTTTCTTGATCACCCTTTCAGTTTAATGAGTTATCATTTCATATGTTTGAAAGTCATAATTCTCATATTTGCCATTCAACAATACCTTGACACTTGCTCAAAATATAACTTGCAATGTACATTGAAATTAAACTTGCCAAGTCCAAGTTCATGCAGTTTGTATAGTTTCAGTTTAATGAGTTTTGTTTTTAATTTTTTGGACCCCTTTTCATTTTAGTGAATTATGATTTCAATTTTTTCAGTTTCTGTGTTGCATTTAGTCTTAGTTGTTTTGTCTCAGTTTTATTTTATTTATGAGTTTTGACTTGAGTTTAAATTTGTTTAGTCCCCCTTAATTCAATGAGTTATGAGTTTTATTTTTCCTTCTCCCTTTCAATTAATGATTTACGAGTTTCATTTGTTCAGAGTTTGTGTTTTAGTTCCAGTTTCCATTTAAGTTTTTTTCCATTGTTTTTATTTTAGTTTCTATTTATATTTTTAATGTTGTTTTAGTTTTAGTTTTTAGTCAATTTCTCCATTTCCATTTTCATTCAAGATTTTTTATATTTTTTAACTTTACTTTTTTGTCAATTTCAGTTAATCTTTTTTTTTTTGTCAATTTCAGTTTCATTTTACAGCAAATCATGTTGTACTTGCACTTTGTAAGTTCAATTTTTATTTTCAATTAGCAATTCACTATAGTTTTAATTAGCAATTTGTTATATTTTTGTATTATAATGTTAGTTTTATTTTTTATTTTTCAATTTTAGTTATCTTTTTTTGTCAATTTCGGTTTCATTTGGCAGCAAGTCATGTGTTCTTGTTTTCACTATAGAGTATGCAATGCTTGTTTCAATAATATGCCCCTCCACATTGCAACTTGTTTTATTTTGGCCCGTTACTCTCTTTATAGTTTAATACCTTTATGTAAATATTATATAAAAATTTTATTATATTTCTATCATAACAATTGATGTGCATACTTTTTTATTTATATTTTTTAGTAACAACTTTAGTATTATAGTGTGGTCTAGTTTTGCTTGCCTCGTCACATAGAACACTCTGGTGCAGACAAAATTAAAAAAAAGATACACCAACCAAAAGTTATAGCAATTTTAAAAACAAAACAATGATTTGCTTTTTTTTTTTCCGTCAACTTGCATGTGTGCAGAAAGGAGGTTGCGTCCGTGAGGGGACACAGATTCAGTGTCTTAGCTTCTCCAAGGCACCACATGTCTTAGCTCCTCATCTTTACCATACAGCTGGATAAGAAAGACTGCAAAGCATTTTTATTTCTATGCTATAAAAACTTATCAGTGACGTGTCTAGACAGTCATCAGTGACGCGTAAAAGACACGTCACTGTTTTTGTGTCTGTGATAAGAAAACATCAGTGACGCATTTTTACGTGTCACTGATAACCATCTATCAGTGATGCGTCCAACCAATACGTGTCACTGATAACCGTCTATCAGCGACGCGTCCAGCCAATACGCGCCACTAATAACTATTTCAGAAAACAAAAAAATTACGATGATATGTGTGTATATATATATATACACGTGCAATTCTACACCCTAGGTGTAGAATAATATTCTACACCAGTATTTCGTAATACTACGAATACTGACTCTAACAACTGAATAATACTGAATATGGTTCAGTATTTACTATTCAGTATTAGTCAGTATTACCTACTGGGTGTAGAATATTATTCTATACCTAAGGTGTAGAATAAGCGCTGCTGTATAGCCCTAGGCTCCTAATAGCTATTGGAAGCCCCAGCCAGCCCTTACTATCCAGCCTAATCAGCAGCTGACGTGCGCAGGTTGATGCAGGTGCTGACGCACGCGGGTGGGGGAGCCTTCCAGACCCAGCAGACCAGACGCATAAAATTCCTAGCCAGACTGTATGAAAACGTTTTTGTCACGACGATGCATAAAAACTAGTGTTTGAGTGAATCAAAACAAGTTCGTTACCGTATAAAAAAAAAATTTCTCCACGAGCTAGTTGTTCCACATAACACAAGTTCACGCTGGCCGACACATGCCGACACACATCGGCATGCGCGCATCCACTCTAATCTCTTTCATTTTTTTTGCGATAATTCCTCAACGAAACATCCGGTTTAAAAACGGTTTTCACCATTGAACTCATAACATTTTTTACACGATTCAAGATCCATTGTAAATATATTTTTGAATTTTTTAAATTCATAAATTTGCACAATGTGTTATAGAGTTTTATGTTATCGTCTATGTATAAAATATTGTGAGCGAGTATGTAGAAACATGGTAGGTGCTCTCGTCTCTTGTAAAAAATTAAAATTTGAATCACAACACTTGAATCATACTGCATAGCTTCCCATTGTGGGGTTGCAGGGCACAGCGTCTCTGACTCTTGCAGCGCTATGGCTTCATTCCCTCCACAAGCACGAGTGGTGAGCACTTCCCCAACATCTCTAGCAACGATACCTGTTTTGTTTGTTGAGTTTTGTGTATGTGTGCATAAGTTTCTATGCATAGCTAACTATAACGTCGTTTGCATTATATACATTGTTACAATAAATTTGTATACATTGTTGTATGACATTCTAAGTGCCAATGGCCTTTAGGGGCTTTTATGCAGTTGCATACTTATAGTTTGCTCATAGAAACACTAGTTTGTATGCATTCAATCGTCCATTGTGTGCTTTAAATTTCAAATTTTGGAGAAGACACGGTTGTCTCCATTTGCGGCCTGCATGAATCCACGTTGTTGGAGGCAATCACGGTTGTCATGTGGAATGTTCATCTCGTGAAGAAAGTTTTAATACAGTAAAATATACAACATTTATTCAATCAATGATAAATTTCTATGCAATATCGGTTTCAAAAACTATTCCACACATCTTGACAAGTGATTCTATGTATCCATTCGGCCTCCAAGTACTATGATTCAAGTGTTGTGATTCAAAATTCAAATTTTATAAGAGACGAGAGTGCCTACCTTGTTTCTATGTGCTCGCCCATAAGATTTTATGCGCAGACAGCAGTATAAAACTCTATATCCTATTGTGTAAATTTATGAATTTCAAAAAATTTCAAAAATATAATCACAATGGATCTTGAATCGTGCACAAAAATATCAGGAGTTCAATGGAAAACTATTTTTGAATTTGATGCTTCATTGAGGAATTATCGTAAAAAATAGAAGAGGATTAGAGTGGATACATGCATGTCAATATGTGTAAGAATGTGTCAACCCACATCAACCTGTCAGGTGAAACAACTAGCCCGCGAAGAGGTTTTTATACGGCAGCAAACAGATTTCGATTCACTCAAACACTGGTTTTTATGCATCGTCACAATAAAAATGTTTATACATAGTTTGTCTAGAGATTTTAGGTGCCCAGTCTAGAGAGGTAACCCACCTATACGTATCAGCACTTGAATCCACTTGTAGTCTGTCTAGAGATTTTAGGTGCCCAGTCTAGAGAGGTAACCCACCTATACGTATCAGCACTTGAATCCACTTGTGCGAGTCAGCAACTGGTTGGACTGTAGGGATGGCTGGCTGAGGCTTCCTCTCTTCTCAATACCACGCACGCACGCACGGCCGCGCGCACGTGCACACACACACATCAGACATGCTCCACCATTTCAACAATCAGTTATGTACAAGCTTTTTAGATACAAGTTATACTACACAATATATTATCAGCCGTGGGCCATTGTTTACAAGGTACAAGCGATGTCCTTAATGAGCTCAAAGACAAAAAAAAAAAAAAAAAAATTAATTAAGCAGGGCTCCATCTAGAGCAGCTGATCTGATCAATAGTTAGCACTAGTCTTTGCACTTGCCTGTCATGCTCGTGTCCTGTTGTTCTCTGCAGCTCTCACTTGTTAGCACCAGTCTCTACAACTCTTACTTGCCTTAAAGAATATAAAAACATCTATTAAAAGAAAGACAAGGCGGCAGAATTTAGACCCTATATGGGCTTATAACCTTTCAACATGAATAAAACTCTAGCCTGAAATGTGCTTAAACAAAACAACATGCACATCAACCAGGATATGGTGAAGACCAGAGTTCTTTTGTTTAGAGATAGAGATAAGCACTAGTAAAATGTAGCTTTACACCGTACAGACCCTATGTTCAGATAGAACATAACAAAATTGAGGCAATTTCTAGTTATAGTAATAATAACTAGCTCAGTACAGGACAGCTATTCCTATAGAGTTTAACTAGAGAGAAACCACGATCTGCATTTGCATATGCATGATATCGGATAGAGTAGCATGACATATCTTCCTAGTTAGGTTCTAGTGCTACTGCTAGTACACCGTACACAGTCTGATATATGAATCAAATCATTTCTTCTTCAAAACCAGAAATTCTGAAGTGAATGACATACAAATGCATACTATGAGTAGAAAGATTATCCACCTTAGCCAAGGGTTTTACTGGCAATACTCCACCCATGTACTGCAAACCTAAAAATTAAACAAATACATAGTGTGAGCCTGAGTAAGAGCATCTATACCCAGATTACTGTATAGCATGAGGGATCAAATTGTTGTACAATCAGTGCAATTAGAGATGAATAGTACCAGCAGGACAGTAATTCAACTAAGATAAGATAGGTACTTATGTAGTACAATCTATAACCAGGTCATATGTTGAAATACATAAGATGAGTGCACTTCATAACACACAATGTCATATGTCATGTTTAATTGATTTCCTGAAGCAAAAGATAAACAACGCATTGGAGATGTGAAAAAACATTGATCCATGAGAAATCATACCTTGGGTCAGCCCAAAAAGACCTTTTATCCAGTTCAGGGACCACCAGTATTAGATTCAGACGGCGTGCTATAGTCACCATATCACATATCTGCAGCATACCATTTCATATAAACTTCAGATAGAATGAAGAATAAAACAACAGCACTAGTTCACAACATGAAACCAGGTGACAAACAAGCACGAAGTTGAGGTACAAACCCTAGCTCACATTTGATTGAGGCCCCCATTGCATCTCACCAATAGGTAGCCATTGCTTTTGTAAATTCCTGTAGAGAGTAAAAGCAAAACCCAATCAGCTCTAGTGCTAAAGGATAGCATTGTAGCAGAGTAGTTGGAAACTGGAGAGCAATCTCAGATTCACACGATTCCCAACTCCACAGTGGTCATGCTCTTACCATTAGTAGATTGTGCAACCACTAGTGCACAAGTGACAGAAAAGAACACGACTCCAGAACAACCACTAAATCGTACTCAACTAGTAGCAGGTATTCATTGCGTAAAGCAAGGGAACTACATGGAGCACAATCAAGCTTTAATTTCTATTGTGATGAGTCCCACAGTTGACGCACTGAAAGGCAGAGCAGCATATATGACTTCCTAAAAATGTAGGAGCTGCAATTATCTCCGCTTATATGCCTAAAACACATGATACATGAGTAAAGTGAATAGTAGAAGAGGCATGTAATCATACAGTGAAGTTCAGTTTAGTGGAAAAGGTGCCTAGCAGAAGAGGCAAATCAAACTGTTGTTAAATCTCACACCCCAATCTATCTCACAGTTGTTAAATCTCTGAATTATTAATAGGTGGCTAGCAGCCAACACCAATCCTACAAAAAATAGAAAGACAGGCCCAAGAGTTCTACAACAAAAATATATTATCCCACTGTTCTGTTTCAAGCTGCTGCTCAAATTAAACACTAGCTGCAGAATTACAGACCTATGCTTGAAACTAACATAAGGGCATAACAAAAGTTCATGAGATAAATCCATTCAAGGTGCTTACTGCATATAGAATATTGCCAACTGACTTGTTGCATTCCTTCATACCACCATATTAGCTCTATGAAACATGATTACAGTATCTATAAGCACACTGACTTGTTGCTGCTGGGCAGATTTATTTGTGCAGCAAACTTGTGCTGGACTGGGCAAAGAACTGAACTTAGTAATAATTCAGCTTTGGAATATGTAAAGGTCAGCCTTAAATTATTTTCAGGCCTAAATTTTCAGATTAGAAATTAGAAATTATTTTTAAGACCTAGTTAGAAAAAAGCAAAGTCTACAAGCATAGAACAATACAGATTACAAATTGGAATATAGAGAACTAGCATGGTCAAGGGGTAAGAAAACCAAGACAAACATCAAAAGAAAAGAAGATTTCATTTGCCCAACTCCTCCCTGGTTAAAACGCAGCACCAACTCAGCAACTAGATCAATAGAATGTTGCAAGGTGAGCTAGGTTGACAAAACATGTGTAGATTTAGTACCATGGTTACTCAGATAACAAGGTCAGACAACGGCAAAAAAAAATGTGACAATAACATATACCTCAGTTTCATGTTTACAACCAGCCAATCACTAATTGCAATAATCAAACTAGTGCCACAAGCATGTCCTGCTGCTAAGGTTTCCAGTCATATTTGAATGTAAGCAAGGAAACATCAAGTTGATGGACCTCTCCTGCTGCTAGTGAAGGACGCATTGGTCGATCTAATTTGAGCTAAGTATTTTAAGTACAATATACTTCGAGCTAATATCATAGGAGCATACAGAAGTCACTAGGAGTTAATATCCTAGGAGCTGTATTTTTTGGATCTGCCAACTCAAACTAGTGTTGCCAATTGATCATAGATGAATAGGCAGTTACAAAATCATCTGTGCATATTGGGATCCAACTAGCAACAAAAGCTAACTCACCAAGTTTAAGTTATTATGTGAAGCAGTGACCAAGGGGATAATATGGCATCCAAAGGGTCAGCCCTGTCCTCCATGCACAGAAAATACACTAGAGTGAGCCCAGAATAGTGATGCTGAGTGAGCCCAGAATAGTGACGCTGTCAAACTGAAGGCACAAGATTTTTAGGTTCCAGAAATAGCACAACAATAGTTTTCAGAGACAGCATAGGATGCCACCTATAGGGAATAACCAAAGGATGCTTAAACTATTTGGCTCTAATGCATAATCTTCCTCATATGCACAATAAATGCTGCATCTTATAGAAAGAATTAAGCTACAACAGGCCATACATGGGTCCAGGATATACATCCAGATTAAAACTGATTTATGAAGAACCTAGAATCAATATACCTTGAAGAAACGTAAATTCAGATTCTTAGCAGGTTGTGGTAGAATACAGTTCGGTGACTCAGGCACAATCCTATCCTGAAGCTGCCTTTGCTCGCTGCATTGCCATTCCGTAACCATGTTAACCGCTGCTACAACCTACAGCAAGACCAAGGTGACTCCAGTAATGTGAACAAGGAAGGTATACACTCAAGTAAATCACAATTCACTTGTTATAATGATACTTGGACGAAGTGCAATCAGCAGCTCTACACTGTCCAGTCCAGCCCATCATTAATTCACACTAAAAGTTCATATATTAACTACCTTGTGTGTTCTATTTTGATGATTCCATTTGAAGTAGCCACTGGTCACACATAGCAATGCTACTGCTACAGTTGGCATTTAGATATATCTACTACTAATAAAGAGATGTAATGGGCACTGAACAACATTGCCCTGGATGAAGACAGAGCATACAGCTCCATCTAATGCCCTGAAAGTAATCTATGCATCCTCTATAGTCCAGAAGGAGACGAACCTGAACCCTCGGTAGTCTAGAAGGAGACGAACCTGCAGGAGAGTAGTCTGAGCTTAGGCACGTCCTTGTCGTCCGGATCCAGCCTCCTTGCCAGCACTCCTGCGGAAGAGTAGGGTGAAATCGTCAGCCTACTGATGCGCCAACTAGGGTTTGGGGATTTGAGATAGATGGGGAAGGAGAAGACCACACCTGGAGTGGTGGATGACTGGATGGAACGCCTCTTGACCCCACGAGATCCAGGGGAGACGCGGGGCAGCCGGCGTCGTGGAGTTGCGGAGGGGCGGCGACCTGCTGCTGGCGGCGCTAGGGAGGCGCAGTGGCATGGAGGTAGCGGATGGGCGGCGTGGGAACGGGCGGTGGCGCGGCTACGAAGGGCTCGCCGGCTCGGACCTCGGAGGAGCGACCGGGGGAGGCGGAGTGGCAACCTCCGATCGCGAGATTGCGGCGCGTGGGGGGAGCAACGCTGCGGGCAGGTGCCCACCGGATTCCCGGATGGCGGCGCGTGGGTGAGCGGTAGTGTGGGCAGGTGCTGCAGGGATAGGATTTTGACTTCTCTTTTTTTTTTTTTTTTTCCTGGGTTTTCGAAATCTGTCATTATAATTTGCCAAGTTTCGAAACCTACCATTACTATTTCACATATTGGAAAAATACCATTGCAACTTGCCAAGTACCTCACAAATGCCAGATTCTACACTTGACTCGCCATGGGCCCATCAGATGGCATACGTATAGGTGTTAGATATTTGGTATGGACACCGTTGCCCCTCCCTCCTCTCTGTGTACCTAGCCACGTGAATGGGTGAGGCATACCCACTCATTTGCTCCCTCCCTCATTCCCCACACCCTGCCGACAAAAACCCTAGCTGACTAGAGATTGGAGGCGGCGGGCGCCAGGGCGGATCCGTAGCTGCAGTGTGCGCCAGGGAGGTGAAGATCCCTTGCCCCAAGGTAGCAGCATCCATCTGCGGCCATGGTCATGAAGTGAAGGTCCCCAAGATGGCTTCCATCTCTGCAAACGCCGGCCCGTGTAGGGGCCGCACGCCAGCAATGGACCCCGAGGTTACCAGGTAATGGAACTTTGCGTGACCCCTTTACACGGCTAGAGTAGTCCAAGGATTGAGCTATATGTGTGGGGATTTCCCCCTGTTGATTTCATCTGCGTTTTTATTATTGCTGTTAGGCTTCATATGTTCATGCTAGAGTTGAAAGTTCAGGGTTTCTTTACGAAGGATTCTTAGGTAGAAAGAAAAGTGTATGAGGAAGGGCTTTGTGATTAAGCGGGAGATTGAGTTAGGAGTGTTAAGCGTAAACATGTTGATGAAAGTCTGGCGCGGCAGAATTTGGGCACCTAACCAAAGCGTGAAGCTATGGTTCTTTGACAGAAACATTGGAGAAGATGTCGATTAGTTGATGACAATCATCTGAAAACCATGTTTGACATGTACACGTCTGAGATGTCCTGCCAGATCCTTGTAGGGATATTTGACTTGTCCGTGCCACCTGAAGCTGAGTATGATCTCTTAGAGCCTATTGCTATTATTACACCTGATGGTAGTCCTACAAAATCCGCACCCACCAATGATCACACCAATGCAAACCACACAGATCAGCCTACAACCAATGATGCAGCACAGCAGCCTAAAGATGTCCCAAATGCCAACCTTGACAAGAGCACACTGCCTACAACCAATGATGCAGCACAGCAGTCATACATCAATTCTGATAGGCAGCTAGACATATTTGACAACCCAGAGGAGTATGTTGGTGTCGATGATGAATGTTTTTATATGGATGTTGCACCTAGTAAATCCACCACAAATCACACTTTGCACAAAAACGACCAATACATGATAGTTCGACCCTCTTTTGTCTTTGAAGGGGGCATTCCTCTTGAAGCAGAAATGAATGATGTAGATCCTCTCGAGCTACATGTGCTTCATGATCATGAAAATCCAAACATTGTGAAGGGTGCCTTGTTTCCTGATATCATAGCATTCAGGAAAGCTGTGAGGCATTATACTGTGAAGAGAGGATTTGAGTTTACTGATTTGAAGACTGACAAGACCAGATTTATTGCCAAGTGTAAATATAAGGGCTGTCCATGGAGGATTCATGCTTCTAGGATCTGGGATGGCAAAACAATAGAGGTACTATTTGTGTATTGACTTCATTCATGGTACCATTTTACCTCTCTGTACCTGTATGCATTCTTGCTTGACATTTGACCCCTGCTATTGCTATGTAGATCAAGGTGTTGCCTGCTGAACACGTGTCCTACTACAAAATTAAAGAAAGGTAAAATGGCCAGCCAGGGATGGTGTGCAGACAGGGTGGCAGATTGGTTGAAGAAGAACCCAAAAAAGGTGCCAAAGATATTTTGGACAAACTTGAAGGAGATCATGGCATCACATTGAAGCATTCTAAGGCCTAGGCTGGTCTGCAGGTAGCTAAGAAACAGATTCATGGTACATATGATGAAAGTTTCCAACTGCTGGTAAATTGGAAAGCCCAAATGGACCTTTTGTTGGGGTTGATGCCACTGCCTTGAATGGTAAATATACTGGACAGTTGGCTTCAGCTACTAGTGTGGATGGCCACAACTGGTTATATCATCTGGCATTTGCAATTTTTGACTCTGAGACAGAAGATAATTGGAAGTGGTTCATGCAACAACTACATAAAGCAATAGGAACACCTGATGGGCTAGTAATATGTACAGATGCATGTAAAAGACTGGAAACAGCAGTGGGAGCAGTGTTCCCATAGGCAGAGTACAGAGAGTGTATGAGGCACATGTACAGAGAGTGTTCCCATAGGCAGAGTACAGAGATGTGTTCACTGATCACTCGTACCCTACTGCAAGAAGTTACACAGAGGGACTCTTCAAGTGGCACATGAGAAAAATCCAAGAGTTTGCACCAGATGCCATTGATTACTTGGAAGAGCATCACAACAGAATCTAGTATAGATGTGGGTTTTCTGAGAAGAGCAAATGTGATTATCTCACAAACAATGTCTCAGAAAGTTTCAATGCACAAATAAGGCACATGAAGGGTCTGTTGTTGCATGAATTAGTTGATGGGTTGAGGGAATTGATCACGGAGAAGAGGTATCAAAGGAGACAGATTGGTAGACAAATGTAGGATGGCATACAACCAAGTATCATTCAGGAGCTCAATATTATTAGCACCAACCTGAAAGTGGTCAAGGTAGCTAGGACTGATGAGGAGTTTGCTGAAGTAACACTTCTTGATGACTGGAACAATCAGAAGAGACACATTATACACTTAACTCAGCATTCATGTTCTTGCTTGGCATTGGCGGGTGGGGAAAGCCATGCAAACATGCCTTGGCTTGGATTCTATCTAATAGGGGACTTGAAATTGTAGATTTTGTCCATGAGTACTACTCTGTAGCAAGGTTCAGAGTAGCTTATGAGGGCAGAGTTCAGCCTTTTCTAGACAGATCTCAGTGGCCTGAAGTTGACCTTGGATACACAATTTTTCCACCTTTACTAGGAAGAGGACCAGGCAGACCTAAAGTGCAGAGGATTAGAGGTTATTCAGAGGGAAAGCTACTAAGAAAAAGGTTAGATGCAGAAGGTGTGGAGATTTTAGGCACTTTGCCAAGACATGCAAGATGCCTGAGCATGGCTCAGATGGAGAGATTGGAGGCAGCTCAAAGAAGAAGAGGTAAGAAATTTACTGTAACCCATCTATAATTACAATTTAAACTGTGAACTATTACTTATATGTTCATGTACCAAATTTGCAGGAAAAGGCAAGAAGATGAGGACATGCCTAGCACCTCACAGTCAACAAAGAAGAAAAAGGGGCTAGCAAAGAAGAAGCAGAAAGTTGCTGCTGTTCCAAAGAAGAAGAAGACACCATTGAAGAAGAAGCAGAAGAAAGCTGCTGCTACTCCACAAGCTCGTGTTGTCAAGAAGCTCTCTGATTTCATACTTTCAGACTATGTTGGCACCACTTGAAGTCTATGTTGAAGT